>BSBK01006967.1:2102500-2516504 GCA_027943335.1 Chamaecyparis obtusa
TTATATATATATATATATATATATATATATATATATATATATATATATATATATATATATATATATATATATAAAATAAAATCTATATTTTGCATGTTAAAAAGTTGTTCTTTTGGAATGCACTTTATTAAAATTCATTAGAAACTTATAAAAAAATTTTAAAAAAATTGGAAAGGGAGGGCACGGGTTCCAACCCCATACCCCCCTTGTCTTACCTCGGTGGCTGTGCAACCGAGAAGTTGGTTTCGAAAGTAAATAAATTTTAAAAAATTTTTTTGGTTGTGTGGGTCGGGGGTCCCAATCCCCAACCCCTCGGCAGTTCTAGATTGCCGTAGCAGCAGCTAGGCTGTTGAGCGGTGCACGACAGTCCGTGGTGCGGGTTCCCATAGCAGGCCCCCCACGCGGTGCTTTTAAATAATTTTGTTTTAATAATTTTGTATAAGAAATTTTTTTATAATAAATTTGTTTTAATAAATTTTGTTATTATAAAATTTGCTATAATAAATTTGTTATAATGAAAAATGAATAGTATGTTAATTAATAAATTGTTAAGAATTAAATTTATTAAACTATTGAATTTGTTAATTTATTTTTATGTTAACAATAATGTTATTGGTAAAATTCATTTGGTATGGGCAAAAATTTGCTAATGGGATTATTAGGAGTTTTGTCCAATATTAGAAAGAGAGAACAAGGTTTCGAATGTTAGGATTTGAATAAAATAAAATAATTGTTTTCATCTTGAAGTTATTGTACTATGTAAACTAGTTATGTTATTAAAATTTCATATAGTAAAATGATAAATCTTATCGAATTGCTTATTTAGCATTGTACATTTGAGTGATTTTATATTTGCATATGCATCTTTATATACTGAAATTGGTTGTTTTAAACAATATAGTTTTATCTTTCCTAGATGTTGGGTTTATTAGTGTTATGGGAACTAGATGACCTAGGAAAGAAAGAGGTTGGGAATTGTCTTTTGATCATGTTGTTTATCATGTTTGGCATGAGTGTGTATTCTATATTTTCCAGTTGACCTTATAGGCTCTTGTTTTATGAGACTCAGTGATTAGGATTATGTAGTCAATCCTGACATTTGTGATGAATTTGGATGTGTGACTAGCTATTTTATCTGAGTTTTGATCTAGGTGAGATCTATGAGCCTAGGGTAGTTTACCTAGATATGTGTTAGAAGGTGGCTTGCAATAAGCGCAGGGCCCTCAAGTGGCTGTTGTTGATCACTTATTGTAAGTTATTGTAAACAAGTGATAACTTAATTAAATTAAGGGAAATAAATGAACCTAATAAGATAGTTTCCTCTCCCATGCTTGAGTGCTAGTACAGACTAAGATGAGGATGAGATGATGCTTTCCACCTATTGAGGTGTATGTTCTAGCATAGTTAATGGCTTCGTCAGTACGAGAAGTCATTGATTCTGTGTATGGTTACTTGAGTGCCAGGATCCAGAGAGATTACCAGGATGAGACTCAAGGGTTAGACGTACATGATGACACCTTCCTACACATATTCTAGTTATCCTACATGGTCGGTTGCCTCTAGATTAGTGAGTCATACCTTTCACTACTTTTGTTGACCTTGAGTTTGTAAGCTATCAGGATTCTTTTCCTAGTGGTGTTTCCTGATTTGACTTGATTATCCGATTGGGGTCCGATGTTATCTCCTCAGCATGGTGGGGTAGACCTTTGTGGATCTACACAGATGGGTGGTAGTGATTCTTTACCATTCAAGATTTGACATCTTGGTACCAGTGCTTGATGGTGTCTTTTTAGTTGGATTCCTTATGTTACTTCTTCATTGATGTTCTTATATACTTATTCTTTATTGTAAATCTTGTATTAGAGTATCGCATGTGATACCTAATCTGCATATTGAAATCTAGTTGTTATAATGATTAATGCATACCCAGCGACATGTGCTATGGATGTATGTTTATTAGAATTAATGATAGTTCATGAAATGTAAACATTATGATGTAATAGTCGTATTTAATTTATGGAATCTTTTGTTGATGTTTTTCAATGTGTTATGTTAGTAAGTAATACTATGTCATGGGACCCATTAGATTTGTAACTTGTGTTTATGATGTGTGTTATGTGAGATAATGGTTAATGCTTACATGTTATTGTATATCTTGAATGTAAACTTTAGAAAAAAAAAATTGTTCACCAAAATTAGTATCATGTTTTAGGTTAGTTTCTTTTGGGTTCCCTGGCGGGGTGTTACACCGTCTCCTAGGTATCCATGCTCTTTGCTTTTACAAGCATGGAATTTAGACCCCTCAAGACCTCTTATCTAGACCATCTATGAGAATATGCACCTGGGAAGATCTGGAAGTCCAATTCCACCTCAATTGTCAAGATCCTTAGACTTCCAACTTGGTCATTTTAGCTTTTCCTTTAGATTTGATACACGAGATTGGTATTTCATCCATCAAGCATTGGTTTTGGTATCTGTAGATAGAATTTTATAACTATAAACCTCATTTATGTTACCATTATCTCTCACCCCACATTCCTATGGTTCCCCTTTTGAAACATCATTGGCATTTGCAGTCCTCTCAAGCTACTTGGAGAAGGAGACTTTCTATTATTTGATCTAGGGTCATAGAGACCAAAATTGTTCATTTTTTCTAGTGTATTCTTTCCCAAGGCATTCCTTTAGGTCCCCATCTTCAACATTTGGGAGTACCGAATCCTCACTGTCCTTTTTGTTGCAATCCAGGATCTTTACTTCATATTCTCTAGTTCTATATAAGGGCACACCAATATTGGATTTGGATTCATGATTTTTCCAACCCTTTTCAACCAAAATTATTTACTTGGCATATGATCTTGTTGGGATACTCCCCTAGATTTCCTCTTTAGTTTCCTCAGGTCTAGCATACTTTCAGGATGTAAATCTTATTTTCTATTTGGGATGACATGAATGCGGTTATATTCACTCACTCATTTATTGATACTTTTATTTCTACTTTTTCTAAAGCATATATTTTTAATAATGTGATGTTACAAATTCAAGTAAAAGAGGATAAGGTAGCTCTTGAAGTGGCCCATTTGTAAGAAATTTTTCAATATTAGGGAAATGCCTCATGTATGGATTCTAGATTCCTACCAGATGATTCTATTTTTGGCAGTCATTCACCATCCTATGTCCATCATAGTTCTAGTTCCTCTACCAAGAATTCCCACACACCACATTCACATACTGTGCTCCAATGATCACCAAGATTTCTCTCATTGGTGGTCAGCTTCACCACCTCCTAGTGGTTCCACCCCTTGATGAACCTCTATTAGTGGTGTTCCTTCTGCTCAAGTTAGAACAAGATGGCCTAGATTAGGCAATGATTCTGGTTGGCCTTCTTCTAAGTTGTTACCCCAACCCCCAACCTTCCCTAGCTATTTCTCTAGCCAAAAAGGACAATGAGGAAGAAGATGAAGTGACTAATAGTTGGTCTATTCCAAACCCTAATCCTGACACTATTGATGTATGGAAAAAGAAGGATGATCCATATCCACCTCCATCAGCTAGTACTGCATTAGTTGCTTAGTGTTTTTCTACTTCTGGAATTTTCCCATGTTGTTAATGGTTTCCATTTTCTGGGCATTGCCTATTTGACTTATTAGGAAGTGATTTTTAATCCTCCAAACTCTAAGTTTTTGAATTATGTATTAATATTTTTTATTAATGGTAATATTTAATTCATAAAAAAAAGAATATTACATTGGTAGAAGAATTTGACATTTGAGAATGACATATGAGGATATCAATTATTTTTATACTCGAGTATGTGTGTATGAACTTTAATTTAATGGAATACATTAGAAAATAAGTAATCAATCATTTCAAATATAATTAATTATGTGTGCATGAAGTTATTTGTGGGATGCGTGAGAGAAAAACTAATTAGTTATTTTCATAACCAATTTGTTAGTGTAGGACTAGAAAATGGTTTGAATAATGCATAATAAAGGAAACCAAAAAACCTCAAAACATCATGAAAACCTAATCTAATCTACCATTAAATCCATTTTAAATGAAGTTATAAAGAAAAATAATATAAACTCTAAAACCCCTTTCAAATGTAGCTCCAATGTTATTCTTTATTCTCCATTAAAATGGATTGGTGTAGCTCTTAACTTGACAAAATGTACTTAAATTGAAATTAAAATGACTATAGTGAGAATTCTTGGTTAGTTTGGATTGAGAAATTAATCTTAATACTCCTATAGAGTTATTTTTTGTCATTATTTTTTATGAATTCATAATGATTGTCAAAGTCATTTGGTAAAGAAGGATAGTCAAGTCAGTAAATAAAATAAGCTAGTTGGTAAAGGAAGGGACAATTTCAGTAAAAGGAATAAGGAGAAGAGACTAAGAAAGGAAAACAAAACACTGACTAGATACTAAGTTACAACAATTACCGAGCTGAGATTACACATGCTACTAAGCAGAACAAAATGTATTACTAAGCATCACAGGTCAACATAAGAAGAATCTATAGATACATTGAATATGGACATCGGGCATAAAACATTTTATAGATCTCGAGGAGGTTGTTTGATAAAGCATTGGAGATTCAAACATGATTATTTTGCATGATTAAAAGGTAAGATCCACCAATGAAAATTAAATGTAATATATGCATTGAAGATGTAACCATTGGTAGCACCGCTTAAGGAAAAGATTCTAGAACATTTCCACCTCTTCTAGATCGAGTATAAAATGGATCAAAGTATGAAGATAACAGTGTATGTGTATGTGAAGAAGAAATTGCAGAGAGTAGGTAATGATCATTCAGAGTTAAGTGTGAAGGTGATGAGTAGAGAAGCCACCAAGTAACAGAGTAGTTCGAACAGAGTTATGAATGTGATTCATAATTGAAGCCACCGAGTACAGAAGTTGAATTGTGAGTGAAGTACAATATGAGGTAAATTGTTATTGAGCATATTGAGTTTGCTAAGAATATGTTGATGCAATCAATACAAAATTTTTATGTTACTAATTTATTGTGTAATTAGAATTATAAAAGCTCTTAACCAAGTAGGACCTAACAGTCTTAAATTGTAGATCCTTTAACAGGGTACATCTCCTAGATTGGATTTGTAAAATCCTTTAGCAAGGTAGACTGAATAAGTCTTTGTACTCTTAACTAAGTAAATACTCTTAACAGGGTAAGCTATCTCACAAATAGCTAATATTGTAGCTTTACTTGAGCAAACTTTATATTGCAGTAGTGAAGTTTTGTGGGTGTCATCCCCGCCATAGTTTTTTCCTCTAACCAAGGATTTCCATAGGACCAAAAATCATGGTGTTATGAGTTGTGTTCTATGATTTATTTTTATATGTTTATGTTGTTATATGAAAATTTATTAATTCGGTGAATGGTTAGAAATTTAGAAAAAAAATGGAGTACTGATTCATCCCTCCCCTCTCAGTACTTAACTTTCTATAAATTAATCTAATAATTGGTATTAGAGAAAAGTCTCTTATTCAAAAGTTTAAGCACCTAAGAGGAGAGATCTAGAGAGATGGAAAGCTGTAGGTATGAAAAGGTGATTGGTAACATGAACATGGAACATAGGATTCAAATGAATAGATTGATGAACTAAGGAGGAAACTGAAGCATTCACTTAACAAGAGAAAGGAGCTAGCTCATCAATTGAAAAATACACAAGATCGGGTTGAAGAAATTAAAGAAAAATCAGAGGGAAGATTATCTGACGATTCTAAAGCTTCCATATCAGAATTTTTTGAAAAGAACAAAACCTAAATGATTAGGTAAAAGCATTGAAAAGAGAACAAGAAGCTCAATCGGTAAGAATGTGTGAAGTCCTAGAAAAAAAAGAGAAAAGTTGAAGATGATAAAAGAATGGTTGAAGATGAAAGAATAAAAATGAATGCAAGGATGAATGAGAAATATGTGGAGATATAGAGGTTGACACAAAATCACTACAATATGCACTAATTGATGCTAATAAGGAAATTGCAAGGAAATTTGAAGAAATTATTGGACTGAGATCTAAGAATGAACATCTGAAGAAAGAACTAAAATCTAAAAATGATGCAAATGAAGTTTTGAAAACGAATGAAGAAACACTAAGGATACTGGATGAACAACTAAGGGGTTAGAGAAAACTGAGAGATACTACTAGACTTGGATTTAATGCTAACAATACTACTGAGAAGGGAGAGTCCTAAAAAAAAGTAGCCAACCGAGATAATGCCACCCCATCGAAGACAAAGAAGCCTACTTTCTATCATTATGGGAAACCGGGTCATACAACTAATGTCTGCAGGAGAAAAAGAGGTAATCCAATTCCTAAGTTTAATGGTCATTGTTACAATTGCAATAAGTGTGGTCATAAAGCATTTGAGTGTAGATCAAGGATTTCTAACAATACAAGGAAGCCAAAATTTATTGGTTACTGTAATAACTACAATAGATATGTTCACAAGTCTGAAGAATGCAGGTCACAAAGGAAGAATGTGAAATGGGTACCTAATCGACAAAATAATGCAAACAATCGACAAGGATCAACTATACCATGGGACTACAATACAAGAATTACATGTACAACATGTGGGAGATTTGGACATATATAAGAAAATTGTATTTTGATGCATGGAAGGAACAATAGAAGATCATGGAGAAATTATTGAATGGGTTATTTTTATTGTCACAAGGTTGGTCACCTAGCCAAAGACTGCAGGTACCGAGTCAAAGCCCCAATCAAGGAACAACCAAGTGAAACTGTTCAAGTTAATGTTGAAGAGATAAGAGATCAGATGAATAGAACATGGAGAAGAAATTCTCAAGATGATGGAGAAAAACTTGGAAAAATGGATGGAACCTCATCCTCTGGATTAGGTGCACCTATCTTCACCTAATCGATCAAAGGTATGTGTAGGAGCTGATAACTAAAATTCAATCTTACATCACTTCCTAACATTTACGAAAAGATCTATATTAGCATATTTAGATGAATTTGGATATATGTTGTGAATTTAACATTTCATATTTTAATCCGTAAGAGTTATTTTCGTATATTCGGTAAAAGGGAAGTATATTTGGTAATAAGTTAAAAGGGAGTTGGTAAGAGAATTTAATGACAAAATTATAGCCGTTGGAAACCCTAAACAAGGAAAAAGTGTAAATAGACCCCTTGTTATTTCATTTTTCACCTTACATTTTTTAGAGCATTTGAGCACTTTGCAGAATCAAGACACCCAAGAGCATTTGAGTGATCAATCGAGAAGATCTAATCATAAGTGAGCATAATTGAGTAATTTATGGTGTTTTCCCAAGCTGTGAAAGAGAAACCAAGTCGTTATTCAAATAAAACCGTATGATCAAATGATTAATCTATGAAGCAATGGCACCAAAATTTCAAAATCCTGTTGTCGTGGAGAAGATTGATCTAGTCAATCCGAAGTACAAGATGTCACCAACAAAAGCCACTGAACTAGATAAAATGGGAGCCCTATCTTCAATCCCTCCAAGAGTAATTCTGATTGAAGACATTCGTCCCTTCATATACTACAAGATAGAGGAGATTTTCCAAGATGGCATCAATACATCCTATCAAAATTTGTGTGCAAATGGGAAATTGAAAGATGAGCATATTCATTTGGAAACCAAGGGTTTGATGCATGCACTACATGTAGCAAGTGTATTTAAATTAGAATGGATGATAATTGTACTGATATGAGTACATGATCAATTAGTGTGGCTCGATGCACCATTTCAAATTACAAAGGATGTATTACACATTGTGACTAGTTATCCAATCAGTGATAGACCAAAAGCACACAAGAAAACTAACAAGAACAAATTATATGAGCTGACACAAGAAAAATAGGATATAAGAGGTCTAAAACTGTCTATTTTTAATGATCCTGAGTTAAGATTTGCATGTAACGTGATATCCTACCAAATCTTTCAGTCATATTGGATAGATAGTGTACCTTGTGGAGTTGTGGATATAGCCTACAAGATTGTGAAGAAAGATATGAAGATAGATCTATGTCAGATCTTACTGAAGCAGTTTGATGACAACATGAATCCAATCAAGAGAACAAATAAAAACACACTAAAGTTTGGATCATTGTAAGTATGTATATTTTTCTACTTTCAGAACTTTTTTCCATTAATCAATGATATAGAATGGAGTGTGAATAAACTAGTTATATACCCGATAAATGAGTTCATTCAAAGTTTAGGAGATAACTTTGATATGCTAATGAATGATTACTTTTCAAAGTTGCATACTAGAATGTATAAGAAGTTTAGGATTCCACCTCATCTAGTGGAGAAGTACCATGATACTATTTTTTTTGAAGTAGACACCGACACATGCATAGTAAAGGTTGTGAAGCCTAGGAACACCTGGCTACCACCAATGGGATATGAGATGGACATTGATACTGCATCTTAGTAGATAGAATATTTTTTAGCTAAGCCGGTTGATAAGAGATCAAATCGGTATGGTACTTATGAGGAAGTAAAGAACAAGATAAAGCTAGGTATATTGATACCTAAGGCATTGAGGAAAACCAACAGGATGGTTAGTAGTTTGTCAGAGAATTTGAGTGTTGTTGCTGAAGAAGATGAAGCCAATCCTTCTGAGATAAAAGGGAAGAAATTATGAATGAAGAAGGAAACCATTGGCAAGGTCTTCCTCTACACCGAGAGAAAAGAAGAAATCAGAGGTTGAACAATCAAAGCCCAAAACATACATGAGAGAAAAGAAGACATTCAAAAGATCAAGGAGAAAGCTAAAGCTACAAGAAGATAGCGAAAAATAATCAGATGATTTGAGCTAATTCAAAGTTGTACAAAACAAACCTTATAATCCAAGAAAATTAGATGAGTTTCTTGGAAATATTAAGAAGTATGGAAGTCTTTCTAGATTAAAATATGCTAAATATGAAACTAGAATTGAAGAAGAAAAATAAAATATTGAAGAAGAAACTATAATTACTCTGCACAAATTTGGAACTACTCTGGTTGAGATGGCCAACCAAGTAGAAAATGAATTATACAAAAAGATAGATGCAAGATGGAAATATGCTATAGCATCTGAGAAAAAAATGAGGGAGAGATCCCTAGCTATCATTGTACCTAATTTGTTGGTACAAGGAATTAATGAAGCATTATAGGAATATTCAAAGAGATTTCTAGTCAAGAGAAGATCATTAAAGATAATAGTTGGTAAACTTGAAGAAGTGCAAAAGGAAATCGCTGACTTATGGAGAAATATTTTTTTTCCTGACCTACTGATAGAAATCAAGGAACCCCAAGGTAAGTCAAACCCTATTGACTTGACCTTAGACAAAGATGAGGTTATCATTGAAGATATAATTGATAAAGACCCATAAGAAGAGATATCTAATAATGAATATGTGATGGAAAATGGGGTAAAGAACATTGAAGAAATGAATCCTGATGATTAAACAAAAGAAAGATTGATGGATGTAGATCCAGTTATTGAGCAAGTACTAGACTTTCCTGAGGTAAATGAGGTTATCTGAGAGGCTACACAATAAAATCCTATCAATGTAGAGGATTCTACCGAACTAGTGATAGAGACTGAACAAAAGGACATCGAAGATACTACAAAGATCGAGACACTAGTAGATCAAAATCCAGATCTAGTCATTACTACCGAGACTACAGGTCCTCCTCAGTCACAAGAACTAGAGAAGAAGAAGGAAAATGATAAAGAAGAAGAAAAGAAAGAAGAAATTCATGAAGAGAAGGAGGAAAATAAACAAGAAGAGAAGAAGGAAGAAAAGAAAAATAAAGAAAGAGAAGAGAAAAAAGAAGATACAACTACTGCAACATCTGATGCAAAGAAGGTATCATGTTCCCTGAAATTATCTACTGGTGAGAGTATGCAAGCAGAAATGAAAAATTCAAAGAAGAGGAAGCATGAAAAGGAGAAGGTTAACTTAAGCCAACCAATTGTAATTCCTAAGGTTGACATATCCACTCTAAGCCCCAATGAGTTATCAGAATTTGGAGATTTACTAAAGAGGAAAGTAGCACAAGATAAGTTACCCGACAAAAAAACATAAAACTGATGTGCTAGAAAGTGTTAAATGGATACTACAAGAAATTGCACTAGATGCAGATATAAATGAGAAAGGTAGTTTACTTAGCCAATAGGGTGAACTGGTAAAAAAAATCAATCAACTTGGTATAGAGGCCACCGAATATCTAATGTAGGTACACCAAAATAAAATGGAAGATAAGATAATTGAAGAGTTACTTCAATCAGTGACACTTGATAAGTAACACTTTCTAAATTGGTTACCGAATTAGAAAAATAATTACAAGATATTATTTCATTATTTTAGAAAATTTATTTAATTTCAAATTTTATAAAATATATCAAGGAAAAAGATGAATTGGTTGAGAAAGAGTTGATTGAGCAGCTAGCCAAGGTCACAACCAATCCTAATACATTCAAAGTTTACTGTCAAAGTCTTAAGCATCTAATGGGAGTGCAACATGAGTTGAGGAAAGAATAGAATAAAATCAAAATGAAACTCATGGAGTTGCAAAAATTTTGATACCCCAGATAGAGTTGTGTGTGTGAAAATTGTACCTAGCTATGGACACAACACTTGAGTAAAACATTAGAGGTTAGCAAAATCAAAAAATTTGTAAATAAGACAATATGGCTAACCAAGCAATTTACTGCCTTCTAGTAAGTGCGAGTATGATATTCTCAGAATTAGACCGAGACTAGTGATAATGAAACACCTAAAAGAAGGATTTAATGATGAAAGATGGATGAAGGATGAACGCAGATTAATCTATTTTTTTTATTTTTCTATGCAATATGTATGAAAAATTGTATGAAATTGATCTAAAACTGAATTAAAATAAATGCAATCTAATCTAACAATGATATGAAATTGCTATGAAAAATGAATGAAAACAAGAATCCAAGGAATAACACAATCTCACAAAATTGCTAGATTGCACAAGCCAAATTCTCCAGATTCGCAAGAGGGTGATCATTTGTAAAGGACTGAGCCTCATTTATATAGAAATCCAGGTTCTGGGGGAGCTTATGAAAAGCCAAAAATCTCTCCCTCATCAACTCAGATTGATTGTTGAGTTATCAGAAAATCAGAACTAGTTAACGCATAAAGTCATGCAAAATCAACTTTTTAACTTGAATCAGAGTTCAGATCACTTTTTGAACTCACAATCACATGTTGAGTTCGAAAAGTTAACAAATTGAATTGATTTGTTGATTTAGAGTTAACTTCTTTTGCTGAATGTGCATGGATAATTATGAATTTATTTAATAATTCAAGTGATTTATCCTCAACTTAATTGATTTTTGAATTAAAATAATTGATTTATGGGTTAATCAAACTTTACCCCAAAACTATATCATTAAATTTGACAATTTTATTTAATCAATTAAATGAACATTTAATCAATTATTTCTAGGAATTTGATTTATTGTCAAATAAAAATAATATTAATTAGGAATAAATGTAATTAAATGTAATTAAATAATTAAGTAGCAGAAATAAATTCAATTAACCAAATATTCAACATATTTAATTAATTAAATTTTAGGATAAATAATGTCATTTATCACCAAATAATACTTAATTAAAGACAATTAGGATAAATTAGGAATATTTAAGAATATTCCCCGATGTAGAATTTAGATAGAATTGATCAGGGTTTTTGATAGTTTGATGTGCAGATGTGCCTTAGGTTAGGACTTTTATGTCAATTTTGATCGATTTGTCGATGTAGGAGGTCAATGGTTCTGAAGCCCATTTTTGCGGTATTACATTTTGCCCCTCTTTGAATTACTGTGCAAAGTGCAGTGGTTCAAAGATTAATCTATTTTTGATGATGATGCAGACTCAATTATGTGGTGGGGAAATTGATCCTGAAAGATTTGAAGATGTTGATTCAAGTCCTAATTGACCAAAGAATCAAGATGATGCTAATTATATCAACAATGAACCGGTGATTACGAAGAAGTGTCAAAATGCCTGATTCTAAACCTATGATTACGAGGAAGTGACTGTCTTGACTCTAGACCTGATTGTCCAAAGGAATCAAAAGGATGCCAAATCTGAACCCTTCAGTTACAAAGAATCAAGGAAATAACACTAATGAGCTAATGGTTACAAAGAGCTGACATAGTTTACAAGTTGTGAGAGAACACTGGATTGATATGGATTTTGATGAATCTGATATGCCCCAAGTGATGTGCCCCAAGCGATGAGGTCTTTTGATGAATCAACAACTAGACGTGGTTGTTGTCTTGATCACTGAAGGAAATTTGATTGATAAATTTGATTAATGATGTGCTATACCATGCCCCCTTCAGGATGAAAATTGAAATTGGGCAAGAAAGCCAATGTAAATTGGTTTAGAGGTGATGTAATCAATTTTTGAAGTGGTTTTACATGTCTGGAGACACTTTCAACATCATTTGGAGGTCTTGTTGACCAAGTCTGACTAGGGTTGACCATGGTTGACCAATTTAAAATTTTAAGAGTTTGATGTTAGATAATCAGTTAAGTTGAATACTAGAATTCTTTGATGTTCTGAAGGTTAATTATGCAAGCAGTCGGCCGTTGTGGGTCTGAAAATTTTAAATCACAATTTTGACAATATTAACAATCTCAGATTTTGATTTTGATCCCGAAAATGGGTTCAGAATGTCGAAACCTATATAAGGCCTAAAAGGGTCATTTTCAAATCATTTTCACCTTTGACTTTTATAAACCTTGTGGAGCCCTTTGAGCAAAAATGAAGGTGCTTGTCTCTTCTCATCAATTCGAGCACACTCGACGATACCAGAGACCTCCGCAGTATGGTAATCTGGTAAGTGGACCTTTGTGCCTCTCTATGAATTCAAATTTGCATCTTTTTATGCTTGTTAGGATCTTTTATAGTTCTCTATTTTTTTCATTTTGATTATACCTCATAGCTCATTGTAGCTCATTCTTTTGTATATTGTGCTAGTAGTGCACCCCATTGTACTATCTTGACATTCTGATATATATATATATATATATATATATGAAATTGATTTTTGGTTGCGACTTCATATGCACTTGTCATTTTAGTTTATGATGTAATATTATGTGATGCAAATATATGAAACACTTCTTTTTATTATGGAGTGTTTTCTTTCAAATATATGAATATGCAATGCAATGATAGATAGTAGATGAATAAATGAACATGTATGTAATGGATTCATGAAATGATTTATGAAATGCAATGTAAATGCAGCGATACACATGATATGTTTTTGCAAGTATTTGAAGAAGACAAGTGCTCACTCATTGTCAAAATGAATGTTTAGCCCAGAATAGTGACTGCTTTCTGATTAGTTAAGGGGACCTTCATATGATGTTTAGTCCTTGTGTTGTTTAGTGCTAATTTGGAGAATTCAAGCATTGATTGATACTCAAGTCATGAGAGATGTAACCATGCAAAGTGCAAAATGCAAAATGAAATGCAGGACCTAGGACTTAGTCACTGGTCATATGTCAGTCTTTTAACTTAGGATAAAATGATCAAACCTTAGGAAATATTGAAATAATTGAATTAATTACAATTTGATCAAGGAAATTGATTTGATTTGAAAATATTGCAAGGCATTGATTCAGGAAATTGATAAATTAATTCCGTCATTTGATAAATTGAAGAATGGGGGCCCATAGTCTAGGAGACCATTTTAGGGTGCATACATTTGCCCCTCTTTAACTAATGTGTGATATTTATGGGAACACATGTAGTCAAAGAATTCAATTGAAGTGTGAGATCGATTTGGGATCACAAAAAAACCTAGACGTGTGATCGATGGATGAGAACACATCAGGACAAAGATAAGCTAATTGAAAAAGACAAGGTCAACACCCCTATAAATAGGTAATTGACATGTCCAAGATTAGAATCTCAAGCAAGGTTTCCCCAAGCGGAGCAATTGATAGGATTGATAAAGATGAATCAAAGATTGAAGTTTGATAGGTATTGCCCCCTCATGATCAAAATCGAAATGAGATAGAGGAGAAACAATAAATTGATAAATTTGATCAAATCGAACTAAAGATAATGTTCTTGATGTAAGATGAAAGATATAAGTATCACAGAACCAAGGTAGATCATCAAGCATGAAAGATTATGCCCCAATGTTGAATTAGAAGAAAAGAAGTGGGGTGAAAGTGAATGGAAGGTAAAAGTTTGGAAGAGGTGGAAAGAAATGGAGAGAATGAAGAGAATTTTCCTTAAGAAAGAGAATGCCCCAAAATCAATCAACTGTTTAAGATAGAAAATTTTGATTGAGATCATGAAAGAAGATAAGGAAATTTAGATCAAAACATGACCATAGTTGATTAAAAGTCCAAAAGCAAGATGAAGGAAAACCCTCTCAAACTCCTAATGAAGCCTAAAAATGCAAATTAACATGAAGTCTAACAATGAAAGCTACATGAAAATGCAAAGGTTTACTTGCAATAGAGCAACTATAACATAGGATTTTGTGTTCATCATTCATTAGAGAATGTTAAGGAACTTATTTTCATCATTGGGCCATTATTAACGGACATCGGAAAATCACACAATCATCACTAGTCACAAGTGCAACTATGAAGATATGAATGTGATTTATATCGGATTGGAATGTGGAAAGATTCTAACATAAGCATCAAAGACATAAAGGTCAAGATGACTTCGATGTTAGCTTACCCAATTTAATATAGCAAAACTACGCTCACATCAAGGCATAGATGTCAGGATGACCATAAGAACGGTTGTGCAAAAATAGTCAAGGATGATGCCTCAAATCTCCTAAGTGTTTCAAGGGGATAACAAGAGACACTCTAGAGTTTCAAGACCACACCCACAAGTAGAAAGCAAATAAAAAAATGCCCCATGTCCCAAGTCCTCTAGCTATGCATACTAGAGAGAATTATTAGACAAGGAAACTCAACGAAAATCAATAACAATCAACACACAAAGAAAAGATCATGACATAGCTCAAGCATTAAGTGTTGTGTTTAAAAATTTAAGTGTGTTAACTGATACTAAGTTCTGAGGATAAGGATCGAATTCTTGCAAGTAGGTAAGATCACATGATAAAACTGGGTAAGACCAAACTAATAAGTGTTAAAAACACTTGATGTTCGGGGTTGTGTTCAAAAACATAGTTGGGTGGTGTTTAAAAACACCATTTGTGAGGTGTCCTAAAGACTAACGCATCCAAGAGACCAAAGCTAACATAGTTATGCCCCCTAGACAAAGACAAAGACCAATTCCAAACCAAGGCAACAAGGACAAGGCATGATGGAGAAATGCTAAGTGTCGAGGATGTGTGCTAAGAAATAGGGGTGCAAAGGCCTCAAGTAGCATCCATTTCTAGGTTTTCACCACTTGGATTTTATTGCAATTTTTTTTTAGGACTTTTTATAATTTTTTTGTATTTTTGCTACCAAGGTGCTTATTTCCAAGTTTTCACCAAGGTAGGTTCTTTCTTTTTCTCTTAACCTTGTGGTCGTGGGTTCGAGCCCCACAATGGGTGACAAAAATGTGTGCTTAAATGTTGACACACTTCTATGAGTCATTATATCCAAGATTGCTCAAGAATGAGGTCTCAAATGGTGACTCATAGCTCTCTTTTCATGGAGTGCAAGGGTTTGTAATGGAGGCCCTAAGTTTAGACCTAGTTTGTGCCCATGCAAGCACACCATAAAATGAGAGATTCAAAGAGGAAAAGAAAGAGTGCTAGTCTCCATGATCATCAAATATGCATGCAAATGAAAATGGAAGCTTATTCTATATGATAACAATGCATGAAAGAAAACTAATCTATGAAAGAAAATACGCATGCAAGATTATTCTATGAAATGAAATATGAATCTAATCTAATATGAAAGTGCAAGAGTAATCTAAATGGATTGTCATGAATGCATGAGAGAAGAAGACAAGAAGAAAGAAGTTGCAATGCTCAAGCTCAATTGCTCAAACTCTCTTCCAAATTCACTCTCCAAACTTGCAGCATAAAAATAACATAAAATATGGATCTCTAAAATATGGATGCCTACAATGAGAAGGAGAGGGATCCTTATAAAGAGAAATGAATGGTAGAGATTAAGAGGAAAAATCCAAGGGTGAAGAAAAATTCTCATTTTGACTTTGGTGCACAAGATTTTCAAGAGGCAAAATCAATGGACATGGTTAAGAGGCAAAAAGATGTGTGGAAGAGATTAAGAAGCAAAAGGAGATTCCACTCATCTCGGAAAGTGTGCATTCAATGTGTAGACAAAAAGTCTTTTTCTTTTTATTTAGAAATTCCTTTTACTTGTGCACACATAGGATAAGGTGGATTTTATTATTTATTTAAAAGATTTTTTTAATTTAATTAAAAGGGAGCATGTTCTCTTAATTAAATAAAACTTAGGATAAAATGATCAAACCTTAGGAAATATTGAAATAATTTAATTAATTACAATTTGATCAGGGAAATTGATTTGAATTGAAAATATTGCAAGCCATTGATTCAGGAAATTGATAAATTGATTCTGTCATTTGATAAATTGAAGAATGGGGGCCCATAGTCTAGGCGACCATTTTAGGGTGCATACACTTAGAAGATTCTCCTTTTTCATAGTTAGGAAATAGAGTCTAGAATTCTTTATGATAATTATTGGTATGATGTCCATCCACCTTAACTTTTCCTTCTTCAATTAAATCTTGATTAACATGTCTCAATTTCTTACAATTGTTAGTTGTGTGTCCTTTATTGCGATGAAAATCATAGTACTCATTATCATTACACCACCTTGGTTTTACTTCTAGTTCCCAGGGTTTGGATTTAGGAATTGTAATAATTTTGTTGTCCAAGAGTGACTTCAAGACCACTTCTAGTGTATATCCCAATGGTGTAAATGTCCTCTTGGGTCTTGCTGACCAAGGCTCAGTTTGAGTATTAGGTTTATTGAAAGTCTTGTTAGCCATTGGTGTCACTGTCGAATTCGAACTCTTTCTCGCTTGGAGACTTGTTGTAAGATTAAAAAAATTTAGTTTTGGTTTGGTATTAGGATTATCTACAACTCCATCATTAACCAAGTTTTTGTTCTTCTTTCCATATTTGTACTTGTCTTTGGAGGAATAGTACTTATCTTTGTTCTCTTTATTGATAGTGATCTCTCCCTTTTTTATCAATACCTCTTCAATCTTGATAGCACTACCTATCATTTTATCAAAACTTGGTGGACCTTGTACTTGTATAGGAAAATTCATCTCGGGTACCAAGTTATTTATTAAAAATTCTATTTTTTCACTTTCAAGTATTTGTCTAGCGTATTGTATGAATATCTTCCTCCATCATTGTAAGAAAGTCAAGAATGATTCTCCATTTTTCTGTTTGGTGTTGCATAAATCCAACATAGTCGCAGTGTGTTGGATGTTATAGGAGTATTGTTGGATAAACTTTTCCACTAGTTCCTTAAACATTTTGATTCCTGTAGGTAATTTTGAGAACAAGTCTATTGCTTGTCCACCTAAACTTCATAGAAATAACCCCATTAGGTAGGTTTTTTTGTGCATGAATTCCATACTTGACATGCAAAATTCCCTCACATGGTCTTGAGGGTCGGAATATCTAGTGTATTTTTCATATTTTGAAATTGTAACATGCTGAGGAAATGGTATCATCTTCAATCCCTTATCAAAGGGGAAAGGACAAATGTGCTCCAAAGAGTATTGTTTTATTGGTTTGTCCTTTTCTTTCATTAGCTCTTCGATTTATGCTTGCATGGAAAATAATTGTCATGTCAAAATGGACATAGGACTGAGATCCTCCTTTTGTTTGAGCTGATTTACATCATGGTCCTTAGGTAATTTCACTCCTTGAGATACAAGTTCTAGGAAGTATTTTTCCTTGTTTTCTTCCAATGTTATTTCAAGGATTTTATTGAATCTTTTTCTTTTCAAAGCCCTTTGATATTCTAGTTTTGTAGGGTCTTCATCATTGTCATAGTCATAACGTGCTTCTTGGTGTCGTGCTTCTTCTTGGTTATCTTTCTCTTTGTGTCTTTCATCCCAATGAAAGTCACCTTGAGTATACATTTTTGTTGTGTCTTTCATCCCAATGAAAGCTAAATGTTATTAGTGGCACTTCGTTCGAAAATGGATTCCTTTCAAATTTGTAAAAATTATGTCTTGTATTAACCATGCAAGCTTGATTAAGGAATTTTTGAATGTCTTATGTGTAAGTGGGTCTGAAAGTATGCAAGTATCCAATTGTGAGTCCAAGGTTGCAATAGTGGGTTTGAAATGCCTTAGGATCCAACGTCAAAGGGTTAGAGTGCCGTAATAGTTAGTTGGGAACCAAATGTAAATGGATTTGTTTGAATTTGTTTAAAAATTCCAGCGTCAAAGGGTTAGAGTGCCCTGATAGTGAGTTGGGATCTTGATTTAAGTCTGATGTGACAAGGAAACTCCACAATTTGAATAATGCAGGATATAGACCAAATAGGATGACAAGAAACACTCAACAATAACTATTTCAGGCTTGCAGGTATACTGGTTTTGACAAAAGAATATGATAAAAGGCCAAAAAGGGTATTTAAACATACAAAAATCTAGTTTTTGATAGATACGAAAGTGCTTTCTATCCCAGATGTGATCCTCCAGATGCGACAGAGGTTTTTGGCCCCAGAAGCAACACAGGAAACATGAGGTGTGATCCCTAATCTAGATGCGACCTAGGAAATATGAGGTGTGACACTATTTTTACCAAGTGTGATGCGGGATACGGGGTGCGACATAGGATACCAAATGTGACATTTTGATGACTTGTTTGATACAAGTTTTTTTCAAGTTTGTGAAAATTTGTCTTCTCTGTCTGATTCCAAGGACTTGAAGGTGTTTGAAAGTGCTTGTGATTTGTTCATTCAGGAGATTTTTTTGAGATTTGTATTTAAAACACATCAAGCAATCATTTTTAGGATAAAACACACATATCCTTCCTTATACTAGGTAGAGATTGGAAACACTTGTTCATTGACTTAGGAACACACTCAATGAATCCTCAGAATATGACAGTCCAAAAACATGTAATGGATGTTGGAGGCCATATTAGCTGAGTAGTAACATCAATGAGGGCTCAATATGGTGAATTTCTTGGGGAAATTACTATTTGCCTTCCACAAGCATTACCAACCTTTCAGAGGTAAATTGGGTAGCATCTAACTTAGGTTCTTAATGAAGGCATCCATTCATAATCATCTCCCATAGTCCCACAAATAGGATTGAGGCCTATAGCCCTATGAGTACTCAAATCAATCTAGTCTCGCAAGAAATATTCAAGCAGCTCCACTCTACACAAGATCCAAGCATGTCATTGGAAAACATCAAATTCAGGTTCCAATGAAAAAATGAATTATGTCTTCCGAGATTTTCATCTCAAGGAAGCGTCAAATTTTATAATGGGGTGGAAGAGTCAGCTTAAGACTTGTCCCCACTTGGGTCATTCCCGAGAGCTTTTTTCCTCAACCAATAGGCCCTCTAAAGGTATACAATAAAAGAAAGGGATTAATAGCTTAGAGGTCTAGATTTCTAATTCTCCATGAAGGAGAAGAGAATAATATCCTATCTCAAACTATCTCTCCAAGACACATCATGAAAACTTAACCAAATTACTCCAATTTGACCCCAAATTGCAAGCTAATTTTTGAGTTTTTGATTTTCCCAAAGGGAAAAGAGCATAATCCTCTGATTAGTTTACAAATTGATTTCAAATTGTATTAAGTTCCTAGAAAAATAAGCATAATGTCTAGTTAATTTCTTTTAGGCAACCTACAAACAACCATTAGTAGTCTCAATTTGTTGATATCTTTGACAATTCAACCTACACACCACTATTAGGCTATTATAAATTCACATAGATCACAAAATTCACCCATTAGATCTTAGAAAAAAAAAATTTAAATCAAATATCCCTCAATGCGATCTAAAGTTTAACTGGATGCGATCCTATTTCCTAAATGTGATTAAGGATCCTAGATGCAATCCAAAATTAACTAAAGGTGATACCTTATTGGATGTGACCTAGGAAACTCCATGTGCGATCTAAGAAATCTTAGGTGTGACTCTGTTTCCCAGATGCGATCCAATTTCTAGGATGCGATCTCCTGCAGACCAGAACATGACAAAAAATAGTTTAAAAGGTAGAAATATGGGGCTTGGCCCCATGGTGGGTGCTAGAAATGTGTGTGTATTTTGTGGACAATGCTAATCTGCAACACAACACTTCAATAGAACATTAGCTTGTTAGTTTGAATCGAATTGAAAGCAAATTAAAGCCATTAAATTACACAAAATCATTATATTTCTCTCTAAATAACACAATTATGGAAAGAATCTAAGATTACTCTCATATTTAGACCCTAAACGGTGATAAAGTTAAGAAATCAAATTCATTCAAGAAAGCCATTGATTCATTTACTATTAAGAAAATTGAGATGTTTTCTAATTAGTTATAAAATCAAATGAGCAACATGTAAGCATGAATTCAAATTAACAATTATGAACCTATTATCAAGAAGTTGTTTAAGATTTGAAAATTCTTCTTTTATAGAACTTTGAGAATTTGAATGGTTGAGATGCATCCATGATGAGTGGTTGAGATGCCTCCAAACTTGATCCATGTGAGTGATCTATTTGATGAGCTCTCATTGGTCAAAGGTGTATTGGTTGTCCCCTTGAGAGGTGACATGCCATTTTGAAACCTTTTTATTCATTTATTTTAATTAATTACTCTAGCCATGCATTTAATGAGATTGATTTAATTAGTTAGGCCTAGAGGTAATTAATGTGATTTTTTAATCAATTCTTGATAATTAATGCTTGATTTATGAAATTTTATTTATTTTATTAAATTTGATGAATTATGTTAATAATTAGGAATCAAATTAACACAATTAGGATTTTATCCGAATTAGGGAAAATAAGGCCTTAGGTTATATTAGCCCAATTTTAGGTGATTACAGGTATATGTGATATGGATCCTTGTGATTGTTATGTTGACATCATTTATTATTTACAGAAAATGAAGTTCCCTCCTGGTTTGACTGAGAATGATAAAAGAACTTTAAAACTTCATGCCATTGAGTATGTGATAATTTTGGGTAAACTGTGGTGGAGAACAACTGATGGTGTTCTATTCAAGTGTGTTGATAAGGATCAAGCTGATAAGATCCTAAAGGATATGCATAGTGGAATTTGTGGAGGCCATTATATGGATAAAACAATACCTCATAAAATTACAAGAGCAGGTTTTTGGTGGCCTTCATTGTTCAAGGATGTTGTTGAACTTGTGAAGAAATGTGATGCTTGTCATAAATTCTCTGGTAAGCTAAATTTTTTAGGTAATTTACCTTTGAAACCTGTTGAAGTTAAAGCTCCTTTTTAGTAGTGGGGTATTGATTTTATTGGAGAAATTATAAACAAGTTCAGTGGTGGCCATTATTAGATTTTGGTGGCCATTTATTATTTTACCAAGTGGGTAGAGGTTGTTCCTACTAGAAAATCCACTACTAGGGTTGTAATGGATTTTATTTTGAACAATACTATTGTCAAATTTGGATGTCTAGAGAAAATTATGATAGATAATGCAATGTGCTTCAGATCTGATGATTATATTGAATTTTGTGAAAAATATGGTATAAGTAGGTCAACTTCATCCCCTTACCATCCTCAGGGTAACGGGCAACCTATATACAACAATAAAAAATTATTGAAGATAATCAAAAGGATCCTTGATACAAATAAAAGAGCATGGCATGCTAAGTTACCTTTGGTAGTTTGGGCTGACAAAGTGACTATGAAGAAATCAATTGGATGTGCTCCATTTGATTTAGTGTATGGGATTCAGGCTAGATTGCCTCAAAACAACTAAATTGGAATGTACAAGTTTGTTCAGTTATATGATGAAGATTTGATAGATGAGATGAAAATAAGGATGGATGATATCCTGGAGTTAGATGAAACTAGAAGAGAAACTTCATTAAAGAATGCTAAGTTGCAGATACAAGTTAAGGACTTGTATGACAAAAGAACCACAGTAAGAACATTTGAGAAAGATGATTTGGTTATTTTGTGGAATGACAGGTTGGAGGACAAAGGAAAACATGGAAAATTTGATCCAATCTGGTTGGGCCCCTAAAATTCATGATAGGTGGGGAGATAACTCATATTTTATTAGAGAACTTTCTAGTAACATTCTGAAATTTCCTATTCATGGATAATTTTTGAAAAGGTATTTATCTTAAAGTACTATCTTTTCCATGAGCATTAGTTAGGTCTGTAGATATTTTCCATTTCTCCTGTGTTTTTGCTTCCTATTTTTCCTGATTAGTCTCCCAGCTTTTGGTCATCTCCTTTCAAGTTTTTGGTCAATTTTGCAGTCTACTCTCCCAGAAATCCTAAGTTCTTTCTATGCCTGCAAGAGGCATACATCCCTAGACAGAGCCACTGGTGGTCAGTTTTCTAGTTAATGAAAAAATCTTTGAAAATGGCCATTTCTTTCTTTGGCTATGAGAGAATAGGGTTTATACATATAAAAAAGGGTTTCAAAAGGTCTTGTTTAAATCTTAAACCCTACCCTCATCTATTTTCTCATTATCTTTTTATTAAACTTAACTTACCTTTTTCCGCACATGTCATATATTACAATCATCAGGGCCATGTTCCTTTTCAAGTTGTTATCCTAGCGGTCCTTTAATTTTCTTAAGTTCTCGACATATTTCCCTAGGTCATCACTATAGATTTTCCTAATGACCTCATCGGTGATCAAAAGTCTTGTTTTTAGGCTCTCGCGATGTTCTTTCCATGATCGTTGCATATTTCACTGATTAGTGTTAAGCTTACGTGTTGGCATATATCCCACCAATATTTCTATTGAGCATATAAATTTTTTGGTGAAGACAAATTTACAATTCCCCGACCCCTGATGAGGTCATCAGGATATCTCTTGTCGATTAAGTATTCAAATTATCTTATGGTGATGATGGGACCAGGGTCAAATCTTAGGCAAAGAATGAAGGATGGGCATGATTTGGTTGATCCAACAGCTTTTGTGAAGCCATGAAGGAAATATGTTAGTTTTTTAGTCATGGCAACTTCACAATAGTTTTCCATGTTGTTGGTGGGGTCAAGGTCGCAGAGAATAAAGAAATCTTATTGCATCGCTAGGAATTTCTCCGATCACCTCATCGGTGATTGAAAGTTTTATTTTTATGTTCATGTGATGGCCTTTCTTATATTTTTGTGTCTCTCATCGACCAGTATTGAGCATTGTTTTTATTAATAGAAAAAGTAGGTTTTGAAGGGGCCCCAAAACCCTTTACATAACCCAAAATAGAAGATCAAAAAAAGTAACAACAACAAAAAGAGACAACATCAATGAATTGCCCATAGAAGGGCTACATGGGCATCAAAAGACTAGAAAATAGGATAAAACCAACCCAACAGTAAAAAAACTAGCATGACAACCAGCTTAATTAACAAAATACATAACCCCACCTTTTTCATCCAGAGTCTTTTCCATTATGGCCTGTATTTTGTCCATCCTCCCGATGACCCACTTCAGCTCTTCAACATTCTTCTTCACAGAGGGATACTTCCTCTTAGTGCTTGTACGAGTTCTAGAACTGGTCCCACCAATAGCCTCTAAGGTGTCATTCTTGTGATCAATTCCCTCCTCAAGACCATTGTCCAGTATTTAGCATTGTTGATTGACATAGGTTTTACCGATAAATCTATTAGCGGTAAGAAATGATCACTGGAGAACATTTTGGGGCATCGTGGTTGCCAATGATTTCATCAATATGTCTTATAGAGAAGGTGGCACCAATGTCAGAGCTTAAGATGAAGGATAAACTATGGTAAGATTTGGGTTGAATCAATGGTTAGCGTAAAGCTGTCATGGAAAGTGCATGAAGGTTATTCAATGTGGGATCGCGACAGCCGTCCGATGAAGATTTTAAAAAAGGTGGGTCCTTGGCACCAGATCATGTAGTTTTGTTCATTTCTGATTGGTTACAGGAAGTATGTGTTGGAAATATTCAGGAATTAACCAAGTTACTGAGAGGGGAGGGGTGAATCAGTAACTCCAAATTTTCTTTCAATTACAAATGTATTAACATATAGTTTACTTTATCCTTTTGCATATAGAAAGCATGAAACTTAAAAGCATTCACAACAATGACACATAGATTTGGTTACCCAGAAACCTTCCAAAAAGAAAGTAAAACTAGGGTGGGGATGAAACCCACAAAGCTTTAGTACTGCAGTATAAAGTTGGCCAGTTAAGGCTTACAATTGATCACTTCTGATGATCTGCCCTGCTAGGAGCAATAAGGACTGCTAGGTCCACCTTGTTAAAGGATTTACAAACATACAATGAAGTATGCACTTGGTAAAGAGATTTTACAAAAGACTGTTAAGTCTACCCGATTAAAGGATTTCAAGTTGATTCACCTGTTAGGATGAAACAGTAGATCTCTTACTTTGCAACTGGATTGCTGATTGAGATTCGCTGATGTACTGATCACCTTCTGTGATGAATTTGTCTTTGCTATTCCTTATACTGCTTTAGCCCTGTTGTAATTCACTTATCTCTACCTTTCTTTCTTTTTCACATTCATACTCATTTCATACATCTTGGCATTTTTACAACATTGTTTATATACAAGTATAAACAATTAATTACAATTACAATTACAAGTCAGCTTGACAAATAAACATAAGTGCTACAAAGTCGGCCCAAGTATGGTTACACGGTTCCTGCAAACTAACTTGGTGACTTTTTGATACTTGGCGTCCACTGCATTACTCGGCATCGTCATGCACTCGGTAGAAGTGAAGGCACGGTTCATACTAACCACTCGGTAGGTTTTGAACTCGGTAAATACTAGTGACTCGGTAGACATAATGTTACTCGGTTTACACTATCCTGCTCGGTTTGCACTGTCCTGCTCGGTTTGCACTGTTCTGCTCGGTTTGCACTATTCTGCTCAGTTTGCACTGTTCTGCTCGGTTTGCATTGTTCTGCTCGGTTTGCACTGTTCTGCTCGGTTTGCACTGTTCTGCTTGGTTTGCACTCAGAATGCAAATAAGTGTTGTCACTAGTGGCAATTCTGCTTAATGCCAACAATCTCCCCCTTTGGCATTAGTGACAAAAACACTTATTGCCCAAAACTTATATACATGAATCATGCTGAGATTTATTTTGATTTTTCAAAATTTGTCTTTGTTATAGGGCTTTATACATTATCTCCCCCTTTCAATGTGCTAACTTTTCTTCTATACATATCTCCTTCTATACATATCTTCTATACATATCTTCTTCTATACATATCTCCCCCTTTTTGGCGATAATGCCAAAGGTGTATTTACAAGTGATTTACAGAGAGAATCCAAAATTTGATAGAAAAACAAAATGTACCTTCATTATTAGTGCCAGGGTTCTGTCCCAATTTTCTTGCAGAAACTTGCATGTTTGGATTGCAATTTGGACTTCTGCAGAGAGTTCAATCATGTGATCTGCTATTGAGAACTGATTGTCATGAATCAATGTTTTGGAATGTTCAATGTGCTTATACATTGTATTCATGATGGGAAGGATCATGTTCTGAATGTCTAGCAGTGTGGACCGGATCCTTGTGTCTTCTTTCAGTAGTTCTGACTGCATATTTGATAGGTATGAGAGCAGAGTTTGAACTTGGTTCAAGTTGCAACTTCTGTATGCTAATATTCAAATCCTCATCAATTTTATTCATTTTATCCTTGACATCCTTTGTGAACTCGGCAACATTGCACAGTCTGGCCAAAAGAGAGGTAACATTCGAATAGGTAGATTCAATGTTTGACAAAACTGAAGACAATTCTACTTGATTAATAGCTATGTGCTGAGCAATGTGCTCAAGCACTTTATTGTTGAATCTCTTCTCGGCTCTTTCAACTAACTTTTCTATCCCAGATGAATCCTCATTGTACTTATTTACTGCTTTTGCTAATTGTAACAAAATATGTTGAGAGGAGTCTACTTTAATACCTAATGCATCTGACAAAATGTCCTTAGCATCCTTAATGATTTGATATTCCTTGTCTCTCTCCTCTTTAAGTTTCTTTTGCTTCGCTTTCCTTTGGAGGATTTCACCTATATTTTCCATTTGATCCGCTGATAGATTTGCAAAATCCAATGTTGGAATCTCTATTTCTTCATCTAGGTCTATATCCTCTACTATATTCTTGCCCAAAAATCTTATACTTGATTGAGCCTTAGGCTTATCTGTACTTAATGCCTTAGTAGTAGTGACAATAGACATAGTAGGACTGGCTATAGAGACTGGTATACTGTCTACTGGAGAACTTAAAGTATTTACACTTGTAGAATAAAAAACTGGAATACTTACTGCTGGAAAACTTGATGAAGTGGGAGACTGCAACTCAGTAGAAGAAATGATAGTTGCTTCTATTGTTGCTATAGGTGGTTGGACAAATGTTCAAGTTGTCACAACCATGCTTGAAGGTGTCTCCGGGCTAGATGTAGAAACTTTTATTGGAGAGGTAGGAAGTGATGCAATGACTTCTGCCACTATCCTCACAGTATCATCTACCTCAGTGGCTTCTTCCTGTTCATCATTGTCATCTTCAATGTCCTTTATTATAACTGTTTCAGTACTTGGTTGGTGAAGATGGTATATGTTTTTCCATGTGGCATTTGCAGCCTTCACAACCGATTCAATATTGTTGATCAGAATCAAACAAGTATTGAACTTCAGTGTCATCTTATTTTCATTCTCCTTCAATGCCTTCTTTATTTCATCATTTTTCAAGCTCGGCATTAACTGTCTCAGGGTTTGATCAAATATGTCTTTTACAGTTTGCTTTGCATTTATCCATATCATTTTTATTGGATCTAATAAAACTGTTGGAACCTGTGGGGCTATTTCATCAAGAGAGTATTTCCACTGTCCCATCTTTTCAATGACAGCATCTTCTATTTCCTTTTGTTCTATTTCTGATCTGGTTTCATATTTAAAAGATTTTATATTACTTACTCTAGATCCTGATCCTTCTCTAAAAAGTTTGATCTTCTCTTGAAAGGTTAGAGGAGGCCTTTTGAATATTATATCTTTGTATGCCTTGTCTGTCTTACCTCTTGCACTTCTCCTTGTAAATATAGCAGTGGGAGGCTTAGGTGCCTTAGTGATGAATACCTTTCCTTTCTTCTTTGTAGGTTCTGGTTCCTCTATTTTCTCATCCTTTTCTTTTTCTTCTTCAGTGTCTTCACCTTTGTCCTCGGTTAGCATTTGCATTTTGGCTATCCTCTTCTTTCCTTTGTTTACCGCCTGTGGAAGCTTTATGCTTAATTCAATTCTCACCTTAGCTTCATCATATGTTCCAAAATATGGAGCTTTAGGATTAACAGGCTGATTAAGAAGGGCTTCAATGATATTCTTTGTTTCATCAATGTTTACCTCATAAGGAAGAGGTTTTACATGTACAATCCTCAGCTTTGCTGCTTGAATATATACATTGTCACAGTCCACCATGAAACAAATGTCATCCTTATAATCTTCCACCAACTTCTGTGGAATCTGGAATCTGTCATTCATTTTCTCTTTGAAAGACTCAAAATAACTATCCATGATGCTTTCAAAAATTTCACCCATTTCTGAAATATATTCATTTATCTCATAAAGAACTAGCACATCTTTTCTCCATACTACTTTTCCTTTGGAAGGGAAGAATTTTTGAACATAGAAGAATAAATAGACTAGTAGAGATCCAAACTTACATGGATTGTTTTTGGAAGTTTGAATGCTTTCCATGTTCTTGTTAAACTGTTTTAACAATAAGTCTGCAAGGTCAAATGATAAGTTATTCTTGACCACTTTGTATGCTAGGTCAATGGCTTCATAGGAGACACTATTCTGTCAACTTGAACTGTATATTTTATGGGCAATTATGTGTGTACCAAACTTCAATTTAGCATCAGTAATGCTGCTTACTTTCATGCCTCTACCGTGCCACTCGGCTAGGGTTTTCTTCTCCAGTTCCAGCTGACCTATGGTTTTGGTAGTTTTAGCTTTTTTCAACATGGGAAGACCGGTGATTTGATGAATCATCTTCTTAGTGATCTCTATGGGTTGCTCAAGCCAAATCTTTCCATCATGTACACGGCTGAGAATGTATCTAGCCCATTTCTCCTGAAAGTTTCGAGGTAAATGTGCAATGTGAACTAATCCCTTGTCTTCCAGATGTTTGTGCTTGGGTTTTAGAATATCATCCACACACAGTTCCTCATGTACAATATCTAGCTCTAGGTTTCCCATTTCTTGAATTGCACAATTGAAATGATTGTGAATATCGTTAATAAGTAGTACCTTAGGAGGAATCTTAGATTGAGCTCCATTCGGGTCTAGGGCTGCTGCAATTGCGGGCATGATTTTGAAATCTGGTGCTCTCCATTCCCCTTGGACTATCATTTCTGATCCTTTCTTCACTGAAGTGCTGGATGATGCCATGGTAGCTCACAGAGAATTCTTTTCGCAAAAGTGTTTGAATCACTGGATTGCTCTTGAAATTTTCTGCTCTCAAAGTGCTAAAGTTCGCGGTGAAGAATGAGTTTGATTTCTTGTCTTTTGTTTACAACTCTATCATTAATGCTTAGTACAAATTAGGGTATGAATTCCAACAAACTATCACCCACTAAGAATTAATTGCTCGGTAAAGACTTTGCAACTCGGTGAACTTGAGAATTCATATTGCTCCGACCTCGCTCGGTAAAGACTGGTACCGACCTTGCTCGGTAAAGACTGATACTGACCTTCCTGTGATCTTATTGCATCTTGTATGCCAATTTAGATCTTTCTTTTAATTCAGTTCTGGAACTACTTGAAATTGGTCTATGAGAATACAGTTCTAGTGCTTTCTTGGGAATTTAGTTTGAGTCGGTAGAGCCACCCATTCCATTACTTGGACTGGTTTGCTCGGTAGATTTAGGAATCCACTTTTGTCTCACCTGTTTTTTGACCTTAGTTGCTTCATTCTTCTTTCCATCTTCAACTTCACTAGCATTCATGCAATTTCTAGCTATGTGACCGAGTTTAGTGCATTTGAAGCATCTTACGGTAGTATCTCTTTTCCTTAGATGATGTTTTATGCAGTTTATGCCAATGTGTCCATATTCTCCACAGTAATGACATCTACACCAGGTGTTGTAATCCCATCCAAACATTTCTTTCATAATTTGTTCTGCTGGATTGAATGTTTTGGATCTGCACTCGGATGCCTTGTGACCTTGTTTGTTGCATTTGTGACAATTACCTTTGAATCTTGGTTTTTCCCTGCATTCATTTGCTTTGTGACCATGTTGATTGCAGTTGTAGCATTTTCCATTGAATTCTGCTTTTTCATTGCTCCAACATTTATTTGAAGTATGTCCTATTTTACCACAATGATTACAAGTAGGTTTCTGATTCCTTTGAGTACCTTGCTTAGAAGATTCACCTTCTCCTTTGTATCCAAGTCCTGCTTTTCCTTTTTGCCTATGAAGATTTCGCTCATACAGCTGATTTAAGTCTTCTTGGCTTTTCAACATTCCTTCATTGATTTGTTTTTTGGTGTTTAGGTCATCCATCAATCTTAGATTGATTTGCTTTTCGGATCTTAGTTCTTCTCTTGTGCTTTCTATTTCTGATCTTAGATTCAGAATTTCCTCATTTGTATGGGAGATCTGATCAATTAGGTTTTCTAGTTGAAGGGTTTTATTTTGGACTTCATTGTTCCTTCCATCTAATTCATCTTTCAACTTGTTTCTTTGTTCTAAGATCTCACAAAATCTTGTAGAGTGTAGTTCTTGTTCTCTTTTTAATTTTCTCACTTCTTCCTGCAGAGACCCATTCTTTTCTAGGAGTTCTTTGACAGCATTGTTTGCTTCATCTGAGCTATCTGAGGGAAAAAGATCTTCAATCTTTTCTTCAATGTAATTATGATCATTCATCTGATTTGCAAGTTCCTTCCTTCTTCTTAGGGATTGGGAAAGATGTTCTTTTTCTTCTTTAAGTTTAGCTATGGCCACTTCCAGATCTAGCTTTTCATTTTCAATCACCTTGTTCAATTTGAATACCTCCATTGTCCTGGATCTTTGCTCAAGCTAGTTAAGCTTTATCTTGAGAACCAATACAGCTCTGATACCAATTGTTAGAAATATTCAGGAATTAACCAAGTTACTGAGAGGGGAGGGGTGAATCAGTAACTCCAAATTTTCTTTCAATTACAGATGTATTAACATATAGTTTACTTTATCCTTTTGCATATAGAAAGCATGAAACTTAAAAGCATTCACAACAATGACACATAGATTTGGTTACCCAGAAACCTTCCAAAAAGAAAGTAAAACTAGGGTGGGGATGAAACCCACAAAGCTTTAGTATTGCAGTATAAAGTTGGCCGGTTAAGGCTTACAATTGATCACTTCTGATGATCTGCCCTGCTAGGAGCAATAAGGACTGCTAGGTCCACCTTGTTAAAGGATTTACAAACATACAATGAAGTATGCACTTGGTAAAGAGATTTTACAAAAGACTGTTAAGTCTACCCGGTTAAAGGATTTCAAGCTGATTCACCTGTTAGGATGAAACAGTAGATCTCTTACTTTGCAACTGGATTGCTGATTGAGATTCATTGATGTACTGATCACCTTCTGTGATGAATTTATCTTTGCTGTTCCTTATACTGCTTTAGCCCTGTTGTAATTCACTTATCTCTGCCTTTCTTTCTTTTTCACATTCATACTCATTTCATACATCTTGGCATTTTTACAACATTGTTTATATACAAGTCTAAACAATTAATTACAATTACAATTACAAGTCAACTTGACAAATAAACATAAGTGGTACTAAGTCGGCCCAAGTATGGTTACACGGTTCCTGCAAACTAACTCGGTGACTTTCTGATACTGGGTGTCCACTGCATTACTCGGCATCATCATGCACTCGGTAGAAGTGAAGGCATGGTTCATACTAACCACTCGGTAGGTTTTGAACTCAGTAAATACTGGTGACTCGGTAGACATAATGTTACTCGATTTACACTGTCCTGCTTGGTTTGCACTGTCCTGCTCAGTTTGCACTGTTCTACTCGGTTTGCACTGTTCTGCTCGGTTTGCACTATTTTGCTCGATTTGCACTGTTCTGCTCGGTTTGCATTGTTCTACTCAGTTTGCACTCAGAATGCAAATAAGTGTTGTCACTAGTGGCAATTCTGCTTAATGCCAACAATATGATATGGAAAATAATATATTAAATCAAATAAATGATTTATATGATTATATTGAGTTGATCGATGTGCTAGGAAAGGTTTGAATCAATAGTTGTATTTTAAATGTGATAGATTAACTATTGTCAGTCAAATTTTGAAATTTTGAGTGAGGGTTTTCAAAGTAAAAGAAGGTTGGTGAGCCTTGAAGGATAAAACAAATTAGATCCGATTTTTCTCGGATCATAAAGGATAATTTTGTAGTTGAGAATTGAATTGATTCTATGGTGGTTGGGCCAGATGTGATCATATTTTATTCTATTGCCACCATGAGTCTAATATTTTATAGGAGGTTTCTTTTGGATGGAGTAGTTATGTTTTTGGACAAGTTGTCAACAAATTTAAGTCCTTGGTACACAGTGGTAGATGAGATATTATTTTGAAAATATGTCTTCCATAGGGATTCAAAAGGATCATACCCTAATCTGACGCTTGGCTACTAGGGTTTTAATTGTAAAAGAACATCAGATTTGTTTCTCATATTTTTTGATTGATTTTAGGGGTTTCTCTTCCCTGTCACTTATGTAATAAATCATTTCCTTATTTCATGTTGCGGTGGTTGACAGTATTGCCCTAATTGTGCCCTAAATGAAACTAAGCTTGTTGTAATTCTTGTTCATATAAAAGGATTCCCAAGGTCATTTGGAGGGCTGAGGTCTTTTCCCAGGTTAAAGAACTAATTTTTCTTAGTTACTCCTTTCTTTGTTTGTCAAATGACCTGCCTACAAGACCAGATAATAGACAAGTTCTACTAGTTTTTAGTCAAGAATTGATAGAAGTCTATAACCCCTCTATTTTAAAGAGACCTTAATGAATCATATTGTTTCCTTATTCATTTGTGGAGTATTTTATGTTCAGTAAATCACTTTTGTATCAATTCAATGGTAGCTAATACAAAGATTACAAGAATTTCTTGGAATCTTGTCTCCTACCTTACTAGTTTGTAATTTCTTGTTGTCTTGAGAATTGACAAGCTCAAGTCCATAACTATGGATTTAGTTTTGTATGTCTTGATATGATTTTTTGTTAACTCAGGAAGTTAAGTAGATGCTTAGTGTGACTTGACAGAATTGTAGGGCATTAAGGAGGATTGTTATAAGTAGTGAGATTCATAATATAATTTGATTTTCATTTGCAAGGTGAATGATATGAATCAATATACAGTAAAGAATTGTTTTGAATATGCCCAATGGATAAGGGACTGATCACAGACATTTTGTTAAGCAGATTTTCTTTCTTGTCTATCAGTTCTACCCCCAAAAACATTAAATTCTAAATCTTAATTTAGTAGTTGTAAACTTAATATCAAAAGCCCCTGATTTATTTTTGAGTGATTTGATAGTGTGTTTAGCTTCACACCCTATCCCTATATGTCACAGATAACTATTAGGAATAAGGTGTCTCAACCTTGGATAATTCCTATTCTTATTATTTGTTTTGTAAAATGTATTTCTTGCAAATAATGTAATTAAGTACGAGTGTACATGTCTAGTTGGCATGTTGATATGTCACTCCACTTGATGTGTCAACATCTTGAATTATGTGTAAGGAGATCATGGCTAAAATGGTTATGATGGATTCCTATGACACGTAAGAGCTATGTTTGGAAGATTCAATGACAGGTGAAGACATGTGGCAACTGATAAAGTTGAGTACTGTACACTCTTCCCCTATTTTCTTAAAGAATGGTAAAACTCTAATACAGGTATCTTTGGAAGTTGCCCTAAAAAGGGAAGCACATGATATAAGAATTTTTTAGGGTTGCAAAGATAGGTGAAGTTTGTGTATTGTTGGAACATTTTATGCTGCTGCAATTTGTCTTCAAGAGTTGAAAAATCTTCTAAAAGAACTTGCATTGCAAGTGTATTGTAAATTGTAATAGTTTTGATTAATACACTGTGCAGGTTTTGGAGTGTTGGGGTATTTACCGAAAGGTTTCCCCAGGGTAAATCATTGTGTCATTCTCTATTTTTTGTATGCATGGTATATGGCTACAATGTCATTGTTAAAGTAGTTAATGAATCTAAAATTGTAAGGATTTAAAAGAATTTGCACAATACTTTCCTTTAGAGATTAGTGTAGGAAGCTATTTTTGCACTTGATTTTCCTTACAATAACAATAACTATTTTGGGAATTTATCTTCTTTGTGAGGATTAGTGGAAAGTAGATATAAAGAGACCCTAATCCTAGGTACACCCACCTAAATTTTGCATATTTCAAAGTGTAGAAATCCCTTGTGCTTTGTTAATTGGTCCTTGTTCTTGTGTGAATGTACTGATTGTGGGAAGTAAGCTAACCCATAGGTACATATCTTCATTTCTAAGGTTATTGAAATCTTTCTAAACCAAGAGCCAATAGATTCTATAGAAGGTAGCCAAGGAGGAGGTTGAAGAGATAGGAGAGATGGAGGGAGATATGGTGGCCAAGATAGAGGGAGAGATAGATGCTCAAGGAGAGGTGATGGAGGTGGATTAGAAGAAGTGGTAGGAGATGGAGGTGGTGGTGATGATGGAGGTGGTGATTGTGTAAGTAAAGGTAGTGACCAACATAGGGTGCAGATGAGAGTGATTCCTCTTCACCAAGATCCTGGTCCTTTATTATCACATACACATTTACAGAGATAGGGTCTAGATCATAAAGGTGCTAGAGGTTCTTGAGATGATTATCCTCCTGAGAAAAGAGGTGGTTAGGGTCTTCCTATGGATGCATTAGCATGATGTGTTGGAAATATAATATGGGAAAGTGAGATACTGAGAGGGGGGGTTGAATCAGTTATCCACAAACTTAGATACTTTGAAACTAATTCCACATGCATACCATAAATATAAATTTCAATACTGAAATGTATCTAATATTCTAATCACATCCATCAAATGAAACACATAACACATAAATCTGGTAACCCAGAAACCCTTGAAAGGTAAAACAGGGGTGGGGATGACACCCACAAATCCTCACTACTATAGTATTAAAGTGTGCCTATTAGGGCTATAATGTTTGATCACTTTAGATGATCTACCCTATGAGAGGTATGCCCTGTTAAGAGCTTATAGACTTATACAATCTACCTTGATTAAAGGATTTGAAACTTACAACTAATTAAGAACTCAGTTAAGAGATTTATAAAGGCTTGTGAGGACCACTCTATCAAGAGATTTACCTTGATTCACATGCTAAAATATATCATTACCCGATCCTTTGGTTTACACTACAAATATTGATAACATATCATCTCTTTCCAATACTTTTTTGATCTCCAGAATCAAATGTAGCTTTGTTTTATCCTTCACTACTCTGCTTGGTCACTCTTACTAATCTTTGCATCTAAAAATCAAAACATTTCTTTGTTCCACATACAAGAGATCTTCTTTGCTAATCTCTTCTTTTTTTGCATTTAAGGTTTTTATATCTCCTTATATAGACATCTAATCAATCTTATAGATCAAGATCAATGATCTAGATTCATTACTTATGTCACTTAAGCATTCCCTTTTTCTTATAGGTTATATTCCTTACATAGGGATTAATAATAATAATTACAAAGCATAATCAACTCCTTGCTTATCTTAAAAATCATTAAATCTTGCATAGAGGTTGGCCAAAATGGTTTACCTTGGTGTCTGCTCTATAAAAAACACATATGTCAAAATTGGCTTGCTCGGCATATGAAGTCTTTGATGCTCGATCAAAAATATTCTTCATATACTGGTGCACGACACTGAATCTTCTATACAACTTGACATAAACTGCTCGGTAACTACTGAAGTACTCGGTGACCTCTGAATTACTCAGTAGTAACTACTACTTGGTAACTATACAAGTTTATACATGACTTGACCTTAATAAGATGGCTCGTTCATAGTGATGACTGACCAACATTGCCTAGAAAATTACTAAGTGTTAGACACAAATTGACAACATAACATAAGGATCAACAATCTCCCCCTTTGACATTAGTGGAAAAAACACTTTGTCATGAATTTTACATTGTATAACCAGAACTAGTACTTAGTAATTGAGTACTCCCCCTAAGACCTTGTCTCGGTCTTCAAAAACATTTACATATATACATGACTCTTGACATACACTAAATATACATTTTCATTACAAAACAATATGTCATACCTTTCTATTCTATATCTCTCTTTTTTTTATTACTGTATATACATGAGTACATGACTCATTTCCTCCTTGTGTCATGGCATATCTACTATTTCCCCCTTGTTTTTGTCACTTGAAGATACTGGGGTGTAGGGGTAAGAAAATACTTGTCCAAAAATGGTTTGTGGAGCTACACAATCATTTCTAAGGAATTATCCCATCCAGATCTTATAGACTCCAAAACATATATCTTAATCTCTAGCTGAGCAACAAGATCAACTAATCTCTCAGCAATAGAGAGATGAGGATCTATTTTTACTAAATCCTTTTCTGATGCCAATTCTCTCTGCATAACCTCCAGATTAGGTGTTAAAATCATTTTTATGGAGATCAATTTGTCTCTTATTCTCCCATCATTATCCATCAACTCAGCTAATCTCCCTTGCGCATGAAGTAATCGTGTGAAATGAATGGAGCTGGATCTTGCATCCATGCGTAGTGAATGACCAATAGACTTCAAGTCTAATTGCAGTTTATCAATCAATTCTTGATTATCCTTAGTGAATTTTTCTACATTGCATATTTTATTGTACAAAGAATAAACATTCTTTACAACCTCTTCTAATTTATTCACTAAGTCAGAAAGTTCTTCCTGTTTGACTGCTATCTCGGTTGAGATCCTTTCAAGTACCTTTGTCTCAAACTTTCTTTCTGACCACTGCATGAGCTTTTCATTAGCTTCATTGTCATCATTTTTCACCTTCTTTGCAATATGAACCAATTTTTCTAGAATAGGTGAATTCTCATTCATTTCATCCATTTCAAAAGCATCTACAATTATACCTTTTATTTCATACAGTACCTTCTTTTTCTAATATTCTCTCCTTAATTCTTCTTGCTTTCTCTTCTTCTTCAAGAGATCTTGAAATATTTGCATTTTCTCATAGGTCAAGTTATCAATGTCCCACTTCATAATCACTATAACTTCATCTAATGTGACCCATTTGGCTGGAGACTTCTCCTTTTTCTTGTGAACTTTCATCATTGGTGTTTTGCCACTTGACATTTGTAATAAGGCTTGGATAGCCTCTTGCTCCTTGGGCTTTGGATTCTCCTTTGTTATTGTCTCCTCAGTCTTCTTTTATTCCTCCACATGAGGTCCTAAAATTACTATTGCAAACTTATCTTCTTGATCTTTTAAAATCTCCTCCCCTTTTCCTTTACTATCTTCTTCGGTAGGTGCATTATCTGTTGTTGTTGTTAGCTTGTCCTACCCCTTGACAATGGAACTTTGTAAGACTTTATGCTCAACTATGACTATGTGGAATCTTGAAGGTTCAATTTCAATAGTTGATGTACCCTCAATCCTTGTATAATCATGTACCTGTATGAGAATGGGATTGGTACTTGGTAGAAAGGGATCTAAGGCTACCTCCTTAAGGATTTGGATTTTTATTTCTTCCTCAATCAAGGCATTAATGTTTACTTGTGTTTCCTTAAGGATATCCTCAATAGTGATCACATCTTGTGATGCACTCACTTCTATCTTCTATCTTTCCTCTTCCTCGAGATTATGAGGCTCAACTACATCTTCTTTATTACCTAGTTCTACCTAGCTCAATGTACCTTCACCTTGTTGTGGACTCTTATAAACTATTAACCCAAAAATGATCTTCCTCAATCCTTGTATAATCTTGTACCTATATGAGAATGAGATTGGTACTTGGTAGAAAGGGATCTAAGGCTACCTCCTTAAGGATTTGGATTTTTATTTCTTCCTCAATCAAGGCATTAATGCTTACTTGTGTTTCCTCAAGGATATCCTCAATAGTGATCACATCTTGTGATGCACTCACTTCTATCTTCTATCTTTCCTCTTCCTCAAGATTATGAGACTCAACTACATCTTATTTATTACCCTGTTCTACTTGGCTCGATGTACCTTCACCTTGTTGTGGACTCTTATCAACTATTAACCCAAAAATGATCTTCCACATCCTTTTTCTTTGGGTAACAACTTCTTCAACAATATGCTTCAAAATGGAATAAGTTCTGATCTTAGGTATAAATCAATTTTTGTGTTGCACCATGAACTTCTCTATTTCCTTTGGTGTTAGCTCAGGCATGATTTGAGCTAAAATGCCTCCTCTTATCTGCCTCTTGGTCACAATAGCATACTTCCATTTCTAATCAATTTTTCTAAATAGTTCATTGAGGATCAAATTCCCTATCTCTAGAGGTGTCATCTTGAATTTCCATGGCATTTCTAACATAGCTTCTTCAATTTTATCCTTATCATCTTTTCTTAACCTTTCAAATTTTATAAATTTGAATCCTGCTAATCCTATTGTGCTTTTGATATTTTCGCATATTTCATCCACACTAGTTGGATGTCTATGTGATGCCACTTTCAATTTTGTATTATCATCTGTGTTATTCATTTCTTCTTCATCATCATCCTTCTGCAATGCTAATTTCCTTCTCGGCTTCTTCTTGGGATGACTCAGCACTGCTCTAGTTTGCACTTTTTTCCTTTTTCCTTTACCTGACCCTTCCCCTTCAGCTTTATTTGCTGGCATTTTCCTTTGGGGCTCAGTAGCTATGGTAGTTGAATCTTCCCTAGTTCTTGGTCTCAATGCTATAGGAGGAGTAGGCTTAAGTTATTATAATTTCCTTTTACTGGGCTCCGCAACTAATACCTTCATTCCCTTCTTTTGAGTTTCAACTTCCTCCTCTTCACTACCTTCAATTTTAGTAGAATGATATTCAACTTGACCTTATGTAATTTGATGAGGTTCATTCTCCTCTTTTCCTTCACCAAGCATCTTCTCTACATTCTTCACTATTTTGTTCCTTTTCCCCTCTAGGGTTGTAGATTTTAACCCCATAGTGATTTTGGACTTAGCTTCTTCATAATTTTCAAAAGGTTTAGCCTTCCTATCATTCTCCTTAGAAAGTAAAGAAGATATTTCTATTGATGTCTCATCTACGTTGACCTCATAAGGCAATGGCCTTAGCCATACTAACATAGGCATAACATCCTAAACATAGGTATTGTTGGTATCCACTAGAAAACATATGTCGTTGTAGTGTTTTTCTACTAGGGATACATGAATTCTACTTCTCTTCCTCTTCTTCTTCTTGAATTCAACAAAATAACTTTCCATAACACTATCAAAATTATTACATAATTGTTGAATGAAATCATTGACTTGTTGAGTTATAGGTCGGTCCTGACTCCATACTACATTTTGTACATAGAAGAATAAACAAACTATCAAGGAACCAAACTTACACATTAAGTTTTTAGCTTTCTTGATTGATGTTCAATTCTCAAAAAGTTGATTCAACTGCAACTCAGCAAGATCATAAGTATGATCTTTCTTCATCATCTTCCATACCTTATCTACTTCAATGCAGGGAACACTATCCATCCTTCTTGACTGATAAAATTTGTGAGCTATAACTCTTACTGCAAAATCTATCTTTAGATCTGTAATTATAGAGATTTCCATTCCTCTTTTGTTCCATACTGCCAATGTGTTAGCTTGAATTATTTCTTTACTTTGGCGCCTCATTGTTTTCTTCCTGGTAATAATGTTATAATTGGTGACTCAGTGAATCATTTATTTGGTGATCTTGATTGGCCCATTCTCCAACTGCAATTGCATGTCATGTACTCTTTTCAAAATGATCTTAATCCATTCAAATTTGAATTTGCAAGGGAAATCTAGGGCATGCACTAACCCTTTCTCAACAACGTGTTGATGCTCCACCTTCAACACTCTGTTATCACACAACCTTTTATAAGCTTACCTCAATTCATAATCTCCAATTTCTCCAATTTTGCACATGTAGCATGCATGCACATCATGTATCATCATGAACTTTGGTGGAATCAATGACAAGGCTCCTGTGGGATCTCCCTTCACTGCACTTTCTGATACAGCTTGAAATTTTGGTGGATCACACACATCACTCCTTACTAGTTAAACATTTAAAACTTCTTTGCCTTGCTTCCTAACTATTGCAGATGAAGTGGATACCATTTTTCCAAATTTAGGGTTCAAAGGATAGATTCAAGTAGCTCGATAATACCTTGTTTCAATAGTCCTTCACAATGTTTACTGATGGCACACTGTAAGAATCTTACAAACTTGACTTTAGCACAAATTTATCTTCTTAATCACCTTAAAATAACTTTGCAAATTCTCAAATCGATGGGTGAAATGAGAATGGACAGTAATATTTTACTTTATATACTTAAACGGTCAGATTAGGTCTTCATTAAATGATCCACACACTTTGTAGGTAAAATACAATTGTCTCAACCTTCACATGACAACTTGGTTACCATGTACTCATCCTCGGTTGAAACCATGACTCGATCGATACTACCATTTTCATTTCAACTCAGTAGATATAACATCTTGGCTATTATAGGAGCTCAGCATACACTGAGGGACTCGGTCACTATAGACATAAATACTAATGCTCTACATTAATTATGCAATTTTGACTCTTTTCTCAAATCTGTCATAATGCATCTTAATTCATGCAGATATGGACTTTTAACATATCAAATTTTAGGAACTGGTGTAAAATATAACATTTGAAAATTTAGTTCCTTACATACCCTTTACTTAGATAGAAGTAGTGTAATCACCTCATCCATTGGAATGGGTGACCTAAGGTTCACTGGATCCATTACTTCTTGCTTCTTTTGCCTTTCTTCGTGTCTTATTCATCTGGTCCCTTATATGTTCAACAATTTATTCATTTTGAATTATCCATTGCTCAATGCTTATGCTCGTAGTCTCTTTTTATGTGACCAATCTTGTGGCATTTATGATAGACCAGACTTCCACTCATCCAACTTTTGGATTTACCTCTAAAATGTCTCCTTACATAGTTTGCTCCAATATGACCATATTCTCCACAATAATGAAAACTATACCATGTATTGTAATCCCAATTGAATGTGTTACCTTTCCTAGGTTCTTTATTCTACTTATTGGATGTCCACTTTGGTTTAGCATTGGATTTGCATTCTTGTGCTCTATGACCAAATTTCTAACAATTGTAACAATGTCCTTGAAATATAGGTGTAGTAGGTGCCTTACTAACCTTTGACCTCATTTATGTACCTGATGTCCATGCTTCTTATAGTTAAATAAATTTCCATTTAATCTAGGTTTAGAATTGAAATTACCATTCTTGCTTTTGCAAATGTTTGTTGTGTGTCCTAGCTTTCCACAATGATGGCATGTCAGTTTGTTGCTCTTTGACTTTGCATTCCTTTGTTTTCCATTCTTTGCTGATTCTCCTTCTTCAGTGGATGATAAGTGCTCATCATGTCCTAGTTTAGAAGTGTCATTGGATCTTCTCAGTGACCTCAACAATTCTTTAGAATATGTCACAACTTCATTGGGAATTTTCATCCTCTCATTAAGTTCCTTTTCAGATCTCAATTCATTTGTTATTTGATTATTCTTTGATCTCATATTTGTGATTTCCATATCTTTTCTACTCAAATCTTGATTTGCAAGTAACAGTTGATTTACCATGTCCAATTGATTGTTTGTCATCCTCTGCATATTATATGTCCTTTCATCAAGTCTTATAGCCATTTGTCTCTTGTCTTCTTTTGCCATTGTCTTGTCTTCTTCATCTTTCTTTTTCTGTTCAACCACTTCACATAATCTTACGGATTGAATTTCATGTTATGTTTAGACTTCTGACATCTTTATTCAATGAATTGTTTCTTTCTAATAGATCTACTATAGTTGCATCACTTTTAGTAGAGTTTTTATTGTCAAATAGACCTTTAGTATCCTCTTCTTGATATTGTGTGTCATTCAGTTGGATTGCCAATTCTTTCCTTCTACTTAAAGATTTCTTCAGTTATCCTCTGGCTGCTTCAAGATAGTGTAATGCAAGATGGATGTCAATCTTCTGATTCTCTATGATCTTTCCCAACTTATAAACCTCCATCTCCAAGATCTTAACTCTCAAGTTGTGGACCTTCCCAAGGTTCCTCTATCTAATGCTTGCTCCTCACTTTTTGCGAAAAAGCCTTCTGGTAAGTCCATTTTCCCCTCTTGTCTATAATAATTATGATCTAGCCTCTAGGAAATTGTTGTTTCTATCTCTGATGAGGTTATCAATCATAATATTTCTTCTATGGACTCTTCTCTGGTAGGGAAATTCCTAGGTCCTAGGCCTAACATAGATGTTATCAGAGCATTTTCTAGATGTAAATGGTCATTGAAAGGTCAGGTGGACATCTTAGCTATGCAAAAATATTTTATGTCCTTTTCTTTCTCTTGTCATGAGGATATGGAAAGCATTCTCTGCTCTGGGCTATGGTTATTTGGTAAAATGACTCTGGTTCTGTAGAAATGGACCCCTAAAATGAAGTTGAATGACTCTTCTTTCTTCATCCAAACATCGGTCTGGGTGCACTTCCCAAGCCTCCCTATGGATTTTTGGTTAGAAGATATTGTTGTTGGTATTGCTAATTACTTTGGATAAATCCTTTCTATCGACCCAGTTACTGTTGATAGAAGAAGACTTACCTGTGCTAGAATCTATGTTGGAGTTGAACATGTGATAGATATGCCTACTTCTATAGATATTATGTCTAAGATAGGTAAATGGACTCAGGAAATTATCTATGATATTATTCATTTTGTGTGCTTTTATTGTAAGAAAGATGGACATTGGGAAAAAATATGTCCCTACAAACCCCTAAAGCTTGATCGGAGAAAGCCCCGAGAAACCCTTCGGGTGCTATTCCTAAAAGAGTCTGGATATTTAAGAATAAGAAATCTGAGGTTATGCTAGAGGCCTCTTTCAATCAAGGTAAGGATAGCATAAATCCACAGTTAAAAGGATCCTTCCCAGAGCCCAACTAGGATGTCACCACATCCTCTGAAGGTACTATAGATAATGTTAAGGAAGGAGTGGAGGAGATTTTCAGTGGTCAAAACTAGACAAATATACAAAAGGATTTGGAGATAGATTACATTCTTGAGCCTTTTCTGGTACCGACTCAACCTAAAGAAGAAGCCAAGGACCCTTAGTGGGGTGAATTGCAAGATGCACAAGAATGTAATATTTTAAACTCTAGCCCTTTTTCTCAAATGAGCTTGGAAAGGATTTCAATGGATCCTCTTCCTATCTAATCTCTTAGATCAAGTTTATAGGAGAATCCCAATGATAGTATGGACCAAGAAGAGTCCATCACTACTCCTAAAGAGGATGGGTTTTCAATAGGAAGAAGTCTAAGAAAGGTGCAGCTAAGAAAATTCCACCTTCTTCTATAAGCACTAGAAATAAAATCAAAGCGGACGTGGGAGATAAAGTGTGGTCTCCAGGAAGAAAATTGGAAAATAAAATTAGGGAAGAAGAAGCAAACAAGAACATAGTAGATGGAGCTCAGTTGACCATCCAGGGATCCTTATCCCTTAAGAGATCATGAAAGTCATCTCCTGGAACATTCAAGGACTCAATGGTCCTCACAAATAGGATGTGCTCAGAAATTTGTGTAGAGATCATAAACCAGACATTATTCTCATTCAAGAAACAAAAATGGCTAAAGATAAGGTAGAAAAAATTAAAATCCTCAAGAATGGAGGTAGTTATAGAAGTAGCTCTGAAGGTGCTTCTGTAGGTACAATTATTTTCTAGAATCAAGATCATGTTGTAGGCATTCCTATACTTCAAGATAATAATTTGGCTATTGTGAAATTTAATCATATTAGGGATGGTACCTCTTGGATTTTGGCTAATATTTCTGCCCCCAATTCTATAGTGGGGAGAAGAAAATTTTGGAATTGGATTTCTGATGTTAGGAAATTTTTTTGTAATGATAGTTAGATTATTATGGGGGATTTCAATGCTCCCTTAAGGGAGAATGAGAAAAGTGGGGGTATCCTGACCCATATGGATAGTAGACTGGACCTTATGGACTTCATCAATTCTCAAGCTCTCCATGACATGGATCTCTAGGGGGTGAATTTTACTTGGTCCAATAGACATAGTGGAAAGGAGTTAATTTAGGTTAGGCTTGATAGAACTCTTATATCTAATGATTTTCTTACCCATTATCATTTCTCCCTTACTACTTTATGTTGTATTGGTTATGAGCATTATCCTATCTCTTTTAATCTTGGCCTTTTGTCTGGTAAGTGTAACTTCCCCTTCAGATTTGAAAAGATGTGGATCCTCCATCCTAATCTAGAGGTATGTATAAAAAAATGGTGGAATGTTGAGGTGAAAGGCTCAACAATGTTCAGAGTGGCTAAGAAGTTGAGAAACATCAAAGACACGATCAAAAATTGGAATAAGGAGGTTTTGGGGGATGTTTTTCTCATGAAAAGTGAAGCTAATATGGATCTTAAAAAATACAAGATAGAATCTAGGAGGAAGGCTATTCTAACATCTCTAAAGATGAGGAAAATATTTCTCCCTCAAAGTACGACAACATTATATTGAGGGAAGAGCAATTCTGGAGATAGAGATCAAGATCTATCTAGCTTAAAGCAGGAGACAAGAATACTAGATTCTTTCACATGACTTCTCTCAAGCACAAAGTAGTTAACATAATCTCTTTCTTAACTGATAATAATTCTAAGATAGAGAAGGAGGAGGAAATCAGACTTGAAGCTAGGAGATTTTTTCTAGCCTTTTGTTGGAGGATCTTAATCTTAATCCTCTTGACCAAGAATCTCTCTTGAATTGCATCCCTTCTGTAGTGGAGGATCAAAATGCCTCCCTTGTGGTGATCCCTTTGACTAAAGAAATCTAGAATTCTATCTTCTCCTTTGAAGGTAATAAATCACCTAGTCTTAATGGTTTTCCTACGTTCTTCTTCCATTCTTTTTGGTAGATTGTGGGGCATGATGTGATTAAAGTTGTTCAGGAATTCTTTGGTGGTGGAAACATTCTGAAAGAAATTAATGGGACTTTTTTGGCCTTGATTCCTAAATTTGTAGGAGCTTTGTCTCTAGATTCTTTTAGACCTATTATCCTCTGTAATTCTTTCTATAAAATCATTTCTAAAGTCTTGACCTTGCATCTTTTTCCTTTTCTCTCGGCTATCATCTCACCCTAGCAGAATGGCTTTGTTCCGAGGTGTCAGATTTTGGATTCAATGATGGTTGTCCATGAGAACATCCATTCTCTTACTTCCTCCCTAAAAATAGGGATTCCTGATGAAACTTGGTCTTTCTAAAGCTTATGATCATGTGGATTGGTCCTTTCTAATGAAAGTCCTTGTTGCTTTTGGGTTCAACCCTAAAGTCTTGAAACTTGTTTTTCAATTGATATCTACAGAGAATTTATCTATTTTAATAAATTTCTCTCCCTCTTCTTTTTTCAAAGTGACTAGAGGTATGAGGTAGGGTGACCCTCTTTCTCCCATCCTTTTTGTCATTATGGCAGACAGTTTAAGAAGATATTTTAATTGCCTGATTAAGAAGGGATAGCTGAATGGTCTTAACCCTTCTTATTTTAATTTGACATGTCCTCATGAATATTTTGTGGAGGATGCAATTTTTATGGGAATTTCATCCATAAAAGAGGCTAAAGTGATCAAATCTACTCTTAATTGTTATGTTTCTACTTCGGGGCAACTTATCAACTAGGCTAAAAGTTCTCTTTTCTTTATTATTAATCTGGAGGTGAGACAAAGAAGAATTGTTGCCATACTTAGTTGCTATATTTAATCTCTCCCCTCTCTTTATTTGGGCCTCCACCTTGGATCTAAACCTCCTGATTCTTTTTGGAACTCCCTTGTGGAAAAATTTAATAAGAAATTGGTAGGATGGAAGGGTGCCCTTTTAAGTCTAGTTGGTAAGCTTCAGTTGCTTAAGTATTCTCTTCAGAGCATCCCTATTTATGCTTTGAGCCTTTTTAGAATTCCTTCCAAGTATGTTGGGACTATTAAAATAATTTAGATAAAATTCATGTGGTCTAGTATGGAGGACAAACAAAGACTTTCTTTAGTTTCCTAGGACAAATTTTGTAGTCCTTCTAGTTGGGACAGCTTGGGTATTAGAAAGATAAGGATGATGAATAATTCCATGTTATATAAAAAGATCTAGAAGGTCTATCATGATAAGGGTGAATGGAGTTCTATTTGGCAATAGAAATATTTACTCAACTATCCTTCTCTCATTTCCTTTAAGGAGAATCTTGATCTCCCCTTATGATTGAGCATTTGGAATAATGTTACTCAAACCAGTCATTATTTTATTCAAGGTCTTGCATGGAGAGTTGGGAATGGGAAAATTATTAGTTTCTAGGAGGATCCCTGGGTGTTCAATTCTCCTCTAAACCACTCTCCCTCTCTTTCTCCTTTCATTAAAATTTGCAAAGATATCTTCGGCTATCTGGTTGCTGACTATCGACACAATGGTAAGTGGGTGAATCTCAAAGATATTAACAATGATTTTTCTCCCATTCAAGATTCTCTAAGAGATTGGATTCTTTTAGAGGATTTTCCTGGTCACCTTATCTAGAAAGACAACCCTCCAGGATATTTCTCTATCTCTTCTACTTCTAATATATTGTCTCTCAAAGTGGATCATTTTCCTTGTTGGGCCTGAGCCTGGATAAAGAATCTTACCCCTAATGTGATATGTTCCTCTGGTGTACTCTTCATAATAAAATTTTGACTACTGACAATCTATGTCGTAGGGGTCTCTATATAATCAATAGATTCTCTCTCTATAAGAAAGAGCAAAAATTGGTGGATCACATTTTCATCCATTTTCCCTTTGTTGTCTCTCTTTGGACCAAGATTATTTCCTCCCTCTCTTTGTGTTGGATCTTTCCTAGAGGCATCCAAGAGTTTTTTACGGGTGGTGATGTCCTTTCAATGGAAAATCCCTAAAGATCCTTAGGTATTTTATCCTCCCTCACACTCTCTAGGGAATCTGGAAAGAGAGAAACAACCATATTTTTTGTGATTTGGAGCTCCATCCTGACGTGGTCAAATTCAAAATAAGAAGGGCTATTGCTGAAAATTTTAATGTGTTTATGGATCTCCCCTTGCCTTCATCTCCTTCCAATAAAGATATTTATTCTTAGTGGATGATGAATACGAAGGATTTTGGGGTTTTGGCCAACATCCCTAAGGAGGAAGTTGTTTGGGGCTTTCCGCCAAGGGACTGGGTTAAGATCAACTTTGACGGTACTTCTAAAGGGAATCTTGGTAAGGTGAAATGTAGAGGAGTTCTTAGAGATGACAAAGGCACTTTAAAGGCTACCATTGCCTCTCCTATTGGCGTCCAATCCAATCACATGGCCGAATTAATGGTGGCATACTGTGCGATCAAGCTCACCAAATATTTTAGTTATTCCAAGGTGTACATCGAAGGTGACTCGAGTAACATCATTAACTACCTAAAAGGCCTTAGTACTCCTTCCTAGTCTATTAATAATGCCATCCTCATGGTGAAGGAGATCATAAATGTTTTGAATCATTCCATATATCCCATGGGTACCAAGAAGTAAATGCAATGGTAGATGGTTTTGCAAATGAGGCAGTTAACACAAGTGAAATCATGGAATGGAGGAGTGAGTTGGCTATTCTATACAGAATCAAGTTGCTACTAATCTATGATCATACCCATGGAGCTCAGACTACTAAATTTAATGAAGACATATAGCACGAGGAGTTTAGTTTTTCAATGCATCAATGACATTAATCACCATTTGGGAATTTATTGGCATAAAAAATGGCATGCTTTGTGGGTATTTTTTGTCATTTTCTGGGCGTTATATTGGAACAGGGGTATTTTTATTTGCATACTTCCAAGTTTAAGGTCTTTTCTGAGAAATGGTTTTTGTGCTTTGAAATGGGTGGAAATAGGAAGAGAATAGAACCTATGTCCTATGAAAGCTAGAAAAATAAGGATAAAGTATGGAGTCTGTTAAAGAAAGGTGGCCTTGATATGTTTCTAGAGAGACTTTGAGGGAAAGACATTGTAGTTACTAACTATTTCATCAATAATTGGAGAAATGGTAAGATTGTGTTGGGGGGCTCAACCATAATAATTATGGTGGAAATCATAGCGGATGTAATGGGCCTTTCCAAAGAGGGAAGGAAATTTTACAGAGACATGCATCTTAATGATGTGGCTATCAAAAAATTCCCCAAAGAGGATGATGAAAAGACCCGCTTGGTTAAGAGCAAGAATAATTCTTATTACTCTCTAAATGTCATCAAGAAGGTATGGTGTAGGGTTCTTTTTGTAGTAATATAATATATCACCCTTGATGGTAGGTTTTCTAGGGTTTACAGGTACCATTTTGTCATCCTTAACCATTTCTTCTATGGGGATAAGATATCCTTTCAGTATTATCTTCTAAATTATTTGAACTCTAGCATCAAATATGCTCAGGATAACCCTCTTGGTAATTCATCCATGCATGAAGGTCTCATGCTTCTTATTTATGATCACTTTATGCCCAACTTGCCTGATCCTCTTAAAGCGAACCCTCATATTTTAGAGGTGATGACTTTGAAGAGGATGAAGATAATGGGGAGGATTCTTGCACTGAGCTAGACTATGACTCTAATTCCTCACAAGACACTACCTCAAACCTCATCAAGAAAGGGAAAGGTGTAACGAAGGGCACTGCCTCCTCTTCCAGGAACCCTATGGGTCAGAAAAGAAAGTCCTTTTTGGAGGACTCTTCATCAGGAAGTGATGAGGACATAATGGATGAAAGGGACTACACTGTGGAAAAGCAAAAAGGAAATTGTAAGAAAGGTAGGAAACCTAGGGGAATTCATTTTTCCCCTAAGGATTCCTCCCATGTGGTTATCTCAAAGGAGTTTAAGGCTGGAACTTAGGATCCCCCTGGTATGGAGATCCCTTCTAAGGAAGATTATCTGAAAGCCCCCTGCTGATTATCCCATTGAGGCTGAGATAGCTAAGGAAGCTATCAATTGGGTTTTTAAGGAATTAAGTCATCTAAGAAGAAGCAATGAAAGAGTCAAGGAAATAATTGATATTCTTGAAACCATGGGTCTTGGTGATAAACCTTTCCCTTTTTCCTTGAGTGATTTAACTGAAGCTATCTAAAAAGTGGATGGGATCATTAATTCCTATGACTCCAATTTGGATGCTATGAATGCTAAAATATCCAAATTTTAAGCAGGTTTGGGTTCCTTGGAGTTGAAAGCTTTGGACTTTGAGGAAAAAATCTCCCATTTTGGTTCCATGCTAAAAAAGATCAAGGATCAGAGTTGCAATATTCTTTGACTTTTGTGAGGAAAATCAACATCCTCCTCAACAAGTGGGAAAAGATAGCTAATAAAGATAAGGATTTGGTGGTCCTTGACACTAGGAATTGTGCTAGTCAGGTTGTTGATAATCTTAAGGAATCAACTTTAAATATGGAGATTTTTGCCTCTGAAGTTGTGGACCTCCTAAAAAATATTCGGTGATCTCCTTCATTTGGGTGTTTATCCTTTTGTCAGGTTTCTCTCTTCGGCTGCTAGTCTTTGTTCGTGCCCAGTAGGATTTTATTTTGTGGTCCTTTTTGGTTGCTTGTCCTTAGGCTATCCTTTCTGGTATGAAAATTTTTAGTTGTCTCTAGCACTTCGTGCTTATCTTTTCTCTCTTAATGTAAAAGGTTCAGGACCTTTCAAATCATGTTTTCCTATTTATCAGAACTCTCAAGTGGTTATACTTCTTCTAAGAGAACAAAGCTTTGATACCAATTGTTGGAAATATAATATGGGAAAGTGAGATATTGAGGGGGGGGGTGAATTAGTTATCCACAAACTTAGATACTTTGAAACTAATTCCACATGCATACCATAAATATAAATTTCTATACTAAAATATATATAACATTCTAATTACATCCATCAAATGAAACCGATAATACATAAATTTGGTAACCCAGAAACCCTTGAAAGGTAAAACTAGGGTGGGGATGACGCCCACAAATCTTCACTATTACAGTATTAAAGTGTTCCTGTTAGGGCTACAATGTTTGATCACTTTAGATGATCTACCCTATGAGGGGTCTGCCCTATTAAGAGCTTACAGACTTATACAATCTACCTTGATTAAAGGATTTAAGACTTAAAACTAAGTACTTGGTTAAGAGATTTATAAAGGCCTATGAATACTACTCTATTAAGATATTTACCCTGATTTACATGCTAAAATGTATCAGTACCTAATCCTTTGGCTTTCACTACAAATGTTGATAATAGATCATCTCTTTCCAATACTTGTTTGATCTCCAGAATCAAATGTAGCTCTGTTTTGTCCTTCACTTCTTTTCTTGGTCACTCTACCTGATCTCTGCATCTAAAAATCAAAACACTTCTTTATTTCACATACAAGAGATCTTCTTTTCTACTCTCTTCTTTTTCACATTTAGGGTTTTGATATCTCCTTATATAGACATCTAATCAATCTTATAGATCAAGACCAATGAGCTAGATTCATTACTTATGCCACTTAAACATTCCCTTTTTCTGTTAGGTTACATGCCTTGCATAGGGATTAATAATAATAATTACAAAGCGTAATCAACTCCTTGATTCTCTCAACAATCATTAAATATCGCATAGAAGTCGACCAAAATGGTTTACCTATGTTTTTTCCATAACAAACACATATGTCAAAACTAGCTTGCTCGGCATATGAAGTCTCTGATGCTCGGTCAAAACTATTCTTCATATATTGGTTCTCGGCACTAAATCTTCTATACAACTTGGTATAAACTTATCGGTAACTAATGAAGTACTCGATGACCTCTGACTTGCTCAGCAGTAACTACTACTTGATAACTATACAAGTTTATACATGACTTAGCCTTAATAAGATGGCTCAGTCGTAGTGATGACCGACCAACATTGCCTAGAAAATGTGTTAGACACTAATAGACAACATAACATAGCTAGGATCAACATGATGTAGACAAGAGCATCGATAGTTGTAACTCAGGTTAATGTTCTTTAGTCATAATAGGCTGATAGATATTTCCACATTTAGGAGATAATCTTGAAGTGACATCATCAGATATAAGAGATTTCTATTGAGAGAGATTGTGTGTAACATGCTTCTACCTACCAAGGTAAAAAAGTTGTGTATTACTATGCTCTATATATTAGTGTTATATTGGAAACTACAAGAGAACCTTCATATTTCATCTTTGTTTCTCAATTCAAGGGTGTTGTTCCTATTCTTTCCCCTACTAGAGCTAAGGCTCCACCACCTAGCCCACCTCTAGTAGGTCCAAAGGGTGTTAGTGAGTCTTGAGTTCACTATTGTATAATGAATTTGTATAGTGATCCACTTATACCACTAATTTCTCTAATTGTACCACTAATATATATTGATCCACTGATACCTTGATAGATATTGATCTCATTTATGATCACTCGATGTACTTTGATATATAGATATTTTGATACATTGATGACATTTTGATCTGATATTTAATATAGCAATTTGATCTCATTGTACCTCTTTCATTAATACATTTATATACATATGAGATGAAACTTGATTCCTATATGATTTTTTTTGGTATTTATGCTATGGATGCATTTTTTTTTCCTTTTCATATGCCATGTATGTATGGAAGCTTTATGTACTATGGGTGTTTCTTTTTTTGACACTTTTTTGCTAGATATGAAATGCAATGTGGTTTTTACATATGATAATGAAATGAATGAAATGGATGAATACCATGATATGAAATGAATGCAACTAACATGTGATGCAAGTTTTTTTGGTACTAGTGATAGAGATACTCAATCGTGATTATGATTTAGAGGATGATGTTACTGGATTGGATTCATCTATTTATATTTGGTCTTATATTGATATTGATTCTATCCCTCAAAATAATGATCTCCTTAAGCATGTTTCACTCAAAGAAACATTATGAATGCAAAGCTAAAATGAATGCAACTAACTATAGCTTCCATATTAACTGATCATTTACATGGGTTATTTTTCATCATTGAGCATTTTGGAACATTGAGGCTAGTACAACCCTCACTAATTGAAGTCACAATCATGAGAATATGAACACTACCTTATTCAAATTCAATGTCAAAATTTAACACAAACATCGAGGCATATAAATCCAATATGACTTGAGTGTTACTTCCATTTTGATATTGTAAGATGATACAAACATCGAGGTATAAAGAACCAAGATGATATGAGTGTGTCTTGCATGATCCAAAAAAACAAGAGACATTTCTATTCATGTGCAATGAATGGTATTATTCCCACAATTACCCTTTATCATTCATATCCTTGGCAACATGTTATCAATTGCACTTTACTTAGAAATCACTCAACAAAATAGACAAGGAGATAGCTCCAACCTCACCATAGTGTTCAAATAAAAAGAGTAGAGGTATGTGGGTCATACCCCATGAAATGAAAGCTCTTATCATAGAAACCCAATTTATTTGATGTTTTAGGATCATCAAAACAATTAGCCACAAGAAGAAATCAAATAAAAGTATTATTCCCCTTGTCCTTGCTTCTCTTGTCATTAGACATCCTTGAGTTTCTTAGAAGACATAACAAGAAAAAATTAATGATAATAGACAACAAACAAAGAAAACCTCATATCTGCCCCATCATTCCTCTAGTCCATGAACATCATCGCGTTACTTAGAAAAGCATGATCATCATCGCTCGAGAAAGTTTTGTGTCTAGCTGTTATTTTGTTTTGATATTTGTTTGAAGATAGGTAATTATCTATTTACTGGTATTGAGAAACACCGTTGTTTAGATGCGTTACATTTTGATGTTGTTCTTACAATCATTTCTCATTCGATGAGTGTTAAGAAACACTTTTTTTTTATTGTATGGGTGTTGAGAAACATCATTGTTTAGGGGTATTAGTGTTAAGAAATACTTTTGTTTATTGGAAAAATACCTCATAGTTAGTCTCTGACTGACCGACCAAGATGACTAGTACCAACATGATGATTACTTGACAAAAAATCTAGGAACTTGCCTCCAATCAGGTATAATTTTCCTAAGACTAAGACACAAATTGATTCTAAGACATGATTTTAGGATTTTGAACCAACTTCATTGTACAAGATCATGAAACTGACTGAAGGTATATACAAGTTGAAGTCAAAGTAGGAAAGATAACCAAGCAATGTATTGATAGATGGATCGATAGTTACAAGTAGCACATATTTACCAGGTTTTCACCACATGGAAGAATTTCTATTTTTTCTATCGAGGCACCTATTTTCCATGTTTTCACCAAGGCACTTTTCTTATTTTTTAATTTTTTTGTACTCTTTCTCTTTTTGATTTTTTTCAATTATTAATTTTTTAACTTTTTTTCATTTCATCGGGGTGCCTGTTTGCTAGTTTTTCACCAAGATGATAATTTTTTAAAGAATTTTTCTTATGTTTTTTTATAGTATCAAGGTGCCTAATTGCTAGGTTTTCACTAAGATACCCAATTTTTTCAGGACATTTTACCATGTTTTTTCTTTTCTTTAGGATTTCTTTCTGCTATTTTTGGATTTTTTTCAAGAACTTTTTCTACTATTTTTGGATTTGTTCAAGAATGCTTTATATTGTTTTTTATCTTTTTCGGGGACACTTTTCATTGTATAGGATATGTTTCTCTAAGAATGTTAGTTATATAATTTCTTCTAGTGGAGCATTTCGATTGGATCTAGAAGTAGATCTCATTTTGGTGTAGAAAGTTGATAGGCTCTAGAGCCATAAGCTAATGTGATGATGAAAGGTCCCAACCAATTGGGTTCAAACTTTTACTTATGTTCTTTTTTTGTTGTTTTTTAGGATTCTCTCTCAACACAAGATCTCCAACTTAAAATTACTTGTGGCATACTTTTTTTTGTATCCTCTTGACATTATCTTTTGATAAAATCTCAGATAATCAAATTCCTATTGTCTGGGCTCATCTAAAAATTCTAGTTCTTGGATTCTTGATATTTTGTATTCCTCATCTGTTATAAGTCATATCAACGATAATCTTAGAGATGGTATCTCTACCTCAATGGGTAATATTGCTTCTGACCCATACATAAGAGAAAAAAGCATTTCTCCTATTCATGTTCTAATGCTAGCCTCATAAGCCCATAGTCCTGGATTCAACTATACATGCTAGTCATTGTTCTGTGTAAGATCTTTAATATCATTTTATTTGAAGCATCAACTTATCCATTACCTTGCCAATAGTAGATTGATGAAAAATGTTGTGTGATGTTAAATTATGCACATAACTCATCTATATCCTTGTTTTTGAATTGCCCCCCATTGTCACTTATAATTGAAGAGGGGATCCCATACCTACAGATGATGTAGTTTAGGATAAACATTGACACTTTTTTACCCATTGCCTTGTTCAAAAGGACTTCTTCAACCCTTAGGAGTTTCTTGGCTAATTAAAGACTATTCAAATGATCTCCACAAATACCTTCATGGACTTCTTGTAATGAATGTTTAGACTCTTCACATTCTAAATACCTAAGTAGAGTACCATCTATACCATGCCTATATAAGTCATTAGATATGATTAGATACCGTAATGCATTTCAAATAAGGTTTTGTTTCTCATTTTTAGATAAGCTATCAAGAATCATTTGGTCTCTCAAGCAAGAATATATTTGGTTGTATCTAGAGGAAACATGGCCCACAATTGAGACTATTATTTAGAAATTTGGGGAATCATAGGCAGGAAAGGGTAGTTCTTCAACCAAGAATCTATAGTGGAATTGGTGATCATCCATCTGTATAATTGAGGCTAGAGTAGCTATGATATTAGATGCTTTGTTCTCCTCTCTAGGAATCTATTGGAAAGTGACGAACATAACGTACTTCTTCAAATCACCAACCAATATTTTATGTGGCATGAGCTTTTCATCCTTTGTTTGATGTTTATCATTGATTTGATTGATTATCAGCTATGAATATCCATAAATTTGTAGTTCTAAAATCTTCCACTCAATTTATAATTTCAATCCATTCACTCAAGCTTCATATTTAGCAATGTTGTTTGTGCATGGAAATATCATCTTGTATGCTTTGGAAATTTTGTACCCTTGAGGAGTTATAAAAAGAACACCAAATCCTTACCCTTCTTGGGTGAATGAACCATCGAAGAACATATTCCAAGGATTCTCTATTAGGTGTAGTATTGCTTTCTTAGGAAACTCTATAGCCAGTGGTTTATTGGCTTGAAGTGGTGCATCGGCTAGGTGATCGACAATGATTTGACCTTTGATGTATTTCCTTTTCATGTACTCGATATCAAACTTGCTCAATATTAGTACCCATTTTGCTAACCTTCTTGTTAATGTTGCTTTGTTCAACAAATATATCAAAGGATCAATTTTTTCAATTATCTTTACTGTGTGAGAGAGCATATAGTGTCAAAGATTTTGTGATTTAAATACCACTGTGAGGTGGGCCTTTTTTAATAATGTTGTAGTTGAGATCATAAGATACCAGTTTTCTGCTTTTGTAGTATATTACTCTTTCTTTGTTTGTCTCATCCTCTTGTTCCAATAGAGATCCTAATTATTTTGTTGTAGCTAAGATGTAAAGCAATAATAATTTACCCTAAATAGGAGCCATAAGTACTGTGGATTCATCAAGTACTTTTTTATAATGATTGAAGTTTCTCTCATAATTATCATCCCATTTAAAGGTGACTCCTTTGTGTAGCATTAACTAAATGGTTGATATTTTTCAACTAAATGAGATATAAATCATCTTATTAATTAGATCTTTCCTTGTAATTTTCTCATCTGACTAATGTTCTTGGGAGGTTTCATTTCTAGGATTTCTTTCACTTTTGTTGGATCCAATTCGATTCCTTTTGTTGATAAAATGTATCCAAGGAGTTTACCTAAATTTACTCCAAATGCACACTTTTTTGGATTTATCCTGAGCTAAAATTGATCCATTCTATCAAATATTTTTATTATATCTTCTATGTGGGTTGTTCTATTGACTAATTTTTCTAGTGTATCATCCACATAGTATTCCATATTTTTATGTATCATGTCATGAAAGACGGTTGTCATTACCATTTGATATGTTACACCTATATTTTTAAGACCAAACAATATGATGTCCCAATAGAACATGCTCTAAGAACAAGTAAAATCTATCTTCTCTTGATATTCATATGCTATCTTAATTTAATTGTAACCCAAGAAACCATCCATTAGTGAATATATTTCATACCCTACTATGAGATCAATGATCATGTCGATATTGGGAAAAGGAAAATCATCTTTAGGGCATGCCTTTTAAAAATCTCAGAAGTTAGTGCATACCTAGATAGATTTGTAGGGTTTAGAAATTGGTTAATATTGGAAATATATTCAGTGTAATTTATTACTCTAATAAATCCATCCTTTAAAAGATTTTTTGGTTCTACTTTGACCAAAAATGCCACATGAGGGTGCATCTTACTGATTGTTTGTTTTACTATTTTGATTCCCTAATTTATAGAGAGATGATGCATAATGAGGTCAGGATCCAAGCCCGACATATGTGAATAGGGCCATGTAAAGTTGATCTTGTTTTCTTTGAAAAAATCTATGAACTGTTGTTTTTCCTCCCCAGATAATGATTGTAGTATGTCTACTATCTATGGTGCTTCTACTATTCCCAATTTTATTGGTTGTGTTTTTATCATCAATAATGAAGATCTCTCCTTAAATTGATCAGGTAGGGTATCAAGTTTCCCATCCTTAGGTGCCTCTGAGAGGTTTCACCATTGGATACATCATTTTTTTTTCTATTTTGGTTTCTAATACTGTCACGATATGGTTTTCACCATCAAACCAATTTTTCTTTTTCTTTTTTCTTTTAAGACTAACAAAATTGATATCCCTCTCTATCATATTCACACTCGATTCACTAGTGGAAGAAGTAAAGGGTTCAACTACATTTAAATAGTATTCCAAAGTTTTTGATTGAAGAATCATAATGAGGTCATTGATGATGATTTTAGAAAGTATGGTTGTCATCATTGGTAAAACAAAACATAGGTAAGAATGTTTTACCCATCGGTAACCAATAGATAATAGGTAAACCATTACACCCGTCAATGAATTACACTATCAGTAAAGGATAGATAGGTAAAGGGAATAGGTAAAAACCTATCAAAAAATAGGACAAGTCAATAGGTAAAGACAATCAATAGAGAGAAAAAGGTTTGTTATTAGTAAACTAGAAGATATCAGTATAAAGGAATGCGAGCGGTGAAAATGGAAGACTATCGGTATAAGCAAAATGTAAACTAGTGAAGTGGTGAACTACCTACCAGTCAGATATCAAACAGGTGAAAGATAAATAGTTTTGAGAAATTGATGAAACCGATCATAATGGAAGTGGATTCATTGAACTTGGACAAAAAGGAAAATGTAGTACATAGATTGCAGAGTTAATAAAATAGTTTATAGGGAATGATCAATAGAATATTATTATGATTTCAAGGTATAATTGGTGAATAAGAATAAATCAATATCACACCTAGAAAATGATAAACTATGTCAGATCTAGAAGATGCAATGGAAGATTTAGGTTTTCTATGAATTAACTGATATTGTAGTAACATGTTTTGATGGATTGGAAACCCTAAAATGGTTTTACATCTGGTGGTGTATATTGTATAAGAAGGGAAGAGTTGGTAATGAAGCAAGTTGTTGAAGGAAGTTGATAAGAGTTGGAAATTGAAATAATTGATGCAAAATCAAGGTGCAATCACAAAGTTGATATCACAAAAGTTTTAGAAGGATTGAATGAATAGATACAGAGCATAAAGGATTTGATCAAGCATTGAAGAGTTAAAACTACAGGTTGAATTTCTTGTTGTATTCCTAACATTTTTCAACAACCTCTAAAATCCTCTAACAAGATAGTGTTTGGTGAGACTTTGATGTAAATTCGTTAACCAGGTGAACACTTTAATAGTGGGACAAAATCCCCTAGTAGGGTAGTCTGTAATAGGACTTGTAGATATACTTAACAATGTATCAATCACTTTTAATAGGGTGGATCACTTAGAAGGTGATAATTGTAGCTCTTAATTGGGAAAAGTATTTACTATAGTGAAGAGTTGTGGGTGTCATCCCCACCACATTTTTTACCTCTAACCAAGGGTTAATGTGATACCAAATTGACGCAAGGCCTGGGAAGGTAAAGGTAGAATCAGAGTTAATTGACTCTACTTAAACCCACAACAAGCCCTGTGAAGAGTTACACACTGAAGCAAGATGAAAAACCACATGAAATAAGTGAAACACAGAGGATATGAGACAAGCAACTAGCAGCAACATTGGAACAAATATTATATTAACAATACCATGCCTGGCTATTAGGCCTTTTGGGTTTCGGTCTTATACAATGATTTTATGAAATCATAATCATAATTTGCATCTGTCTTCTTGTTCTTCTACTATCTTACTTACAATCTAACTAGACTATCCAAAAACTATCCTCTACAACATCCCAAGCTTTCATTATATAGCTTGCAAAGCCACAAGTCAGCCAATCAAGCATTTAATTACATTATAGGTCCACTTGGGAGGAGAAACCAAAAATAAAGCTAGAAACAACAAAACACAATGTGCCTTTACATTTAGGTCCACACATGATCCAAGAACATATCCTCAATTGCGCAAGATCCAATTTCCCCACACGGAACCACACAAGGCAAATACCACACATTTCCTGTGAAATAGGTGGCAAATCAATACTTGAGGGAAATGGCAATAAATTCCAAGTCTGAATGAATTAGGACATGCACTCTTAGGAGAAGGTCCAAGAATAGGTCCAAGGAATAACATTAACTTTGCAAGTCATGAAACCAATGGAAACATCGATGCTAAAACAAACACTAGATAGGTATAGGAAACATAAACTATTTTTGGTGATGCAAGATTTCTCAAGACCCAAGATGCTCCTGCATCAGACACTTGGGGTTACAAAAGAACTGATGTCCACACCAAGCACTGCTCATACTCTAACCTAAATCATAAAGATCCAATTCAGCTTGTGTAATCCATGAACTGTCTTCAACTGACTTATCTTTCCACTGAACTAGGTATTCCATGTAGTCCTTTCCTCTGGTACTCTTGCTTATTCTATTGTTCATAATCTTCACAATGTTGTCCTTGTTTTTCTTAGGAAAATCCATGTTATCTTTAGTCTCATTAGGTGATTCAAAATACTCAAAGATGTTCGGAATGTTGAATATAGGTGGTATATCCATGTCTTTAGGCAATTCTACTTCATATGCATTTCCACTGTCAAAATTCTTCATAATCTTACAAGGTCCAAATTTCTTCATCTTTAATTTGTTGTAGGTACCAACTAGAAATCTATTCTTCTTTAAATGAATCATGACTTCATCTCCAACTTCAAAATATTTATGTCTCCTTCTCTTATCCGCTCTCTGCTTGTAGTTCAAATTACTAGCCTCTAAATTCCTCTTAACTTCATCATGAAAATTTCTCATGTATTCTACAAAATGATCAGCTTCAACACTTCTTCTAGTCTCAGTAGGTAATTCTCTCAACTTTTTAATTTCGTTAGGGTGAAATCTAGTAACAATCTCAAATGGTGTCTTTTTAGTACTTTTGTTCACATAATTGTTATATGCAAATTCAGCTTGTGCCAAAACCAAATCCCAAACAATAGGCTTATCTCCAACTAAACATCTCAACAAGTTTCCCAAACTTCTATTCACAACTTCAGTCTTTCCATCTGTCTAAGGGTGAAATGTAGAACTAAACTTCAACTCAGTATTCAGCTTCTTCCAAAGTGTTCTCCAAAAATAACCAGTAAACTTAGTATCTCTGTCTGAAATAATAGACTTAGGCAAACCATGCAATCTTACCACTTCTTTGAAAAATAATTCAACTACATGAAATACATCAAATATCTTCTTACAAGGTATGAAATGTGCCATTTTTGAAAATCTGTCAACTACTACCAAAATAGAATCATTACCTCTCTAAGTTCTATGAAATCCAAGAACAAAGTCCATACTCACATCTTCCCATGGTCTATCAGGTACAGGAAAAGGTGTATACAATCCCACATTCTGACTAGTTCCTTTTGCTACTTGACAAACTCTACAACTTCTCACCATTCTTTGTACATCTCTGTAAATCTGTGGCCAAAAGTATCTCTTAGAAATGAATTTCAATGTCTTATCAATCCCAAAATGTCCACCAAGTCCACCACTATGCTTCTTCTTTATGATGTTTTCTCTCATAGATCCTCTTGGTATACATAACTGAACTCCTTTAAAATACATGTCTTCTTGAATGAAATAATCACTCCACTTGTCATTCCCCATTTTATCCTTACAATCCTTCCAACATTCTACAAAATCAATGTCAGTCTCATACAAATATTTCAAATCATCAAAACCAAGTATCTCAACTTTCATCTCAGTCAACAAACTTCTTCTTCATCTCAAGGCATCAACAACCTTATTCAACTGTCCACTCTTATGTTTCAATGAAAATGAGAAATTTTGCAAGAACTCAACCCATTTCATATGTCTCTGATTCAACTTATTCTGACTTCCCAAATACTGTAAAGCTTTATGATCAGTATATAACACAAAATCTTTAGGCATCAAATAGTGTCTCCACTTCTTCAAATCTTGAACAATAGCATATAATTCTTGATCATAAACTGAATATTTTCTCTTAGCATCATTCAACATTTCACTAAAGAAAGCTATAGGTCTTCCTTCTTGACTCAAAACAAATCCAATTACACTTCCACTAGCATCACATTCAACTTGAAAAACTTTACTGAAATCAGGCAAAGCAAGTGTAGGCAATTCTGAAATCTTTTGTTTCGATGTTTCAAAACTCCTATGTGCTCCATGTGTCCATTTGAAATCCTTTTTATCTCCTCTCATGGTTTCAATCATAGTATTACAAATAGAACAGAAATTTATGATAAACTTTCTATAGAAAAATTCCAATCTATGAAATGATCTTACCTCTCCAACATTCTTTAGTGTAGGCCAATCAAGAATAGATGTTACTTTCTCAGGGTCCATTCTCAAGCCATCAGCTGAAATCACAAAACCAAGATACACAATCTCCTCTTTTATAAATGAACATTTCTTCAAGTTAATCAACAAATTTTCTTCCTTCAACCTCTGCAATACTTGTTTGATATGCTCAAGGTGTTCTTCCTTAGTATTACTGAATATCAAAATTTCATCAAGATTTACAATTAAAAACTTACCCAAGAATCTTTTCAGAACTTCATTCATCAGCCTCATGAAAGTACTAGGTGCATTAGTCAAACCAAAAGGCATAACCAACCATTCATACAAACCTTCATTAGTCTTAAAAGAAGTTTTCCATTCATCCCCTTCTGTAATCCTAATCTGATGATATCCACTTTTCAAATCAATCTTTATGAAATACTTTGCTCCACTCAAGCTATCCATTATGTCATCCATCCTAGGCAAGGGAAATCTATACTTCATTGTGATCTTATTTATGGCTCTATAATTAGTACACATTCTCCATTCTCCATTCTTCTTAGGTGCTAACACAATAGGTACTGCACAAGGACTTAAACTTTCCCTAATCAATCCTCTTTCAAGCAATTCTTTCACTTGTCTATTCAACTTAGTCTTCTCATCCAGTGTCAACCTATGTGGTGCTTTATTAGGCAGACTAGCTCTAGGTATCAAATCCATACAATGACTTATACTTCTCATAGGTGGTAAACCATCAGGTACATTATCAGAAATGATATCACTAAATTTAGTCAATAAAGATTCAATCTCAGGTGCATGTTCTAATTCATCTTGTTTTCCAATTTTCCTTGGTATTAAATCAAAGAAAATATTATGTTCCTTCATGTCTCTTGCAAATTTTTTACCATCAACTAAGCATACTCTGACTGTAGTAGAGTGACCTTCATCAGACTTTTCTACCAAAGGAAATAATACTTATTTCTTTCCATCCATCCAAATAGTATATTGATTCAATCTACCATCATGCAAAGCTTTCCTATCATACTACCAAGGTCTACCCAAAAGAATATGACAACAATCCATAGGCATAATATCACACAAGACTTCATCATGATAATTCCCAATTTTGAACTTAACAAGGCATTGTTCACTTACAAGTAGTTTATGCTCCTTCTGGATCCAATAAATGTGATAAGGTTTTAGATGTTTCAATCTTTGCAATTGCAATTTGCTAACCAATTCTTCAGATGCCAGATTATCAGAACATCCACCATCAATGATTACTTTGCAACATTTGTCAACGATCTTACATATAGTTCTGAACAAGCTTTTCCTTAAGATAGGTTCTTCATTAGCTTCTTTATTACACAAGATCCTTCTCAGCATTAAGTTCTCACCATGTTCAGGTTCATTGGCCAATTCCTCAACTTCTTCATAAGCCAAGTTACTTCTGCTATTACCTCCAATCTTCTTTCCAGAGTTAGTACATTAAAAAGCTCTATGTCCTTCACCACATTTATAACCAGTACCTTTAAACCAAGACTTTTCTTCTCTCTTTCCATTATTGTTATTCCTAGAGTAACTAGTATAGCTACCTCTAGAGTAGTTACCTCTTTTACTAGTAGGGTCATCTTTCCATCCTTTATCTTGTACTACATTGTCAGATTTGCTACTTTCTCCATAAGATCTACCTTTGCTTCTTTGAAATCTACCACCTCTCCCTCTTTGTCTTTGATCGTATCTTTTTGTCAATCTTTCCTCAACCTTTAAAGAAAATTGGTATGCTTCTTCCACACTATCAATCTTCACATAACTGATCTAATCTTGAATAGACATCCTTAGGCCATTCAGATATCTAGCCACCTTTTCAACTTCATCATCCACACGTCCATATCTGATATCCAATTTGTAAAATTCCTCAGTATATTCTTTCACACTCAATTCCCTTTGTCTCAAATTTTGCATTTTCCTCATCAAACTAAATTGGTAATCAGCTAGAAGAAACTTATTTTTCATCTTTCCAAGCATTTTCATCCATGTCTTGATCTTTTCTTTTCCTCTCTTTTGTCTCTCAATTTGCAAATGATCCCACCAAAGAGATGCATGACCTTTCAACTTTGTGACTTCATTCTTCACTTTCTCATTATCAGGAGTACCTTCATACTCAAAATACTTATCCATCTCAGAGATCTAATCCAAAAGAGCATCAATCTAAAGTCTTCCATCATAGCGAGCAACTTCAACAATGAGTCTAGAGTTAGCCTTAGAAAAAACTCTCAAGAGTCTTTCCTCATCATGTTCAACTTTAGGTTTAGGGTTAGGTGCTACTTCTTCATCATCACTAACATATTCAAGATGTGTGCCTCTTCTCTGGGCTGTCTCTATAGCTTCAAGCCTAGTTCCAATCTTCCTCAACATATCCATGATAGCATTATCATTTCCTTTACCATGAACCATCTTGACAATCAGGTTCCAACAAGACCGTAACCTTCTACAAGTTATAGGTCAGATCTCATATCCACTACCCTACAACTAATCTTTAAGGTTCTCCATGATCCAATCCACAAGAAAGAACTTCTCTCTAATACCACTTGACACAAGGCCTAGGAAGGTAAAGGCAGAATTAGAGTTAATTGACTCTACTTAAACCCACAACAAGCCCTGCAAAGAGTTACACATGAAAGCAAGATGAAAAACCACATGAAATTAGTGAAACACAGTGGATATGAGACAAGCAACTGGCAACAACATTGGAACAAATATTATATTAATACTAACATGCCTGACTATGAGGCCTTTCGAGTTTCGGCCTTATATAATGATTTTATGAAATCAGAATCATAATTCACATCCTTCTTCTTGTTCTTCCATTGTCTTACTTCCAATCTAACTAGACTATCCAAAAACTATCCTCTATAACATCCCAATCTTTCAATATATAGCTTGCAAAGCCACAAGTCGGCCAGTCAAGCATTTAACTACATTATAGGTCCACTTAGGAGGAGAAACCAAAAATAAAGCTAGAAACAACAAAACACAATGCACCTTTACATTTAGGTCCACACATGATCCAAGAACATATCCTCAACTGCACAAGATCCAATTTCCCTGCACGGAACTACGCAAGGCAAAATACCACACATTTCCTACAAAATAGGTGGTAAATCGATACCTAAGGGAAATGTTGATAACTTCCAAGTCCGAATGAATTAGGATGTACGCTCTTAGGAGAAGGTCCAAGAATAGGTCCAAGGAATAAGATTAACTTCGCAAGTCATGAAACCAATAGAAACATTGGTACTAAAACAAACACCAGACATGTACAGGAAACATAAACTATTTTTGGTGATGCAAGATTGCTCAAGACCCAAGATGTTCCTGCATCACAAATTAAGGTGTTATATGTGTGCATGGATTTTTTATGATTTTATGTATGGATACTTTACATTTTAGCTACATGGATTATTGTTATGAAAGTTTATTTTTTTGCAAGTTAAAGGTTATCAGTTGAAAAATTTGAATTATTAAAGTATTGATTCACCCCACCTCTTTGTACCTATTATTTCCAACAATTGGTATTAGGGCACGTGTTCTCTAGAGGGAAGTTTAAAAAATTGAGAGTATATCTAGGATATGGAAAGGTATAGGAAGGAGAGAGAATTAGAGGATTCCTTGGAAGTAGAAAATGAATAGATACAAGATCTAAAAGACAAGTTGAAGGTCTTTTGTAAAAATAAAGGAACTATCAGAACAACTGAAGATAAGTTTTGACAACATTGAGAAACTATTAGAAGGAAGTGTTAATTAAAAATAAGTTGACGTAACTATTGAAAATATGATGGAAAATAATAATAATACCCCGAATGAAGAGTTGATCAACATGGAAAGAGAACAAGTGAAAGAGAACAAGAGAGTTAAGCCCTAAGGATGGTTGAAATACTTGAAAGAATGAGAGTAGCTGAAAGTTAAAAAGGAATTCTTGAATCAAAGAAGAGAAATGTTGAACAAACTATCAAAGACAAAGATTCAATCATGCAAATGCTACAATAGGAGAATCACACACTAAATGAAGAATTGAATGCAACAAGTGAAGAAAAAATGCAGATATTTGTTGAAAATGAAAACTTGAGAAAAGAGGTTGAGAAATTGAGGAATTTTTGAAATATGAAAAGAAAGTTAATGAAATACCTACAAGGTTTGATCTGAGTATGCATAAAAGTGATGAACAATTAAAAAATCAAAGAATACATAATGATACTACTAGCCTAGGATATATGTGTGACAACAACCTTGAAGTTGGAGAATCATCCAAATCTGGAGCCGAGAATCCATCACAGATGTATAAATATCCTATCACCATGCAAGATAAGAAACCTACTAAACCTACTTATTATAATTGTGGAAATCTTGGTCATACATAAAATGTTTGTAGAAGAAGACCGGTCAATATTTGACGCAAGGCTGGGGCCAATAGGGGCCAAACAATGGCACACCCTAATGATCCAAGCCTGCTCAACACATGCGGAAGCAAATAAACACAACAGTGAGAGAGAGAATGCATAAGCTTTCAAATATTTTCATCAAATAGAACCATACATGTCAAGCTGTAAGGCCTTCCTGGTTAGGGCCAAATATTAAAATTAATTATAGAAGTCCTCAAACATGTGAGGATCTATCAAAATATCAAATTCTATCTTCTACCAAAATCCTATCAAAACTGCCTTCCTAAACTACAACCAAACAACTAAATTTATACAAGAGGCTACCAAACTGAGTCGGCCTTCAGATCCACAATCAATGGAAGAAATGGTCAGATCTGGGACCACATGCTTCCCAATGATTGATATCAACATTAAATCCATGATCCAACATAAATGTACAAGTCGGCCACAATAGGAACTAAAACTAAACCTGCCAGTGAGAAAAGATAACCAAGTAGCAGACAAGAAATGTTGAGCACTAGTGAAACAACCGACTACCTAGGAGATAACCAACCACACTTGATAACCAAAGAAAACTGACCAACTCAGTCAATGCAGGAACCGAGCAACATAGACAAACTCCAAAATGTTTTTGGTGACACAGGATTGCCAAGGACCCAAGATGCTCCTGCATCAGACATCTGGGGTTATTTTGAAATGATTCTCTAAATCATTTGGTAGGTCTAGTCTAAGCTGCATCCAACTCAGAATTTGAAATCCATGAACTATCTTCCATCAGTCTATTCTTCCACTTTACTAGATATTCCATATATTGTTTTCCTCTTGTACTCTTGCCAACTCTTTCCTTCAAAATATGTTCAATTTCTTCATTATGTTTCTTAGGATATTCTATCGGTGTTGTCACTTCTTCATCAGGTTCATGATACTCACACAAATCAGCAATGTTGAAAATAGGTGATATGTCCATGTCATCAGGTAACTCAATTTCATATGCATTTCCACTGTCAAATTTCCTCAAAATCTTGCAAAGTCCAAACTTCTTTATTTTTAGTTTCCCATATGTTCCAATAGGAAATCGACCTTTCTTCAAATGAACCATCACTTCATCACCAACATCAAAAGTTTTATGTCTTCTTGATCTATCGACTCTTTCTTTGTATTTTTTATTACTATCTTCCAACTTTAGCTTCACATCTTGATGCAATGTCTTCATATACTCAGCAAATTTTACTCCTTCAACACTTTTCTTATTCTCATCAGAAATGTCTCTCAAATTAGATATTCCTCTCGGCCGTGTGCCATTCACAATCTCAAATGGTGTCTTTCCAATACTCCTATTCATTGAATTATTGTATGCAAATTCTTCTTGTGCCAATATAGAATCCCAATTACTCGGTGTGTCTCCAACTAAACATCTCAAAAGATTTCCCAAACTTCTATTCACAACTTCAGTCTATCCATTGGTTTGTGGGTGAAATGTAGAACTATATTTCAACTTAGTGCCAAATTTATTCCAAAGGGTTTTCCAAAAGTATCCAACAAATTTAATGTCTAGGTCAGAGATAATACTCCTCGGTAATCCATGCAATCTTACAATTTCCTTAAAGAAAAGATCTGCTACATGTACTCCATCTGATGTCTTTCTAAAAGGTATAAAATGTGCCATGTTAGAAAATCTATCCACAACAACAAATATAGAATCATTACCTGTTACTGTCTTCAGTAAGCCAAGAACAAAGTCCATATTGGTGTCAATCCAAGGTTTCTTACGAACAAAAATCATTGCATACAATCCAGTATTCTGACTTACTCCTTTTGCAACTTGATAAATTCCACAACTTTTCACAAATTTTTGAACATCTTTATACAACTTTGGCCAATAGTACTTTTGCTTAAGCAAATTCCATGTTTTATCAATACCAAAATGTCCAGCTAAACCACTACTATGCTTCTCCTATATCAAATTAGTTCTCATTATTCCTCTCGGTATACACAACTAAATGCCTTTAAACAACATACCTTCCTGAATAAAATATTCATCCCATTTAGTATCTTGTTGATCTTGAATAGGTGCTCTGCACTTTCTCCATGGCTTAGAAAAATCAGGGTCAAACTCATAAGAATCTCTCATCTCATCAAAACCAAGAACTTCAATTTTCATCTCGGTCATCAAAGATCTTCTTCTACTTAATGCATCATCAACTTGGTTAGTGACTCCACTCTTATGCTTTATCACAAACGTATAACTCTGCAAATACTCAACCCATTTCATATGTCTCTGATTCAACTTATTCTGACTACCCAAATATTGTAAAGCCTTATGATCAGTATACAACACAAGTTCACTTGGTATCAAATAATGTCTCCATTTCTTTAGTGCTTGAACAATAGCATAGAATTCTTGATCATACATAGAATATTTCCTTCTAGCATCATTCAAATTTTCACTAAAGAAAGCAATAGGTTTACCTTCTTGACTGAACACACTCCAATTGCACTTCCACTCACATCACATTCTACTTGAAATACTTTACTGAAATCAGGTAATGCCAAAATAGGTAATTGAACAACCTTCTACTTCAGAGTCTCAAAAATTTTGTCAGCTCCATGTGTCCACTTGAATTCTCTTTTGTCTCCTCTCATAGTCTCAGTCATAGCATTACAAATTGACATGAAATTCCTTATGAACTTTTGGTAAAAACTTTCCAAACCATGAAATGATCTTACCTCACTAGCATTCACAGGTGTAGGCCAATTCAAAATAGCTTCAACCTTTTCAGGATCCATCTTCAAACCATCAGCTGAAATAACAAATCCCAAATGCAAAATCTCCTCTTTCATGAATGAACACTTTTTCAAATTTATCAACAACTTTTCCTCTTTCAATCTCTGCAAAAATTTTCTAAGATGCAGCAAATGTTCTTCTCTGGTCTTACTGAATATCAGAATATCATCAAGATATACAATCAAAAACTTACCCAAGAATTTCTTCAAAACTTCATTCATTAGCCTCATAAAAGTACTCGGTGCATTAGTTAAACCAAAAGGCATAACCAACCACTCATACAAACCTTCTTTTATCTTGAAAGAAATCTTCCATTCATCACCTTCTCTGATTCTGATATGATGATACCCACTTTTCAAATCAATTTTGGTGAAATACTTTTCTCCAATCAAATTGTCCATTATGTCATCCATTCTCGGTATAGGAAACCTATACTTCACTGTTATCTTATTGATTGCTCTGGAATTAGTACACATTCTCCATTCTCCATTCTTTTTTTTGTGCCAATATAGAATCAATTCCTGATTCTCAGTAGGTGTCAACTGATGAGGTGCCTTATTCAGTAAACTAGCTCTAGGGATTAGATCCATACAATGATCAATGCTTCTTTTCGGTGGGAAACCATCAGGTACATTATCAAAAATGATATCATTGTACTTGGTGAGTAACTTATCAATCTCCTCAGGGACATTATCTTATGTTTTCTTACTCAGTTTGTTAGGGATCACAACAAAACATACATCATTCTTCTTCAAAGAGTTAACAAACTTTCTTCCCTCCATCAAACAAACTTTCACAGATGTGCAAACATTACTAACAGGTTCTTCCATCAAAGGCAACAAGATTTTTTTCTTTCCATCAGCCACAATAGTATACTTATGCAATCTCTCATCATATATAGCATGCCTATCATATTGCCAAGGTTGACCTAACAAAATATGACAATAATCCATAGGCATGATATCACATAACACCTTATCATAGTACTTTCTAATATTCAAATTCACATAACATTGTTCACTTACTAGGAGTGTATGCTCATCTTTGATCCATGAAATCTTATAGGGCTTTGGATGTATCAACCTTTCCAACTGTAATTTTATGACCATCTCCTCAGATGCTAGATTCTCTGAGCTACCACTGTCAATGATGACCTTCCAAACTTTATCAGAAACTCTACATCTGGTCTTGAACAAACTTTTCCTTATAAGATCTTTTTTCTTTCATTCCATAGTACTCTCCTTACCATCAAGTTATTTTCTTTCTCAGGTTCATTCGATGACTCTTCTTGCACCAAAGCATTTCTACTACTACCAGCCTTCTTACTAGCATGTGTACATTCAAAAGATCTATGTCCTTCTTCTCCACAATTGTAACAAGTTCCTCAGAAACTTCCTCTACTATAACCACCTTAGTAGTTACTGCCTCTATCTCTAGGTGAACTTTCACCTTTCCACTCCATCTTTCCCTTTGTCCAGATTTGTCTTTTCTACTTTAGATCTACCATTTTCACCATTTTCACCATTAGATCTACCTCTTCCTCTAGGGAATCTACCACCTCGACCTCTTTGTCTTTGCTCATGTCTCTTGTTCAATTTCTCCTTGGCCTTCAATGAAAATTGATAAGCCTCTTCAATGTTCTCCAAGTTGACCATAATAATTTCCTCTTGGAGAGAAACTCTCAAACCATTCAGGTATCTACCAATTCTTTCTACATCATCTTCATCATGTGCAGATCTGATATCTAATCTAGAGAATTCTTTCGTATATTCCTTTACCGAGCTATCTTTCTATCTCAAACTTTGCATTCACCGAACTAGGTTAATTTGATAATCACAAGGTAAGAACTTTCCTTTCAACTTATTCACCATTTTATTCCATACCTTGATTTTGTCTTTGCCTTTCCTCTTCCTATCCAATTGCAAATGTTCCCACCATAAGGATGCATGAATTTTCAACTTTGTTCTTGCAATCTTTACCTTCTTGTCTTCAGGAATGTTTTCATACTCAAAATAATTTTCCATCTCGGTGATCTAGTCCACCAATTCATCAGAATCTAGCTTTCCACCATACTCAAGAGGATTGAAGTGTAGTTTTGACTTCAGACTTGTCAAAGCATTCAAAAATCTTTCTTCACCTTGATCCATAATAGGTGCAGGTTATGCATTCACCTATTCTTCCTCAACTTCATCATCACTAACATCTTCAAGATGTCTGCCTCTTCTTTGGGATGTTTCAATAGCTTCTAATCTAGTAGCAATCTGCCTTAACATATCTGCCAATCCCAGATCTGTATCTTGCCTCCCATGAACCATCTTGACAACCCTCTACAATTGTAGGTCAGATCAAAATATGCTACCCCACAACAATCAACTAGGGCTTCAAGAGGAACCTACAAACCTAGATCTGTAGACCTATATCAAGATCTCACCTCACTCTGATACCATCTGATGCAAGGTCGGTGCCAATAGGGGCCAAACAATAGCACACCCTAATGATCCAAGCCTTCTCAACACATGCAGAAGAAAATAAACACAACAGTGAAAGAGAGAATACATAAGCTTTCATATATTTTCATCAAATAGAACCATACATGTCGGGCTATAAGGCCTTCCTGGTTAGGGCCAGATATTACAATGAATTACGAAAGTCCTCAAACATGCGAGGATCTATCAAAATCTCAAATTCTATCTTCTACCAAACTCCTATCAAAACTGCCTTCCTTAACTACAACTAAACAACTACATTTATACAAGAGGCTACCAAACTGAGTTGGCCTTAAGATCTATAATCAATGGAAGACACGGTCAGATTTGGGACAACACGCTTCCCAATTATTGATATCAACATTAAATCTATGATCCAACATAAATGCACAAGTCAGCCACAACATGAACTAAAACTAAACCCACTAGTGAGAAAAGATAATCGAGCAATAGACAAGCAACACCGAGCACTAGTGAAACAACCGACCTCCCAGGAGATAACTAATCACACTCAGTAACCAAAGGAAACCAACCAACTACCAACCAACTCAGTCAAAGCAAGAATTGAGAAACATAAACAAACTCTAAAATGTTTTTGGTGACACAGGATGTTAATATGATTTAGAATAATAGAGAGGGGGGGTGCATTAGTTGTTCTCAGGTCCTGATGTTTAAAACAAACTCAAATTTTTTTCCTTAAATCAGATCCAATAACCAAAACAAACTCAGTCATCACTGATTCAATAATAGAAACATACAACAATGCAGTCCATTACCCAGTTGTAACTTAACTTGTAAAACACATAAATGTTCAAACCAAAACATTCACACAAGTATTAACACCAGGATTTATAGTGGAAACCCAATTTGGGAAAAACCACTTTGTAACATGTTACTATTATTTTCACTCTTCTGAAGTGAGCTCGGTAAAAAGCTAACCTTGTGAAAGGTTACAATACACACTGTCAAGTGTGACCCGGTTAAAGGATTTCAATCACCCTGTTAAAAGTGAGCCTTGTCATAGGACTTACATACACTCCATTAGAATGAAACCTTGTTCAAAGGATTTAACATATGACTGTTAGGTCAACCTCTGTTAAAAGGATTTTGACTGTTGCAATGGTTAGAAAGTAGTAGCAATATTTATCTAAAAAATATACAACTCACTTTGCAAATATCAGATCTGATTCTGTACACTAATTCTAGTTTACTGACTTTGAAAATTTTCCATCTCCATCTCTAATCTACTCAGAACTTTTCTTCAAGCAACCACCACAATTCTCCTTCAGCCTTTCTTGCTTAAACAGTCAGTAAAAATTTTCTGATCTTCCAGCATTCTCTGTCCACCCATGCACTTACATATCCAAATGCTCAGGTTCCCTTTATACTTTCTTCAATTAGGTTAACTAATCTTATGTTTCTCAATCTCATTCGTAGATATTAGGGTTAGGTCAGATTCATTGAATCTACCTGCTTCATGTTCTTCAGCTCCTTTTCTAGAATCATCTCAAATCTCTTAAAGATTTACAATGAAACATTTTACAGTGCATTTAATGCTTTCAAACAATCAATAAATAAAGTCAAAACATTTTACATAATCCAAGAATTCAACAATGTTGGCTCCAAAATTAAATTCTCTTCAAATATAAAATTGTTGATGCTCGATCAATACTATGATCAACTACTTGATCTTCATGTAGAAAGCTCGGTCATTACTAAAAATGTTTCCTTGGCTTACACTGTCATTCTCAGCAATTAACTATTGTTTGGTCGACACTATAATTTTGCTCAGCATACATTGACTCAATCGACACTAACATTACTCAGCTTAAACATGATTTCTCCATTCTTTGCTCGGTCAAGCCTACCAGTTTAGTCTTCAGTCTTACTAGTATAAACAATACATTATCTCATCATTGTGCAACATAGTCAAGTAAACTTTGTAGTATCAAGATAACTCAACCTTCCTTTAGGTGCTATTGTTACCAACCTTGCCTATCCCCTTAGCAACACTCAAATAGATATAGTACTTTCCTAAGTAGCAACAGTCTTACCAGTTAAGGTTTGACATCAATGACAATACAATAATTGTTTCAATTGCAGTTTCCAACACAGGATTGCCAAGGACCCGAGATACCAACTACCGACCAACTCGGTCAAAGAAGGAACCAGGCAACACATACAAACTCCAAAATGTTTTTGGTGACATGGGATTGCCAAGGACTCGAGATGCTCTTGCATCAATATTTCAAGAGGTACAAAATTTAATGGATATTGTTACAATTGTAATAAATATGGTTGTAAAGCTTATGAGTGGAGATCAAGATCTAGTAGAAAATCATCTAAAGGAAGATTCAATTGCTACTATTACTCATGAAAAAAATATGGACATAGATCAGAACAATGCAGAACAAGAATGACTAACCAATTGGTGAGTACTCTAAGAAGAGAAGGAAACATAAATGTTTCATGTTCCATATGTGGCAACCATGGACATATGGATTTTAATTTTTGATTAAGGAATCCTAGAGGTAACATTGGACCCTGGGGGACAACATGTATGACTTATTTTCATTGTTACAAGATTGGACATCTAGAAGGAGATTGTTGGCATAGGAACTGGTCACCAAGCAATGAAGGAAGCAAAGACAAAAAGACTATTAATGTTGAAGAAATGAGGAATGAGATAAAAAATATATGGAGGAAGAAGGAAAAAATAAAAGAAGGTACCAATGCATCAACAGGTAGCACATCATCCTTTGGTATAGGGGATTCATCATCCAACTAAGAAAGTAAGTATTTCTTAGGGACTACATATAATTGTTATATCTATCGGTCCCTTACATTGGTGAGCTGAATTATCTATCAGCATGATTAGATGCACATAACATAATGTTGAATGAGTTTGGTTATTAGTACTTTATCATTTGGAGCTTTTTATCTATCTTTTAACACACAATGAAGTCAACTATTGGTAAAGGATTATGTTATCAGTATGAGGAGGTTATCGGTAAACTTCATTTAATATTTGTACCTAATGTTATTGTTGGAAAACCTATCGAGATAATAAGTATAGAGGTTAACCTACTCATTATTCACTTTACATTCTCAAGAGCGATTGTCTAAGAAGAGAGTAATTGTTTGTTGCTATCTATTGTGAGAATTAAAAATTGCAATTATTTGTAAAAAATTGAGTTGAGAAGATTGCAAGCCCTAGCTAAGCGGTAGATGCAAAGTGGTGAAGAATCTTATAGTGACCTTGTATAGTAAGATAAAAATTAGTTGGATAGTCATCATAGTAGAAAATATTGATACCCCTAACTTGATTGAGATCACATAGGAGCCTGAGCCAAAATATAAACTTTTTCCATTGAAGGCAACAAAATTTGACAAAGTGGGTTCACTATCATCGATTCCTTCTCGAGTGATATTGATGAAAAATGTAAGAAATTTTATCCACTACAAGTTTACTAGGAGACAATAAAATTTAATATGAATACCTAGAAATGTGCAAAGATGGTAAGTTGAAAGATGAGTTTAAGCATTTGGTAATGAAGGTTTTAACACATTTGGTTGACCTACCAAAATATTTCAAAGAAGAATGGATCAGATATGTGTTGTGTCGGTATCATGATCAATTTATCTAGTTAGAAGAAGAAAGACCTATCAAAATCACAAAGAAATTGATTCATATGGTCATAGGACTATCTGTTAGGAATAACAGTCCACCAACACAACTAAGAGGGGTGGGGTGAACCAATTGCGAGATAGATTATTAAAATTTAAACTTTAAATAATAGCTACACCAAATCAAATGCCAACACAATAACACAATACTTAATTGTTGAGGAAACCCTGTTAAAGGTAAAAACCCCCTATGGGAATTAGCACCCAAAAATGTACTAAGATTATAGTATCCCTCTTAAAAGATCTAGCCCTATTAGGAGCGTATTAAAACATTATAGTACAGAGTCCCTATTAAAGGATAGACCCTGTTAGGAGTCAAAAAAATGAAGGCTCACTGCTTAGGCTCACTACCCAAAGAAGGTTATGTCCACCTCCAGAACTCACTATTCACAACACAAGTGTATATGAAGGAAATACAAAATCTTTGTAAATTTTTTGATAGAAATTGTCTTTGCTTGATCAGTTCCAATGAAGTATAAACTATCCTCTTCTCTACATCCAACAGATACAAGCTCGCAGCTTCCATAATCCTCTTTTTCAATTCTTACATACTAGTACACTTTTTTAAAAGAAAAGATCTTACATATACACCCTATTACAATAAATAATTAGGTCAGCCAATTAGACCTTCCTAAAATAAAAATAATTGCATAACCCCTTACTAAGCTACCCAAGGTATCTATACAATAATTACATTTCAACAATTAAGGTCCAACATCTTTAATCCATGCTCGTTATCGATAATACATGCTACAACTCTAAAGTCGGTCCCAAATAGGTCTCCTCTAGAACACATGCCACAACTGATGTCATCATGCTTCCCACAACTTGCTAAGATCAAACAAAATTCATCAATATGTTATCTATCATCCCTTAATATTGTATACACTGAATCCACATCGCCTATGAGGTACACTCAAAACACAAAGACTCACTCTGTCAAATTCCACGGTCATAGTCTAGAAACCAGTCTTCACCAAATCTTATGTTACTCAACCAATATGAAATATTACAACATGCGATCTTAGATATAAGATTAGAACACCTCCATGTACACAAACCTATGTTTGCTCATTCTGAATCAACTGTACAGTATCCGTACACTATAATGACCAATCTATTCTCTTCATAGAAGCATATGTTGACATCAATGAAAAAAAATGAATTACAAAAGACTTAGTACCCAACAAGACAATGATGTTGAGTAGTGATTAAACATATTAAATGCATCAACAACATCCAAAAATATCCCCCTTTAGCATTGATAGAAACATATGGGAAAATCTATCAACCCAAAAATACTCTTTTAATATCCTCAACATAATCTCTTCCCAAATACTGAACTCTTCCCCATATAGTAAGGATTTTACCATAGCATCTCTTCCCCTTTGACAACAATGGAAAAGGGTTCCATAAGTCATCAACTATCTTCTATTTAGTATTCATCAACCAGGTGTTGAATCACCCAAATGTATTTTGTAAGTTTCCAATGATCACTCCCACTGAGGAGTAGATCCATACATCAAGTCCAGAAAATGATAGAGCTCTGAATACCTCTGGATTGATGCATCCCTGCATCATTTAACTCTCACTAGGAGGGGCTTGCACCCCAAGAATACCTCTAAGATACTCAAAGGCATCTTTTGGAAATGGCTTTGTAAAGGTGTCTACTATCTATTCCTTTAAGCTAATGTATTCCAACCTTATTTCTTTCTCTACTACCTTGTCTCTCAAAAAGTGATACTTAATAGAAATATGCTTAGTTTTAGAATGCATCATAGTATTCTTTGACATATTCACTGTACTGGTGTTATCACAATGGATAACCATGGGTTCAAAAAAATTTATTCCAATATCTTTCAACATTTGTTTCATCCAAATAATCTAAGTGCAATTAATAGCAGCAACAACATATTCAAATTCAGCAATAGATTGAGCTATACAATCCTTCTTTTTACTTAACCATGAAACCAACCTTTTCCCAAGGAAAAATGCACCTCCACTAGTACTCTTTATGTCATCAATGTTTCCTACCCAATCAACATCAGTATAAGCATGTAGTTCAAAGTCATCATTTTTACCATACCATAAGCCATATTCCAGTATTCCTTTCAAGTATCTAAATATCCTTTTCACAGCAGCTGGGTGTGTCTCTTTAGGATCTGCCTGATATCTAGCCACAATTCCAACAACATTAGCAATATCTAGTCTAGAATAAGTCAGATATTGTAATCCTCCAATCATTGATCTATACTTAGTCTTAAAAACACTCTTGGTCTCATTATTATTTGTTAGTTTATAGCTAGTCACCATGGGTGTACCAAAAGGTTTATAGTCTTCCATTCCAAACTTTTTAAACATTTTTTTAAGATACTTAGTCTAAGAAATAAAAATGCCATTCTTGCTCTGATTTATTTTCAGTCCAAGAAAGAATTTCATCTCGCCAATCATGGACATCTCAAATTCATTCTCCATTTCTTTAGAGAACTTCTTACACATCTCATCATTGCCTCCAAAAATAATATCAACAACAAAAACTTCTATTATCAAAATTCCATCTTGATTAGTTCTTAAGTAAAAATTATTGTCAGCATTACATTTTCTGAATCCAAGATGAAGTAAGTACTTGTCTAGCCTTTCATACCAAGCCCCTCATGCTTGCTTCAGTCCATACAGTGCCTTCTTCAACTTCCAAACCATGTCTTAATCTTCTATCAGAGGAAATCCATCAGTTTATTCTATGTATACCTCTTCTTCAAGATCCCCATTCAGAAATGCATATTTTACATTCATTTGATATATCTTGAAGTCTTTATGTGTAGCATAAGCCATAAATAGTCTTACAACTTCCAACCTAGCAATAGGAGAAAATTTCTCTTCAAAATCTTTCCCTTCTTGTTGTGAATAGCCTTTGCAAACCAGTCTAGCTTTGTTTCTTACAACAATTCCTTCTTCATTCATTTTTTTTCTAAAAACCCACTTAGTTCCTATTACATTTTTGTCTTTAGGTCTAGGAACCAATTCCCAAGTGTTGTTTTTCTTTATCTGATCTAACTCTTCCTGCATAGCTTTGATTCAAGATTCATCTCCACAAGCTTCATCGGTGGTCTTTGGTTCAAATTGATAAATTAAACAAATTTATTTCATTTTCTTTGATCTAGTCATCATTCCTTGACTTACTGGTGTAGTGGCACCTCAAATCGTGAAATTTATGACAAGTTTCATAATATTTTACAATGTCTTAGTCTTTTAGAATTCTATGGGACCTTGTCTAAGAAATGGTTAAATTGATTTACATTGCATTGATGTATTTTTTTTTAAAAATGACATTATGTAATCATGGGACCCTAGAATATCTATTAAGAGACGTTGCAACTAAATAGGCATGGAAAGTGGATGGTTGTAACTGTCCAAGCTGGTCTTTAATAGACAACTTTATGTAATCGAATAAGGTGTTGAGAAAAGAAAAGAGTTATTGGACAGAGAGAGAGAAAGTTACGGGAGAGAGTTAAAGAGTGGGAAAGAATTGGCTCTCTGGCCTTCAGCCAGAGAGCCAAGCATGTTGTGTATGTAGTTAGAATTTTAATGGATTTTGGCTTCTTTCAATTTTGTGTTTGTAAAGTCTGTCATCTCTCTCTTTTTCATGTTTATGTTCTATGCAAATCGGTGTCTAAGTTTCCTTATGAAATTGGTTAACCTTTACTGCATGATGTCTGGTTTACCATAAGGATTTATTTGTTTAATAAATTAAGTTTGAATTTTTTAACAGTCGCTATTTAAGCAATCCATGTTGTTTATGTATCGGGTTGTTTTTGAATCATCAAATCTAATAGTGATATGAACCACTTCTCTTTATTACTGGTAGTCAATAGTCTATTCCCTATTTGTGTATCGGTTTGGATAGCAGTCCGAGATTCATGAGTTATTAACAAATGATATTGAAGGATTTGTTTTGATTATGAACCGAGATTCATAGCATTCCAAGTGGGATGATAATGGAAATAGTTTCATTTGAGAGTGAATTGATTCAAATTCCATAACAGTTTCCAAAGAACCGTGTCAAGAATCTCATGATGGTTTTGAATGGCTAGGTGATAAGTTTTGTTTCTTTTCTTTGGTCTGCAAGTCCCATAAGGAAGGATAGAAAGGGTTTTATCTGATAGAGAAGTGACTGTAAATAGCAATGTGTTAGTCCTTGAATAAATTTTGGAACGGTTTACAGATTGTTACACAATTTTTAGGCCATCTTCAAACCATTCAGAAGGTGGAAGGTTCAGCTGTGATGGAGCCATATAGAAATAACTTTAGACTCATTGTATGGTGGACCATAAGGTACGAAAATAATGATGAACATAAATTGACCAGTGGAGAGTCAGTTCAGCGATTGATCATGGAGTGTTTTATAAAGTCGATGGAGTGGTTATAAAGATTACTCAGTTATGTAGAAACTGTAGGCATGCAACACTCATCGAATCTTGGTGAGTTATAGTAATGCTGGTGGTGTGGAATGTTTAGCAGGTGCTAGTTCCATTGGCAAGTTGAAGGTATATGAGCCTCTAAACACGGTTGAAGGTAAGAAAGATAGAATCATTTGCAAAGATAAGACATCTTCGATGCAAATTTTCAAAGACAAAGGAATATTTGCAGATGTAACAGAATGTCTTGATTATCTCCGCATCACTTACATTACCAATAATTTGAATTTTAGGATGGTTTTTCTTAACATACCTTGAATTATTAGGAGTCTCAGTAACTTCATTTGTGTCATCATCACAAATCTCATTCTCATAGTCAATCTCAACATGTTCTTCTTCTTTTGTGGTAGCATATTTCTTGATCTCTGTATTTAGATAACAATCATACATTCTCTCTTGTATCTGAAACTTTTTATCTATCTTCACATTATTTCTTTCAATCATCTTTCTTAATCTTAGGTTAAAAAATTTGTAAGCCTTTCTTTGAGTAGAATAACCAAGAAAAATTCTTTCATCATTTCTAGCATCAAATTTTCCTATTTCATCATCTCTTTTGATATAGCATTTACTTCCAAATATTCTGAAGTATTTTATAGTAGGAGTATGATTAAACCATAATTCATAAGGAGTCTTATTTGTACCTTCTCTAATTTGAATTCTATTCAATGTGTATACGGTTGTCCCAATAGCTTATCTCCAATGTACATGAGATACATTTCCTTCTAGCAACATTGTCCTAGCAGCATCCAACATTATTATGTTTCTTCACTCTGTTATCCCATTTTTTTGTGGAGTCCTAGGAGAATATGTTTTTATATGTATTCCATGGTCTTCACAATATGAATTGAATAGATCTGAAGTAAACTCTCCACTTATGTTTGATCTCAAGCATTTTATCTTTAAGCCTGATTAATTCTCTACTTTTTCTTTGAATATCTTGAATTTGTCAAATGCTGATGATTTCTCTCTCAAGTAAGTAATCCACATCATTCTAGAAAAGTCATCAACAAAAATTATAAAGTACCTTTTGTATGCAAATTAGTTGTACTAACTACTCTAAATGATAAATTAACTATTATAAGATTAATAAATCTAACTAATTAGCAAACAACAATGAAGATACAATTAAAAATGAAGTTAAAACAAAGTTTTACCTTCACTTACCATGTAGCTTGTCTCCATTTTCCTCCTATGCTCTAATTTCTTGGATGTGTTGAGCTCTCAGATTTCCAATTTGAAGCTCCTTGCCCAAGATGATACCAAAGTGTGGAGATTGAATGATTGAATACAAAATTAAATCCTAATTATGTAGATGAGATGATGATAGTGTGGACGTTTCACAAAATGATATGAATATGCTTGATAATGAGTGCTTGGATGCTTGATTTTGTGATTGCCTATTGCTTGAATGCTTGATTACAAAATACCTATTAGCTCACAAAGGGGAAATTAAGCTCCTTTTATAGATTTTTGGAGGATCTAGGCTTAGGTGGCACAATCCTACGGTTGAGAATGAAAGGTGAAAGATCCTAGGGCTAAGATTGACTTGGTTGAAGGAGTTGAGAGAAAGGGGGATGTAGTTGGAATGTGAGAGGAAGAATAGGGATGATGTTCCTCTCACATTGACATGGAGGAGAACAAGGTGGAAGGGAAAGACACATGTCAAGTGTCTCACAAAGACCCAAGAGAGAAAGAGGGAGAGACCTTTTCCTCATGAGGACTCTTTGTACAAGTGTCCCATGAGTCACCTTTGACCCTTAGAGGTGGCTTGAGAAGCCCCTTAGGAATAGGGCATGTCTCTTGAATTGGTTTAAGAGACAACATGTGGTCATGAGACCAAGTCTTATGAGGCCACATAGCGCTTAAGAATAGGACATGTGTGGGTGAGGATAATTATCAATAAATAATTAATAATAATTATTTATTTTAGCCAAAGTGATGTGTCAGGTGACTAGGTAGGTGAGGTGGACTAAGGGACTTAGTCATATTTAGGTGATTGTGTATTTAATTAAATCACTTTAATAAGACTAATTAGAAGACTTAGGATAGAGGAATAGACTATAGTGAATTTACTAAATAAATTGAATAATCTATTTAATAAATAGAGGAAATAATTATTAATTAAATAATAAATATTTAATTAATTAATGGAGCCATTTTCAAGTGTATACATTTTGCCCATCTTTGAAATAATGTGCGTGTCACATTGTTTCAAAGAAAATTTCAAGTATTTTGCCCCTACCCCAGACAATGTCTGAGATGATCTAAGCATGGCCCCTCGAGAGATTGATTAACAAAAAAGATTATTTCATTTTTTTATTTTATTTTTTAGATTTTATTTTATTTTATTTTTCAAGTGGGATAATCAATCTCATGAAAGAAACAGGAGAAAAGATGGGTGAAAATGACATGAAACAGAAGGAAAATGGAAGATAGGGTCCACACACCAAGCACATCGGGTCCATAGGCTATAAATAAGGAAAAGGGGTCCACAATAGGCTCATTGTGCACACTTGTCATTTGGAGATCAGAGCGCGAGAGAGTAAAGAGCAGAGCTGCCAGGATGCCATTTCCAATGTCAGATCACCACTTCGAGAGGGTCAGACACTTCCAATGACCATTCAATTTGGGTGAGCCGGTAGATGATTTGATCTTCTTTGTCAATTTGTGATTTTTAACATGATAGAGTAGGATTTAGCATATGTAGGATAGATCGAATCATAGGTTAGTTTGTTAGAATTTTTTTTTTTCATAGGTGGCAAACAAATGCGCCATTGCGGCGCATGAATGCGCAGTAACTTGCAACATTTGCGCAAAAAATCCAAACTTCTGTGCATTCATGTAGAGAAGTTGCACATGCATGTTATAGGAAATGTTTTGCTGCGCAAATGTAAATTAAAAGTGTGCATAGGTTTTTGCTACACATTTGTTGTGAATTATTGCACATATGTCAAATAAATCAATGCATATATGAAAAACTACACAAATGGTAAAGGATACTGCACATGCATTTTTCTGTGCTGCACATTTGTTTTATAGATAGAATTTGGGCTTATTAGAAAGTCAATTAGGTTAAACTATAGAATTTGGGCTTATTAAAAAGTCAATTAGGTCAAACTAGATGTCGATAAGCTGATTTGATCCGTCGACTTTTAAATTTGATCAATTTGATCAAGATAGGCAACATTGTAGCATGGTTGCTAGTTAAGCAGTCTTAATGCTAGATAATTGATAAAATCATCTATTAAAACATGTGATAAAATATGTTTGTAGTTGATATAATAGGATAGATAGATGTTGTAGATCAGTTTATCAAAATCTGATAGCTTGATATTGGTTGACTTTGATAGGAGGATATTACTGATATTCTAATGTCACAGGAGAGATATCTCATCACATAGAATCTGAGACGGGCGCTGTCAAAGACTGACAGACTGCTGATTGGTGCATCTGGCTTATATTATGTTATTTACACACCCAAGATTAGGGCGAACTAGAGCATGATGATGGCATTGGTAGAGTGATGGCACTCAGAGATGAGTACCTTCCATCTTCCAATAGGGGAGATGATAGTTACACTAGAGGATGTATATCACATCCTCTAGCTTCCTATCATAGGGGAGTTAGTGCATTATGATCGACACGGCAGAGTGACGAAGTGCAGAACCGTCTTCAGAGATGATGACATTGATGAGGAGGAGATCAGCTGGGAGGACATGGTGGACCTATATGAGCCTCTACCAGTAGTACTAGCAGGAGTGATTGGGGGTTTTGTCTGCCCTGATTGGAGATCACACGGATTTGCAGCTAGATGGGGCTGCACTCTACAGTGGATGTTGGATGGGAACTATTTTTCTTGGGGTGTTTTCTTATTAGTGCATTTATATCATGATCTTCATCAGGTGGTGTACCATAGGAGTGCATCATTATCGACAGGTGTCACACTACTCCATGTTTGGGCATGGGAGCATATTGTTGTGACACAACCAGTGGCTATTAGATTTCATGGCGCAGGATAGCCGTATATCCATCTATATTCATCAGTTTTGTCTTAGGAAAAATTGGGACATTTAGAGTTCTGGCAATATACCTTTGATACACTGGATACAGTGACATAGAGGCCATACCTAGGATGTGAGCCCTGGGATAATGAGTGGTAGCTGGGATTTTGCTTTGAGTCATGATGGCTTATAGGGAAAACTCTATTCATTCTGGAGAGATAGTTGGTTAGCCGAGTTCTGTGCCAGTTTGGTGGGATCCAGGGCATGCCTCAAGGAGTTACGGAGTTCACTAGGACTCATCAAGAGAGACAGGATTGGGGGCCTATGGTGTCTTTTGATGTTGCGAGATAGGAGTTTTTGAACATGCCATTCCAAGCATGGACTATGAGACAAGGTGTTGTAGACCCCGGGATGACTACTGATTTGGAGCAGTTCCTTAGAGACTTTCCAGTTCCATGATTGATTGATCTAGCAGCTAGGCCACCAGAGAGGGATCCAGTAGATAGACGTCATGGGAGATGCCATGGGTGAGATAGGCATGGATGAGGAAGAGGAGATGATGGTGATGGAGATGGAGGAGATGAAGGAGATGGAGGGAGAGGGGATAGAGCTGGTCCATAGATGAGAGGAGGTGATGTGAGGTAGAGGGGATTGATGCCACCCATAGCTAGATAGGGATAGAGATAGCCTCTGACATAGCCAGCTATAGGAGCTCCACTATAGGTGCCAGTGGATCAAGTACAGATACCAGATACCCCAGTATAGGGACCAGCTGTACAGGCACAGGATGAGGCAAATGTTCTATTAGCTCAGGGTAGAGTAGTACAGGGTGGAAAGATCCCTGATGATGGACTGGATGGAAAGGATGTACCTATGGTGGATGTGGATTCTTAGGAGGAGCCAACAAAGATGGACATCAGGGGACAAGATCCCTATTTATAGAGAGATGTTGCAGAGGAGGATCTTGATATTGACTCATTGCTAGTTTGACTAGCAATGACATAGGTGTAGGCAGACTATGTTCCTAGTTTGGAGAGGCAGATTGAGAGGCTAGAGAGCTAGATGGGACTACTGAGGCATGAGTGGGATGCAACTATTGAGAGACTCAGGGAGTCAGAGATGTTATTAGATGAGCTACATCACACAATGGATTTGGGTCCCCATGGAGATAGCTTGAGAGCCATGATACATGCCAGGAAGGAGATATCCTAGTGGTGAGAGGCTTACAGATAGGCAATCCTGAGGGATCAGTGGATTGGGAGCTACAGAGAGAGCTCAGTGGCTATTAGGATTGCGGTTAATGATAGACAGGCACCAGCTAGTAGTGGAGGTGTTCATCATGCCCTTTGAGAGCACTGATAGGTTCAAGAGATCAGGGCGGATCCTCAAGATCAGGTGGTTTAGCAGCATGGGGCCTTATTGCATCTCGTAGATAGCGACAAACAGAGTCTGGAGGCAGTGGCTCATAGATCATAGAGATCATTGTATACACTATTGTATCATGTTATCATTGTATCATTATATTTTTTACTTGATGGACATTGACTTTGGACACATTGTTATATTTCTTTATATCATTGGACATTTGGACAATTTTGTTGTATTTTTATGGACTCTATATGATGGACTATATATTTATAGTGATGTAGTTCTATCATGATTTGCTTTGATATTTTATATACATGTGCATACTAACATATACAGGATGTGATGTTTTACTTTGATATGCATAGAATGTATGTTCTAGAATGCAAAATGCTTTATATTCTATTTGATATTATTAATGCTTAATGATCTATCATATGATATTGGTATAAATACATGTCTTAAATAAGTTTCTTATGTACAATTCTATGTGATGTTTAATATAATGATGTAATGAATAATGTGGATAAGGGATAATGAATGGATAATGAATAAAAGATATAAATGAAGGACAATAAATGCATGATATAAATGATGATGTAAAATGCATATAATGGATAATAAATTATGATTTAAAATGCATATAATGCATATATTGGATAATAAATGATGATGTGCATTCAAATGACTAAAAGATAACAATTGATATCATAATGAAAAGATAATGAAATGTTATGGAATGTATGCATGTGAAACATGCATGTAAGATAAATGGATAATGTACAAATGAACACACCTAATGAAGATAACATATGACCTAAATAAATTGATTAAATGTTTGTGAGATGTAAGATAAAAACTCAATGTTTTTGTTGTCCAAATGTCCTCAACTTAAATAACAATGTATTTGACACAAGAAGAATGGACTAGGAGCATAGATAACCTAATAAGAAAGGTAACCTACAAATCCCTATAAAAGGAGCACTGATATGCAAGTCATGAACTGTTTAAATGAAATGCAATATGAAATGAGTATATCTCCACAACTTCATGTAACATCTTAGAACTTCATAATAACTGGAATTTGATTTTCATCATTGAGCTCGTTATGTTGCAAGAAAATGCAAGCATCATGGTATAATTAAACCAGGATGACCTTAGCACTTCTTGCATGGAGTTTAATGTAGAAAACTTGACAAGCATCTAGGTAAAATTGAACCAAGATGACCTAAGTTTCATTTGCATAACAGACAAGGAATATTCCCCCCCTCCATCAGGGAACAAATATTTAGAGTCGAGGTATGTACTGGTATATCACTATTAATAGCATTTGTAAAAAAATATGATTTGTATGTTGTCAATACTATTAAATTGATGAAGGCACTTATGCACAAACACCCCAATTATTTGTTCCTTCAATTTCATTAGAAAATATCCCACAAACAACAATCGAAGAAAATACCATGCCCCATCCCAGCTATCCTAATCAATGACATATGGGAGTTTCAAACTCATGACAAAGATATCACGGAATAACATAGGAAACATGATAACAATGAAATCCATATATGAATGCATAATCTACAACAAACCATTCTAACATGCCTATCATGAATATACATTTATTTTTCCAAAAGATAGTGTAAGGTATAGTGATTAGTTCAAGTGATGATGTATAGTCAAGAATTGATAGATAAATAGCCATGTTTTTGAAGGATAGATCACAGATTTTGATTCATCATAAAGATATCATTGTGAAAGAGCATTTGATTGTGTTTGCTTGTCTGGTGAAAATACTCCATTGTGTCCTCTAAAAGTCATGACTATCAAAGATCCACTTCCTGAACTAGGTCGAGGACATGCCCCCAGCTAGGTGATGGACTAACTTATTATGGATGAAGAAGGATGCAACAAGACTAGGGTGAAGACCATGACAAATGATCAAGGTATGATGGGGTTTTATTATGGGTATATACAATGGATGGTGTATGAACTGGCCATTTTATTATGATATGTACATGGTGGGAATGGGTACTGACTAGCCATTTTATTGTGGATATATACAATGAACAAACACACTAGAAGAATCCTAATAGATAAAGGAACTAACCTGATACACATGGCACCTATTTATAGGTTTTTACCACATGCTTTTATTACAATTTTCTTTTGATTTTTTGATTTTATTTTTTATTTTTAAAGATTTTTAAAGATTTTTTGATTTTTTTGTATTTTTATGATTTTTTGTATTTACAAAATATATACATAGCCCGTGCATTGGGATTTCAAGGATAGAACTTCTTGAGATGTATGTTGTTAAGAGGTTCATCCAAAGGATCTCCCTCAGGCGTGTACAATTGATAAACCCTAGAACCATAAACTGCTATAACTACAAATGGACCTAACCAATTGGGTTCAAACTTGCCCTTCTTCTCACGGTGTTGTTGATTCTTTGGATTTTCTTGAAGGACTAGGTCACCCAGCTGAAAGTTTCTAATCTTTACCTTGTTGTTATACTGATGAGACATATGCTACTGATAGACTTTCAAATGATCATAAGCTCTCTGACAACGTTCATCCAGTAGTTCTAGTTAAGTCAACCATGCAACTCTATAGTCTTCATCAGGAATTAAATCTTTGAGAGTGACATGAAGCGAAGGCAACTCGACCTCAAGGGGCAGGACTACTTTGGATCCATAGACAAGGGAATATGGGGTGGATCCAGTAGGAGTGTGGATGGAAGTATAGTAAGCCCATAAGGCCGGATTTAGTTAATATGCCAATCACGACCATTGTCATTGACCATCTTTTGTAGGATCTTAACAATTGTTTTATTTGACACCTCAACTTGGTCATTTCCTTGGGGATAGTATATGGTAGAATAGTTATGGGTGATATGGTATTTTGTGCACAGTTCATCCATGTCCTGATTTTGAAACTGTTTCCCATGATCAGTAATGAGATAGATAGGTATACCATATCGACAAATGATATAATTTAGGATAAACATGGATATTTGTTTCCTTGTGGTGGTAATCAATGGAATGGCCTCAATCCATTTAGTAAAATACTCTATTGCAGTGAGAATCAATTTGTGGCCATTGGAAGATGGAGGGTTGATAATGCCCATGAGGTCGAGTCCCCACCGACTGAATGGAAAGGTAGTTGTAAAAGGATGTAACTCTTGTGCTAGAGGATGAATAAGGTTTCCATGTATTTGACATTTCTTGCATGCTCTAGCAAAATGAAAGGAATCTGTTTCCATGGTAGGCCAATAATAACCCATATGCATGAGTTTCTTAGCCAAAGAGGGACCACTTGAATGTGTCCCACAAATACCCTCATGTACATCTCGCAAGGTAGTTTGAGCTTCATCGTGCTCGAGACATCATAGGAGAGTACCGTCAAGACCTCGCCGATAAAGGGTATCAGATATTAGGACATAGCGGGAGGCTTGGTGGAGAAAAGTTCATTTTTTATTTCGGGATAGGTCAGGGGGTAGGATGTCATTTTTCAGATAAGAATAGATTTTTCCATAAATTGGGGAGTTGTGTCCAATTAGATGACACATAATACTCGTATCATGATCATCATATGCAGGACAAGTCATGGATTTCACCAAGAACTCAAAACAAACCTTGGTATCTTCTGTATCAAACAAATAATTAATCATTGCCATTGCATCAACAACCTTGTTATCATGCCGAGGAATCTACTCAAAAGTGATGACTGAGAAATATTGTTTGAAGTCATCAACCATACATTTATATGGTAATAACTTATCATTTTTAGTCTGATAATCATCATTAACCTGATTTATAATCAACTGAGAATCCCCATAGACATTTATTTCAGTTACTTTCCATTGTAAAGCCATCTTTAACCCAATCATCAAAGATTCATATTCCGCTACATTATTGGTGCAAGGAAAGAGCAGCTTGTAAGATTTTGGAATTGTGTATCCTTGTGGTGTGACAAAGAGAATACCAGCTCCTGAACCCTGTTGAGTATATGATCCATCAAAGTATAGTTGCCATGTTTGTGTAGATAAAGCCAAGATGTGTGCATCAGGAAACTCTGTGTGTATAGGTTGGTCATCTGTTAATGGAGCATATGCTAGCTGATCTACTATCACTTGACCTTTGATAGCCTTCCTATCTACATATTCAATATCAAATTCACTAAGTAGCATGAACCACTTAGCCAATCTGCCTGTCAATGATGTCTTGCTTAATAGATACTTTAAAGGATCAATATTTGCAATGAGCTTGATTGAATGTGACCACACGTAATGTCACCACTTCTATGAAGCAAAAACAACGGCCAGACATGCTCTTTCTATAGGAGAATAGTTTAGCTCATATCCCACTAGAGTGTGACTGATATAATAGATGGCTTTTTCTTTTCCTTCATGATCTTGCTGAGCTAGAAGAGCACCTAATGAGACTATCGTAGCTAAAATGTAGAGCAAGAGTGACTTGCCTAGAATTGGTGACATCAGAGTTGGAGGATTTGTCAGATATTTCTTGATTTTATTGAAATCTTCTTCACACTTATCATCCCATTGGAATAAGATATTTTTATGCAACAAATTTTGAAAGGGATGACTTCAATCTGCTAGTTGAGAAAAAAATCTTCAGATGGATTGGAGATGTCCTTGCAAAGATCTTAACTGACTGATGTTAGTGGGTGAAGCCATCTCCATTATTGCTTTAAATTTTTCTGGATCTACTTCGATTCCTTTGGTTGAGACAATGTACCCTAATAGTTTACCAGATGTGACTCTGAATGCGCATTTCTTTGGATTGAGTCAAATCTGATACTTTTCCATTTGGGTGAATATTCTATCCATCACTCTCAAATGACTAGCTCTGTCTTTGGATTTTACTAAAATGTCATCAACATAATCTTCCATAATGGTATGCATCATATCATGAAAGATTGTGGTCATTGCTCTTTGGTAAGTTGCTCCAGCATTTTTGAGGCCAAATGGCATCACATTCCAACAGTATGTACCCCACAGACAAGTAAAAGCAGTCTTTTCTTGGTCTTCCGGCACAATCTTGATTTGGTTATAGTGAGAAAATCCATCCATTAATGATAACATCTCATGCCTAGCTATTAGATCAACAATAATGTCAATATTTGGCAGAGGAAAGTCATCTTTTGGACAAGCTTTATTAAGATCTTGAAAATCAATACAAATTCCGATAGACTTGTCTGGTTTTGAGATGGGGACAATATTTGAAATCCACTCAGCATAATCAATAGCTCGAATGAATCCAACATCTAAGAGCTTCTTCAATTCTGCTTTAACCATTAGTGTAATGTGTGGGTGCATCTTGCGGAGCTTCTACTTAACTGGTTTTCCACCTGGTCTGATAGATAAATGATGCATAATGAGATTGGGGTCTAGGCCAGGCATATCAGCATAGGACCAAGCAAAGTTGATTTGTCTCTCTTTGAAATTTTTTGCAAAAGCTTCTTTCTCTGATTCTATCAATGATGCTACTACTTTGAGGATGCGCAGAGACTCTTCTATTCCAATATTAAGAGGTAATGTTGGTTTTATAAGAATAGCATATTGTTCTTGATACAGATAATTGGGAAGAGTGTCAATCCTTCCATCATCAAGTGCCTCAAAGAGGTTTTCACCATCAGATGCATCATTTCTTTTTACTATTTTTGGATCTAATACTGCCAGTGAGTGGTTTTCACCATTAGATCTGTTGATTATTTTTATATTTTTATGACTGAAAGGATTGACACTCTCACCAAAGTAGGCCATGTCATTGAGTTCTATCAAAAATCCTGACTTGTGATCTCCTGGTGGTAAATGATCTCTAATTCCAAGATAGTCAATGATTGCATCATCATTATGGAATACATCAAGTTTTGGATGATCGGGAGAATCCTAATTGATAAGTTTGGGATGTACAAGGGGCATTGGATCATTTAGGTTAGTTTCAAAGGTAGAGATGGTATTGATGGAAAAATTGTCAAGGTTTATAATGGTATTAGTGAGGCCTATTTCCATACTCTCATCCGATTCATCTATCACAAGATAAAGGTCACTTTCCTCACAATTGACAAAAGTAGTATTACATGAGACCAATCCTAATGAGTCAGTCTTTGAACTCTCTCCCTCATGGTAATCATTACTATGGTGATGGAAAAAATCAACTCCTATCTCTTCAGTACAATCAAATAATGAATCCCATTCATAATCATTTGAGTCAGAATCATCATTATCCCCAAGTCTATCAATGATTCTCTGTGCTATCCTTTGTTTCTTTGGATCTACATACATACCATTCTTTCTGAATTGTAAGGCAGGAGCATTAGATATCTTATGAAAAGGTGTGGTCTTTTCTTTTCCTTTTGGTTCTGTTGGTCCTTCTCCTTTATACCCTAATCCTGTAGTGTCTCTTTGATAGTTTGGATTTTGCAAAATTGATTTGATAACACCTTGTCTTTGTAACCCTATAGGTCCAGCACCTTGGTATCCCATCTTTTGTAACAAAGTACACCCTTTACCATAGACATCAAGTGATATATATTCATGTTTGATATCTTCTTCATTCTTCTATGACTTAAGCAAATGATTAGCATTACGCTCAGCTGCCTCTTTGGATATTGTGCCCCCACTTATAAATGTGTCATAAACAAGTGTTGAAGGGGGTTTTGTTTGTTATTTAGTGATCAAAGATCTACCATATGATCTAGGAGATAAAGGTAACTCTGTGATGCAAAGAGCTTGACCTAAAATGTACTCTCCCATACTTCTTTCTTTTATATCTATCTTGATCTCATTTGTTTTAGAAGTTGATGCTATATTACTAGGATCACTAGGAGTAGTTGTAGAAGATCCAGTACGGTTATAAGGTATCAAAGAATCAGATGTCTTTACTATGTTACAATACTAGAATGGATTATTATCTCCTTTGATAGTGACCTCTTCACCATTATGAGGGAATTTCAAGCACTGATGATAAGTTGATGGTATAGCTTGCATGGAATGAATCCATGGTCTTCCCAAGAGAATGTTATAAGAAAGATCCATGTCTAGAACTTGGCAAGGTACATCTTTGATCATAGGACCTACTCTAATTGGTAGAACAACAAATCCTTTGGATGACCACACTTCCTCATCATAAGCTTTTATCATGATTTTCTTCTTGGGATCAATAACATTTTTAGAAAATCCCAATGCAAGGACTAGTTTCAATGTATAGATATTTAAGCCAGCTCCTCCATCTATTAGTACTCATTTGATTTTGTGACTTTGGACAAGGACTTAAATATGTAGGGGAGCATTATGAGCTTGGGTAATAGATAAGTCATCATTTTTAGTGAAGGATAGGTAATGTGGGGTTGTTAAATGGCCCACCATAGCTTGAAATTGATCATGATCTAGATTTGTGGGGACTTGGGTCTCTAAGAGAGCTTTTTCAAGGATATCTTTGTGAGATGGGGATAGATGCAAAAGCTCTAAGATGGATATCTAGGTAGGTGTTTTCTTGAGTTGTTCCAAAAGATTGTACTGGTTGGAAATATTTGGTGTAGACTTTGGGACATAAACAAACTTGTTTTGAGGTGCATTTGGTTTAGATGGGACTCCTTGGAGAGTAACCTTGGATTGAGCATGAGTAGTAACATGGACTAGTTAAATCTCTAATTTTCCTTTGATGGTAATGACATTGGCATAATACTTAGAAGGATGACATTCAGAAATGTTACCAACATATCGATAGGGAGTAGAATTATAATTAGCATGATTGCCACTCTTAGTGTTGGAAGAACCTCCTTTTTCATGCTCAGGAAGTGGATCTTTGAAATTCATATGTGATTCATTTGAGGTATGTCCATCAACATCAATTTCACCACTTTCAATTAAGTCTTGAACTACATTTTTGAGTCTTAGGTAGTCATTGGTTTTATGTCCTTTTCCTCTGTGAAACTCACAATAATCATTCACATTCCACCAAGAAGGTTTTACTCTAGGTTCAAAGTCTTTCATTTCAGGAAGCGTAATGAGTTTCTTTGTGATTAACTTTCATAATGTTGATTTGAGAGATTCCCCTAAAGGAGTAAAATTTCTTCGAGGTGACATAAAAGGCAATCTTGGTTTAGATGAATCTTTGTTGGTGTTTTGATTTGCCGATTGATTTTTGTAGGTACCTTGAGTAGCATTAGCCTGACTTGTGAGATTGAGAAGGGGTTGTGTTGGTTTGACATTACAATTATCAACAATCCCATCATTGATAATGTTTTTGTTTTTATTCCAGAATTTTGATTTGTCATTATTGTAGTTGTTGGAATTGGAATTTGAGGACCCAACATTGTCTTTGGAATAAAGTTTTATCTCACCTTTTCGGACCATGGCTTCCTCAATCTTGATACCATTTTCTATGAGCTTATTGAAGTTTGGTGGACATTGCAATTGTAACCTATAACTTATTTCTAGTGTAAGGTTATGTACAAAGATATCCATCTTTTCTTGTTTAGGAATCGTTTGTGGATATTTGGCAAACAATTGATGCCATCTTTGCAAAAAAGTAAGGAAGGGTTCTCCATTCTTTTGATGTGCATTACAAAGATCAAGCATAGTGACTTCATGTTTGATGTTATATGAATAATGAGTCACAAATTTGTCAAGAAGCTCATTGAAAGATTTGATGCCTGGGGGTAATTTAGAGAACCATTCCATGGCTTTTCCTCCTAAACTTCATGGAAATAGTCACATAAGATAAGTGTCATTGTGAGCAACTTCAATACAAGCAGCACAAAACTCACGAATGTGATCTTATGGATCTGAATTCCCTTTGTATTTGTCAAATTTTGGTACCTCAAAATGAGAAGGGAATGGAATCATTTCTAAATTCTTATCAAAAGGATAAGGACATATATCATCCAAGGAATACTTCTTAGTTGATGATCCAGTTTGGATGTCATAGATTTGTTGTTGAAGCATCTAGATTTGTTGTAGAATGGGATCCAATGATAACGTGCTTCCTTGGGTGTTTTGGGAAACATTGTTATGGGAAGCATTGTTTTGGGAAGCATGGTTCTGTTGATCATTTTGAGAAGCATCAGATGGCTGCTTGGTTTCTTTTGCTCCATGAGTATCTTGAGAACTACTAGGAATTTCTTGATTCGTTACAAAAGTCGGTTCTCTAAGATGAGAAATATCAAAATCACTTGGTAGTTTAGATCCTTGTTGAGCAAGCATGAGGAAATACATCTCTCTATCTAGGTCTAGGAGTCTTTCCATGACATGATAAAATCTAGGATCTTGTGTAGCATCCCTAAGTTCTTGATCTGTGGGTTCCTCTTCAAATGTAAAAAGTGAAGTTTTCTTAGGAGCTTCAGGCCAAGGATTCTCGTCATTACCTTTGTTTCCTTCCATTTTGTCTAGGGATTTTAAATCAACGGGTTGCTTTCATTTTTGAGATCGAGTTTGAGCCATAAAAATGGGAAAATTGATTTGTGGGATGAAAGATGTTTGATGAAAAGATATGGAAAGAGTGGTTGATAGAAAAGATAGTGAAAAAGTGTTGAAAAATGATGAGCCAACTTGATAAAATCTAGGTCAATAGGAAATATAGATTTCACTATGATATGACAAAGAAAATCAAGAGATAGTAACCTAGGTAAGTTTGATTGAGGATGATAGATCCTGATAGGATAAACTCACAAAGATCAAAATCAGATAGATAGGGTAATATTTCAACACTAAATTTGGAATTTCAGAAGATTTGATGATTTTTGGTGAAGGAAGGATGATGAAAATTGATGAAGAGTGATGAAAATGGTCAAAATAAAGATCAGAGGTCTATGTAGCTTGAATGTTTTCCCATAATCTGACTAAAGATGAAAATGGGTATCTGAAAAAGTGATTATGAAATTTGCAATGTTTGTGGAAATGGTCACTGTTGTAAATGTGCATCAACAAATGCACAGGACAGATTGATAAATGCACAACAAAATGAAACAAATGCGCAGCAAGTTGTAAGCGATGCATGGAAAAAGTATCAAATGCACAGAACAATTTAATGAATGTGCAGCCAATTGGTATGAATGCACAGGTTTTTGTTTTGAAAAATTAGAACGGCAAGATATGGAAATTTGTTTGATTTTTCTGATGTTTTCTAGTTTTTGGCAAATGAAAAATTCATAAACACAGACATGCAAGATAGAAATGATTTAATCTAACTATTCTAGTATGAATGCATAAACATGCTTACAATCCTAAGGTTGGGAAGGACAATATCTATTGAATCCCCACTAGGATAATAAAATCCAGCCACACAAATCCACATCAGACAGCCTAGGAACTTGGAGGCACATGATCCTCCTTATAGTGCACTCACTTCTCAGGCACACCAATTTCTGAATTCAATGGGTCATTACTTCCCAAAGAACTACTATCTCTACTATGAACTGTGAGTAATGTGGGGTGTCTTCACGGGCTTGGGTGACCCCTTGAGCCATCAAATAGAAGGTTTTTGGCCACTAAACAAAATTTTTTAGTAAGGACATCCATTCAGGTGGTTGTGATCAAGTCATTTTCCCAATTAAGGGGGCTCTCCCAATCCTTTCAAAGAAAGGCTTTCACCTCTACTAAGTAGGACTTTAACACACCACTGGGGTACTGGAGGAGATTTTGGTTGCCACAATGAATTCACACCTGTCTAATGTGAGATTAATCACACTAGCATTTTTTATATACCGGTTTGGAAGGGCTTGGCTTTAGCTTTGTATTGGTTGGGTCACTTCTTGGGGTGAGTACCTCTTTTCCCACCAAAGACCGCCCTCTAAAAATTATAACAGTTTCTCTTACACCCAAGATCCATGAATGGTGAGGGAAGAGGATACATTGTTATAATTTTGGGATTATAGATAGCTTAATAAGCAAGACACAATAGACACTCAAATCTATGCTAAAGAAAACACACAAAGCAAAAGCATGTCGTATTTTAAGCCCAAACAAGATTTTAGTTTCTTTTGCAAACCTCTTAGAAATCTACAAACAAACCATTAGAAATTGTTTTTTAGCAATGGGGTCTTCAAAATAACGTCCTGCAAAAACAACCTAAAATACTACTAGAATGAACAGAAACTAGTTTAAAAGATTAGCTAAAAATCCAAATAACTGTAAAACTAAATGTAACTACTGTATATAACAAATGTGCAACAACAGTTAATTAATGCGCAGGAATTATGAATGGATGCACAGAAAAGATGGATGTGTAGCAGAGAGATACTAATGTGTAGTGAGATGGTGTATATGTGCAAAAATTATAGATACGCAATAGAAAAGTATGTATGCGCGAAATAGTTGAATGAATGCACAGCAATTTGATAGAAAAGGGAAAGTCAGAATGGAAAGTTATGACTGTGGAAATAGAAAATGTATGCACAACAAAAATTAACAGATGCGCAAAAATCAGGGGTGAGTGCACTGAAATAACTTGTAGAAAAACCTGCACATGGAAAACTTAAAAACTGAAAGTGAAAAATGTGGGTTGCCCCACGGTGGGTGCCAAAAATGTATGCAAATTAGCTGTACTAACTACTCTAAATGATAAATTAACTATTCTAAGATTAATAAATCTAACTAATTAGCAAACAACAATGAAGAATACAATTAAAAATGAAGCTAAAACAAATTTTTACCTTCACTTACCATGTAGCTTGTCTCCATTGTCCTCCTATGCTCTAATTTCTTGGATGTGTTGAGCTCTCAGATTTCCAATTTGAAGCTCCTTGCCCAAGATGATACCAAAGTGTGGAGATTGAATGATTGAATACAAAACTAAATCCTAATTATGCAGATGAGATGATGATAGTGTGGACGCTTCACAAAATGATATGAATATGCTTGATAATGAGTGCTTGGATGCTTGATTTTGTGATTGCCTATTGCTTGAATGCTTGATTACAAAATACCTATTAGCTCACAAAGGGGAAATTAGGCTCCTTTTATAGATTTTTGGAGGATCTAGGCCTAGGTGGCACAATCCTACGGTTGAGAATGAAAGGTGAAAGATCCTAGGGCTAAGATTGACTTGGTTGAAGGAGTTGAGAGAAAGGGGGATGTAGTTGGAATGTGAGAGGAAGAATAGGGATGATGTTCCTCTCACATTGACATGGAGGAGAACAAGGTGGAAGGGAAAGACACATGTCAAGTGTCTCACAAAGACCCAAGAGAGAAAGAGGGAGAGACCTTTTCCTCATGAGGACTCTTTGTACAAGTGTCCCATGAGTCACCTTTGACCCTTAGAGGTGGCTTGAGAAGCCCCTTAGGAATAGGGCATGTCTCTTGACTTGGTTTAAGAGAGGACATGTGGTCATGAGACCAAGTCTTATGAGGCCACATAGCCCTTAAGAATAGGACATGTGTGGGTGAGGATAATTATCAATAAATAATTAATAATAATTATTTATTTTAGCCAAAGTGATGTGTCAAGTGACTAGGTAGGTGAGGTGGACTAAGGGATTTAGTCATATTTAGGTGGTTGTGTATTTAATTAAATCACTTTAATAAGACTAATTAGAAGACTTAGGATAGAGGAATAGACTATAGTGAATTTACTAAATAAATTGAATAATCTATTTAATAAATAGAGAAAATAATTATTAATTAAATAATAAATATTTAATTAATTTATCAAGTCAATATCAATTAAATAATAAATATTTAATTAATTAATGAAGCCATTTTTAAGTGTATACACCTTTCACCATAGTATGATCTTGTCCTTGTAGGTCCACATAGGTCTGTATGTACAAGATATAACTTTCCTTTCACTAAATATGATTTTCTTTTATAACTACTTCTAGTTGGCTTTCCCATGACACACTCTCTACACATAGTGTTAGATAGTTTTACAATTTTAGGTAGGTCTCTTACTGCATTATCCATGCTTTCCTTCACAATATTATCAAAATTAACATGACAAAACCTTTTGTGTCATAACCAACTATCATCTATCTTTGCAACAAAACAAGAGGCTTCATATGTATTTAACTCAAATACATTACCTCTAGATTTAGTACTAGTTGCAATCAAATTTCATGTCTTACTTCTGATAAAACATTTCCCATCAATGAATTTCAATTGATAACCCTTGTCCATTAGTTGTCCAACACTCAACAAGTTATGCTTAAGTCCATCAAAAAGTAGTACATTGTCAGTATTAGTATTTCCATCTAACGAAATAGATCCTACTCCAATGATAAGCTCAGGAACATTGTCTCCAAATCTCACAACACCATCATCATACTTGTCTAGTTTAAAAAACTTATTTTTATCTCCAGACATATGATGTGAGCAACCATTGTCTATAACCCATTCGGATTTCTTATCAACATGTGATACTAAAGCCATTTCCTTATGTAATTGTTTTTCATCTTTGATAGCAATAAGTCCAATATCCTCATCATCAAAATCATCATCAAAAAAACCTTCACTAGCATAATAACATTATTTTTCTTTTGAATACTTAGGTTTGTAAAACTTAGATTTATGCTTAGGAACTCTTGTAGGACATTTAGATGCAAAGTGACTTATCTTATTGCATCAAAAACATTTCAAAGGTAACTTTCCTTGAAACTTACCCTTACCTTTATTTTCTCTTCTAGTGATCAGGGAAACAATTTCATCTAGCTTTCTCTCTTCTTCCAGTATCTGTTCCCATTCATCAGCATAATCACCAAGCTCTTCTTTCATATTACCACTATTGGTGCTCACAATTCCAAATAATGTCCTTTTGTGTGTAGATGCCTTAAATGATGTTTCAACTTTAGGTAAAGAATCTCCCATCTCTGCAGCCTCAAAGGTAGTTAGCTTTACAATCAACATCTCTTTGCTAAAGTATGTAGTCAAAGGTATAATCTCTTCTATAGCCTAAACTTTGGTTTTGTAAATAGGTGTCAACAATCTAAGAATCTTTGCAATTACTTCTTCCTCTTCATAAGTGCCTCCAGAATTTTTTATTCCAATCACAACCTTAGTAACTCTCTATACATAAGCCCTAATATTTTCATCATCTTTCATTTTCAAATTCTCCATCCTTGTTTTCTAGTTCTATAACTTTGCTTTCTTAGTAAAATTGTCTCCTCATATAATGCTTCTAATCTTTTCCAAATTTTGTGTGTTGAATCCAGATCTTTAACCTCAATAAATTCTCCTTTGGAAAGCGCATTGATCAGTGCTTCTCTTGAGATCATGTTATATGAAAATGTCTTCTTTTCTTTGTCAGTAGCTTTACCTAATTCATCCTCAGCCTTCATGGTTACCTTATTCTTTGTGATTATCCAACAGTCGATACCCAAACATAGAAAATATGTTCGCATCTTGTTCTTCCAACTATCAAAATTTTCAGGATCAAATTTCAGACTATCCTTCCTATAAAATTCCATGTCCAAGATCACCTCAAGCTGTTAAGCTTTCTCTTTAAGGACCAGTAGCTCTGATACCATTTTTTAGGAATAACAGTCCACCAACACAACTAAGAGGGGGGGTGAATCAGTTGTGAGATAGATTATTAAACTTTAAATTTTAAACAGCAGTGACACCAAATCAAATGATAACAATGTAAATGCCAATAGAATAACACAATACTTTTTTGTCAAGGAAACCTTGTTAAAGGTAAAAACCCTTGTGGTAATTATCACCCATAAATGATGTACTGAGATTATAGTATCCCTGTTAAAAGATCTATCCATGTTAGGAGCTTATTAAAAAATTATACCACACAATCCCTGTTAAAGGAAAGACCTTGTTACGAGTCAAAGAAATGAAGGCTCACTACCTAGCCTCACTGCCCAAAGAAGGTTATGTCTACCTCCAGAACTCATTGTTCGCAACACAAGTGTATATGAAGGAAATACAAAATCCTTGTGAACTGTCTGATAGAAACTATCTTTGCTTGATCAGTTCCAATGAATTATAAACTATCCTCTTCTCTACATCTAGCAGATACAATTTCGTAGCTTCCACAATCCTCTTTTTCAATTCTTACATACTACTACACTTTTTCAAAAGAAAATATCTTACATATATACCCTATTACAATAAATGATTAGTTCAGCCAATTAGGCTTTCCTAATATAAAAATAATTAAATAACCCCTTGCTAAGGTACCCATGGTATCTATACAACAATTACATTTCAATAATTAAGGTCCAACATCCGTAATCCATGCTTACTATCCATAATACATGCTACAACTCTGAAGTCGGCCCCAAATAGGTATCCTCTAGAACATACACCGTAGCTAAAATCATCATGCTTCCCATGACTTGCTAAGATCAAATAACATTCTAGAATATGTTATTTGTCATTCCTTAAGCTCGCATACACTAAATCCACATCGCATGTGAGATACACTCAAAACATAGACTAACTCTAACAAATTCCACTGACACAGTCCAGAAACTAGTCTTCACCAAATCTTCTATTACTTAACAAATATGAAATATTACAACATGTGATCTTAGATATAAGATCACAACACGTCCTTGTACATAAACTTGTGTTCTCTCATTCTGAATCAACCGTATAGTATCTGTACACTATAATGACCAGTATGTTCTCTTCATAAAAGTATATCTTGACATCATTGAAGTTACTAGTGATTAAATATATTAAATGCATCAATAAAATCCAACACTATCGACAAATGAAGAACAATGTACCCTAACATTTTCTTCTACAGATGAAGTGGAAGAATTGACCAAGTCAAAACAAGATCATCAAGCCATGATAATTAATGAAATTATAGATCACGAGGTAATATTTTCCTCTATGATTATTGGTTATAAAGTTTAGCAATCCAGTCTGTTGAACAACGTGCCTGGAAGAGTGATTCATGTAGCCTATGAGATTTTGAAATTGGGGAAGAGGTATGACCTAGAAGAAATGATTAGGTCACAACTATTGGTGAATTTCAAGAGGATACAACCTAGTAGGAAGCATGAAATGAAGTATTGTTCATTATTGGTATGCATATTTTTCTATGTACAAAATTTATTTCCTAGCATTGGTAAGATTCTTTGGAAAACTAATAGACCAAATCTTTATCAAATGAATGAGTATCTATGCTAGCTAGGAGAAGAGTTTAACACAATAATGTGGGGTTAATTCAAATAATTTCAACTAAGGATGCATAAGAATTTTAGGATCTATCCACCTATTGTTGATAAATACAAAGATACTATATGTTTCTTAGTTAACATTGATACATGTGAGATGCAAGCAGTATAACCTAGGACTTCATGGCTTTCATCAATGGGATATGAAGTAAGAGTGGAAGTTCTCACACTAAATGTTGATTAACTATTGAGACTAGAAAACAACAAAGGTGCAAGACATATGAAGAAGCATACAAGAGAATAAGTCTAGACCTAAAGAAACCCATAATTGAGAGAAAAGCCAAGAAATTGATAGATAAATTGGAAAATAAATATGGAACGGTTGAGGAGAGTAGTTCCACTGTTGATAAACCTAAATTTATTCCTGATATTCATCCTAAGAGAAAGGGAAAGAAGACTAATAAATCAATAGGTATTCCTACCCTACCTACAATAGGAGAAAATGTCGAAGTTGAGGAGCAGCATGCAAAAGAAAAGAAAGTTGAGATCACTCAACAAAAGAAAATAGGAACCATAATTGTTTAACCTAAAACCTATCAAAAGAGGAAAAATAGGAGACAATCAAAGACTTCTCCTAGTAGTAAAAGAAATAATAAAAATGAAGTTGATGAAGAGAGGACAGACTCAAAGAGAGAGGTTATTGACTTAAATAAGAAAACTAGAAAGACAACTGTCAAAATACCTAAGACAACCATAGAACTTGTTGAAGGTATAAGGGAACATGGTCTTGTAGGAAATACAAGAAATGCTATATTTGCTAAATTTTTTGATGATGACAAGAAAGTTATTGAAGATGTATTAGTATTCCATTTTCATACATTCAAGAGATATCCAAAAGATCTTAAGAATCATGTACCTGCTAAATTATTTGATGCACTAAATGTGAGATGGGAATCTACATCCCAACATGAATAACAAACTAGAATGAAAACTCTGATGGATATAATATCATTAATGATAGTTCAAATGATGTAGAAATAATAATGAATAAGTACAAAGAAAAATTTAGAAGTAGAAGCATGATAGCTATGTTACTTGGATATCTTGAGAAGGAAGTACAAGATGAAATGATTCAAATCTAGAGAATGATTTTAAACTTAGACCAGCCTCAATTACATGATGAAGATGGACCATCACAGGTTGATGATAAATTTATAGTTGATGAGTTGATTGGTGACATGACAAATCTCAATGTAAGAATTAAAATAAGTTTCACCATGGATCAAATTAATGAATTTATAGACAAAGACACCACTGATCCAAAATTAATCCAAGTTAAAGATGAACCACTTGAATCATCACTTGAGGTAAAACCAATTGAGCAACAAGCTTACATTTTTGACACTGAGGTAAAATATAGTGATGAAGTAGAGTGAAGAAAAGATGTTGAACAAATGATAGAGGTGACAAGACATCCTATGGACTCAAATGTTCCACTGTAGGAAATAACAGATCAATCCACGGGAAAAAAAAAAAGGGATATAGGTGAGCAAGGACACACAGACTAATAGGTTGAGTAGTAGACAAAACAAGAGAAAAAAAAGGATGAAAATAAGGAAAAGGAAAATAAATATGAACATAAGAGGGATGGAAGTGATGAAAAATATAAGGATGAAAAGGATACATCAAGAGGTGAAGGTGAGACTACACAAGGAAACACCCCTATTAGTTTTCAAGCGATCACAAAGGACTCGGGTGTAGAAAGGAAGAGAAAAAGAAGTGAATATGATGAAGGAGACAACAATGAAGATGAAGATGAAGATGATGAAGATGATCCTGAGTTTGAAATATTTAAGAAGGATCCCAATAATATTAAGTACAAAGAAAAGATAGAGAAATGCTCATAAATTAGCATAGAAAGTTGAAAAAGATAGAGAAAAGAGGAAGCAACAAAACAAAAGAGTATTGAGGAAAAAAATTTGGATTGTTAGATTTAATTCTTGATGTAAAAATTGATGGTGATGAGCCATTGATTAATCAAATTAAGACACTATTTGATGCAATAACTACCTCAGAACATGACTTAGAAGAGAAGATAGCTACAAGAGCATGGAAGAGGTTAGAAAAATAAATCATGGAGAAAATATTGCAAAAAATTGTCATTGTCAAAGTTGCATTACTTGAGATTGTAAAAGAGATGAAGAATGAATTGACATAAACTACTAAGATTTTTGGTAAACTATCTATTCTTATAAACTTCAATACTAAGATGAAGGGAAAGCTAGTCGAGCTTGAAACTAAAAAGGCTACAACTTTGAGAAAGCTAGATCCATTGAATTCATCTATGATAGAGCACAAAAAGACAATGAGGGACATATAATTTAAAGAAAGAGAGCTCAAGGTAGAATAAGACAAAATAAGAATAACTCTACTAGAGTTATAGGGTATTCTGACCCCTCACATGGATATAATTCAAGCATACTTAAAGAAAAGTGAAGAACTAGTTTCCACACCAGAGATGAGAACCATGGACAACATGGAGGAGCTAGAATTTGATCTACATGGTCAACACATTGCACTAAAAACATTGAAAGAATCATGGGAGAAATTACTAGCAAGTGCAAAGGAGAAATTCAAGATTGTATTTGACAAAATATGAGTCGTAAGCACACTTGTATATATCATTTTGGATATAGTCTTTGACATTGATTATCAAAGAAGGGGGAGTGGTGTGAAATAAGATTACTAAGTTAAAGAGAAAGGGGGAGTTTTGTATTGGATTTGTAAGTTTTTAAGCTATAATTTATTTTCATCAATACCAAAGGGCGAGACTGTTGATTGAAGAATCATAATGAGGCTATTGATGATGATTTTGGAAAGTATGGTTGTCATTGCTGGAAAACCAATGCATAGGTAAGAAGGTTTTACCCATTGGTAAAAAGATACACAATAGGTAAACCATTATAGCCATTGTTGAATTACACTATTGGTAAAGGACATAAAGGTAAAGGTAATAGGTAAAGACCTATCGGCAAACAATACAAGTCAACAGGTAATGACAATTGGTATAGAGAAAAAGGTTTGTTATCAGCTAACTAGAAGATATCGGTATATAGGAATGCGAGTGGTAAAAAGGGAAGATAGTTGGTATAAGAAAATAAGTAAACAAGTGAAGCGGTGAACTACCTACTAGTTAGACAAAAAAACAAGTCAAAGATAAATACTTTTGAGAAATCGATGAAATTGATCATAATGGAAGCATATTAATTGAAATAGATTATAGGGAATGATCAACAAAATCTTATGATGATTTAAAGGTATAATTTTTGAATAAGAATAAAGAAATATCACACCTAGGAAATGAAAAACTAAGTCAGACCCAACCAATGCAATGGAAGATTTAGGTTTTCTATGAATTAAATGAGATTATAGTAACACATTTTGGTGGATTGGAAACCCTAAAATGGTTTTACATATGGTGGTGGATATTTTATAAGGAGGTTAGAGTTGGTAATGAATAAATTTGTGGAAGGAAGTTGATAAGAGTTAGGAGTTAAAATAATTGATGCAAAATCAAGGTGCGATCATAAAGTTGATATCAAAAAAATTGTAGAAGGATTGAATGAATAGATACAAAGCATAAAGGATCTAATCAATCATTGAAGAGTGAAAAATATAGGTCAATTTTATTTTTGTATTCCTAACATTTTTCAACAAGCTCTAAAATCCTCTAAAAATATAGTCTTTTATAGGACTTTGATGTAAATCCCTTAACCAGGTGAGCACTGTAATAGTGGGATACAATCCCTTAGTAGGGTAGTCTATAATAGGACTTCTCGATACACTTAACAATGTATTTGTCACTTTTAATAAGGTGAATCTCTTAGAAGGTGACAATTTTAGCTCTTAACTGGGAAAAACTATTTACTACAGTGAAGAGTTGTGGGTGTCATCCCAACCTTAAATTTTCCCTCTAACCAAGGGTTTTTACGATACCAAATTAAGGTGTTATATGTGTGCATGGATTGTTTATGATTTCATTGCATTGATACTTTAACTTTTACTTAAAGTACTAATTCACCCCCCCCCCCCCCCCTCTCAATACCTATTATTTCTAATAAAAGTATAGTCATTTGGAAAGGACATTAGGCTTATGGGTTCATTCTAACTCCACTTGATGAGTTTAGGGTGTAATAAGGTCAAGGATTCAAATGGTTCAAGAGATAGTACTGCATTATCATCAAAGATCATGACTGGTAAGATGAGTTTCGTTAAGTTACTCTCTAAAGAATTTCTTAGACCATAAAGAGTCATAACATCATTACTAAATTCTTTTTTAGTGTTATGCTAACCTAATCTAACCAACCTAGCATTGGAGATTTATCCATCCTCTAGTTGGTAAGAATATTTATGGATCACATCTACCTTAGTATCCATTATAGAATCAAAATAAAATTCCCATTCATATTCATGTGAGTCTATTTGACTTTATTCTAACCTACCCAAGAAATGTGTTATAGTCATGGGTGCTTCTTCTTCTTCTTCATAATTATTCTCTTCTTATGAATTCTCAAATTATTGTTGAGATTCTTGTTTTTATGTGAATGTGTCTCTTAGATTATCATAATGTGGCATATCAATAACATGAGTAACGATGACCAATTGCCCCAATTAGGGTATCTTTCTTCTTATACACTTTATAGTTCTTGGCCTAACTAATCCTCATGTGAATCATATTCTTATGAATGATGTTCAGATTCAATAATGGTTTCTTATTGTGCTATATATGTTTCTAGTAGAGGAGTGGTACTTAGTTCTGAAAAAGAATCTTCTTGTAAGAGTAGAAATCTTTCATATGATATGGGTTATCCATCTACTTCATCATCATCAAAATCATCTTCTCTATCAAATATAGGACCATCTCTAGATGTAGGATGAGATGTTTCTTCTCTGAATCCTAAACCAATTTTTTCTTTAGGATTTCAGAACTCCATGTGCAATGGTTCTATGAGTCCCTCATTTTTTACAATAGGTCCTTTACACTTGTATCCCATCTATTTCATGATATCATAGCCTTTTCCATACTTTTTCAAAGATATTTCTACATGTTTGACTTCTTGTTCATTCTCTTCTCCTTCGTATAGCCATTGTAGGAAAACCTTTTCTTCATTTTCCTCAATAAGAAAGACATTGGCTTTTACTATTCCCCTTTCTTTATGAATTGTTAATTCTTTAGCATTAGAAGTATTGAATGATGATGATGATGATTTTCTATAAAACCTAGGAGATGTAAGAAGATCATCCAAAGATGGAAATGGATCAAACTTGTACTCTCTCATCCATGTGTCTTTGATTTTTATTTTCTTCTCCAAATATCTCATGAAAGCTTCTCTAGATTTTTTAGCTTCTTGATCTTTTAAGGCCTCTTTTTTGTGTAGGACCATGCTATCAACTTGTTTCAAATTTTTGCAAGAGTATCTAGCATCTAATGGTATAGTGACTTCTACTCCATTGTGTGGAAACTTCACATCTTGATGGTACATTGATGGGATACCTTGCATGTCATGTATCCATGGCTTGTCCAGTAAGAAGTTGTATGCTAGAGGAAAATCAAGAACTTGGAAAATAAAATATCTCTCAATGGGTCCCACCCTAATAGGTAATACAACCAATCCTTTTGATGATATTTCTTCTTCCTCACATTCCTTAATTTTTATTTTTCTCTTTGGGTCTATAGCATGTTCTGAGAAACCCAATGCTTTTACTAGATTAAATGTGAAAATGTTCAAACCAATGCCTCCATCTATCAAGACACTTTTGACTCTATGTTTGTGGATTAAAAGCTCTATATACAAGGGCTAATTATGCAAATGATTCAAGGATTTGTCATCTTCTTCAAAGAAAGATAGATAGTGTGGGGAAGTCAAATGACCAACCATATCTTGGAACCAATATACATTTAAGTCTTTTGGAATTTTTTTTGCAAGAAGAGATTGTTCAATAATCTCTCTATGTGTAGGAGATATCTCTAGCAATTCAAATATTGATATTTGAGTGGAGGTCCATTGTAACTGCTCCACTAAGTTGTATTTAGATAATGATATGAAGGTACAAGTTTTTTTGATGTAGAAGGTTTTGATATTGAAATATCTAGTTTTTTTTATGAGTTAATTCCCTTGATAGTAAATTTGGCTTGACTTCTTGTGACCACATTGGAAGATTGAGCTCCTTTATTTTTGCCTTTGATGATAATGACATTCACCAATTGCTCACTTGGTTCAATCATGTGGATCACAATGTCATTATCAGTACAAGTGTAGTTGATCTTGTTGGAGCTCAAAAATCTAGGATAGATTTTGAGTCCATATTTTCAAAATTTCTCTAAGTATAAGATTAGTGCCCTGAAAATCTTTGAAAGAGGTCAAGTTTGAGTGCATGGATAAGAGGGTTGGTTGATTTTTATGAGGAACCACTTTGGTAAGTTGTTTTTGTCTATCATTTGGCATGATTAATGGGTTTTAGATTTCATTTTTTAGTTTTGGCATGATTTGGAAGTGGCCATTTGGAGGTGTTCCCCCAAATTTGCATTCTGTGTGTTTCTAGAATTTTACAAAGTGGCCCACTTCAAAAGTTTGCATTTTATGGCCAGTTGATATTCACAGCATGGGATTTGTTTCACTATGTTATAGGCATGAGATTAATTCTCCATGACCATTGTTAGCCCCCCATGAGTTGGTTTGACCAATTTTCCAGAGCCATTCCATTTGCAATTTGTTAAATGTCTCTGAGTGTGCATAGTCTAGAATTCTAAATGACCTACTTTGAAATCTTGTAAGTTGCACCCGGCTCAAGGAAAAGAGGAATTGAGTGTTGTTCTACATTTTAAACATGTAAATGAACCTTCCTAATGATTTTTAGATCATGGTCAATCCATTTGGCCACTTTGCTCAGTCAATTCCAAACCCAATTTCTGTAGTTTCATTGTGTTTAAGTTCAGGAAGTTTTGAAGTTGGTGACTTTTAGGATTAAAGTCTTTTGCCTTGAGTGTCATCATGAGAATCCATTTGGAAAAGTGAAGGTTTGTACTTCAAGGTGTATGTTTTCCAAATGTCAAGGTCATGTGATCTATTTTAATCAGTTTTCAAGGGTGGTTTTATAGGCAGCTCGGTCATTTTGGTCTCAGAAGAATTTAGACTTGGTATTTGAGAAAATATTCAAAATTAAAAAGTTGGAAGATGTCACAGCGCTTTGTATCATTATATAAGTTTCCAGTTCCAATTTTGGCAAAATCCAAGTCTATTTGACATATATTTTTAAAAGTTCACATTTTCTCGCAGACCAATTTACAAAGGAGGTACTAAAAGTTTGTGGGCTGCTCAAAATATGACAATGACTTAGTTGATATTTTGAATTATCATCAACTTTTGGAAATTTTCATGGCTCCAGGCTTCCCAGTTTATGTGTGGTAGAATTTCTCCATTTTCTTCGAGTTGAAATTTAAAGTTTGATACACTATGGTTCTAGATTCATCAAAGGTTCGCATTTTGGTATGCTAGAGATAAAAGTGGAGTTTTAAAAGATGTTAATCCAAAAATTTATCTTCCCTGTTGATGTTCACATCAAGCACAAAAATGTATGTGGCACAGTTTAATTTTCATCCATGTTTGTTTCATTTTTCGATGAAGTGTTGTGTGCACTCATGTATTTTCGATGGGCTGAATGGTGCTATGTTTTATCATATTAGAATGCCATTATTTCCATGCTAAATCTGCCATGTCTTAAATATTTTGAATTTACAATTAAAAGGTTATATGATGGCTACATATTATGGTGTACGTACAAAAGAAACCATCAAGTAATGGGAGTGCATACCAGTTGAAAGGAGAGGCAATGCACAAGAAACCAAAGGGTTGCAGTGTGTACACATGCCAAGGGCAAGGAAGAAACAAGGAAAAGAGAGCTGGGTACGTACAGGTAGAGAAAGAAGAGAAAAATGAAAGGGGGTTGCATGTAGGTTTATCCCACATGCACCTGATTTTGACTGCAAGGCATATTTAAAAGAAAGAAAACTCAAATGGGATGTAAAGTGAAAGAAAGAGGCATGTGTGGCCTCTTGTCTTGTGTGGGCCTGGATTGAATGCTTTCCAGCTAGTTGCACATATAAATTTTAAATGGAAATATTTAAAAATGCTCAAATGATTAGTCCCACATTGGCCAAAATGTGGACATTTCATGTTTTTAAATGGAACAAAACTTGCATAATGAAATGAAGAAAGAGCAGGAGGCTCTTTGGGTGTGCACACGGGAGTTGCATTTGGAAGCATACCGATGACCAGAAAGAACTAAATTTTGCAGAAAAGTGGGTAGTTGACATGGAGGTAAGGTGGACACGTGGTGGCTAGTCACTAGTTCTCCAAATGAGCTCGCAGTCAGTAAAAGTATTCAGAGATCTAGAGAATACTTAGTCTCCCAATCTCCAGATGCTGGCGGTTAAGTCACTAACAGTCAGAGAATGGGAGAATGCCTCAGTCTCCCAATCTCCAAATGCTAGAGGTTAAGTCACTAACATTCAAAGAATGGAAGAATGCCTCAGTCTCCCAATCTCCAAATGCTAGCAGTTAGTGGCTTGACATTCAGAGATCCAGAGAACACTTAGTCTCCCAATCTCCAGATGTCAATGGTCAAGAAGATAACACTTAGAGATTGGGAGAATGAGCTTGGTCACCCATTCTCCAGATGCCAGTGGTCAAGAAGATAACATTCAGAGATTGGGAGAATGCTTTAGTCTCCCAATCTCCAAATGTTGGCAGTTAAGTAGAAAACATTCAAAGATTGGGAGAGCAAGCTTGGTTGCCCAATCTCCAAATAGACCCATGGCAAAGAAATGGATTCTAAAATTGGGAGATAGAAGCATTCACGTGATCTCTAGATATAACCATAGTTAGCAGTTGAATTCAAAGATCTAGAGAATGAAGTGGTCTTTGAATCTCCAGATCAAGATGGTCAACCCAGGGTTAAAGTGAGCATCCAATCAGCTAGTGACACATGGCAAAATCTGGTGAGTTCTAGGTAGAATGTGCAAGAGAAAGGCTCAAATATGCATATTTAAAAGGTTGTGGAAACTGCATAGTCCAGACTATAAGAGAAATTCAAAAATTTAAAAGAATGTAATTGCTCACAAATTTTTGACATGGAGATTCAATTTTTACCAGAACATAGACATATTATATGTCGTTGAAAATGGCAGGAGATGAGGAATCCAATGGCGATGATTAAATTCAGATTTGATTTGGTGGGAAAGAGTAATAAAGTATTTTGTATTTTGGATGCAAATTTGGAGGGAGAAATGGTTGCAAAGGTAAAGGTAGTTGCAGATGACCAAGTGAAAGAGGATCAAAAATTTGGAGGGAAGATGAAGATTTTTATGGAAAATTGGCAACTGTCAGTAGTTTGTAACTGGCTTTGATTTTCCTTTATCTTTTCTTCCTCTCCATTGTTTTGGGTGTGGAGAAAAATCCCAGTGAGGAGAGCCTCTGGCATCAGTGTTGAGTCCTATAGGAATATTTGTCAATTTGAAATGTATTGAGATAGAGAAAGTTTACTTGAATATATTGGAATTCCCTTGCATCATCTATTGTCTTCATGTATGAGTCTTGAGTTTTTCTTGTGTTAAATCTGTAAGGCATTTTTATCACATCATTTGCAAGGTATTTGTGGGGGTTAAGCTTAAGCTTATTTCAAGGGAATAATAAGCCTTAAGGGATATCTCTGAGAATTTATGGTTTACACAAGAATTTGATGACAAAATGTGTTTAAGAGAGGGTGATTTGTAAGACACTTCACCTGGGTTTTAGGTGTATTTTACTTAGAAGTTTTATGTTGATGTATGATTTCTTTTTTACTCTTGGCCCTAGGATAAGGCACTAGTTTGGTCTCAATTTATAGGCATTTAACCACCACCAAAAGCTTGAATGACTATTTACTTTTATGCATATTTGAAGAGCTAAGATGACTAAGTTTGTATCAAGGGTACAAACTACTATTGTAATTCTTTGAAGAAGTAAATCTGATGGGTACACCCACTTGTAGCTAAGTGCTCAAAATGAAGAAGGATTCAATCCTTGTTAATTATCCTTTTCTTGTTAGAATCGGGAGTTTAGGAATCTTAGAGTTCCAATCAAGCGCTAAGGCTTGTATTTAAGGATCCTACAAGAAAAAATGCTAACAGATCTTATTACCCTTGGAGTTTGAATTTTCACCTTTCTCATAGTGGGGTAATGGTTCCTTGAATGCCTTATGATCATTGTTGGATTGGTGACCATCCACTTTTATTTTATCATTGTCAATTAGATCTTGGATCACATGCTTGAGTTTCATGTATCCATTCATCTTGTGTCCTTTGTTTCTATGGAAATCATAGTAATGGTCATCATTCCACCACTTTGGTTTTATTTGTGTTTCCCATGGTCTTGACTCTAGTAGATTTATGATCTTTTAGTCCAATAGAGACTTTAGTACTGCTTATAGAGGTTCTCCAAGAGGAGTGAAATTATGCCTAGGTTTTGATAACCAAGGATTGTCTCTTTTTTATTCATTATTTCCTCTAGGAGTTGATGTAGTGTTGGAGTTTTTAACCGCTTCAAGGTTACTCAAGAGATTGAAGACAATCAATTTTTCTTTGATTTTGGATTCTTCCACAACTCATTCGTTCACGATGTTCTTATTCTTATTCTAATACTTGAAATTATCTTTGTCATTGTTGTTGGAATTGTTGAAATATTTGGTTTCTTTGTATAGTGTAATATCCCCTTTTATCACAAGAACTTCAACTTATTCAATTTGGATAGCGCTATCTACCAATTTATCAAAAGTTACATGATCTTTCATTTGCAATTCATAGTTCATTTTTAGGATCAGATTATTAATGAAGATATCCATTTTTTCAGTTTCATGAATTTATCAAGGATATCTTGGGAATATCTTTCTCCATTTTTTAAGAAATATGATGAAAGATTCACCACTTCATTATTTAGTGTTACACAAATCCAACATGGTGATATTGTGTTGAATATTATATGAATATTTTTGGATGAATCTTTCAAAAAGCTCTTCAAATGTATTGATTCCTAGTGAGAGTTTGGTGAGCCACTCCATTTCTTGACCTCTAAGACTTATAGGAAAGAGTCTCATTAGGTATGTTTTTTCATGCATAAACTCCATAATAAGAGCACAAAACTCTCTTACATGATCTTGAGGGTCACCATTTCCATTGTACTTATAATATTTTAGAATTTCAACATTGGAAGGAAATGGAGGCATGTGTAAATATATTTAGAAATGGAAAGGGCATATGTGATCCAATTAGTACTTATTTGTTTGTTTATCCTTCTCTTTTTTAAGATCCTTGATCTCATTTTTCAATGCTAGAAGTTGTTTAGAGACAATAGATAATGGGTGTTTCTACTTCTCTCATTTTCAATTGATCAATGTCAAATTCTTTAGGAATTTTAACTCTCATGGAAGCCAAGAGCATGAAATATATTTCTTTGTCAGCATTTAGAATCGTTTACATCATCTTTTGGAACCTTTTTTATTTGTTGGCATTTCCTATAGTCTTCTTCAATTGATTCTTCATCAATGTCAAAATCATCATAATTGTTTTGGTTACTATGATCATTTTTATGATCATGCTCACATTAATGATGCCTTCTCCAATAGTTCTCTTCATGTGAAATTCTTGGAGTGTTTTGATCTTTTTGATTTATTGGATTAGGGGATTTTTGATCAAATAGGGGTTTTATCCTTTGTGTTTCTTCTTCATCAAAAGTGATTAGGGGTATGTTGTTATGATCTAGATTAAAAGGATATAGATTAGATCTTGTGTTAATGATAAAATCAAGATTACAAAACTATGATCACAAGTTTAAATTGATGATGTTCAATTTGTTGATAAAATGTGCATTATTTTTCCAAAGGTTGACTCAATTGATTGAAAAAGAGATTGAATGTGATTTTGTAAAGTCTAGGGTTTGATAATCCCTGATGGGAACTCTTACAATCAGATTATGAGATCGATAAGATAATATAATGACAAAAGGAATGACTGATTTTGAATAAGGACCAATCAAACAAGATAACAATAGGTTGAAAAAAATGTCCAAATTTGGTGCAGGAGCACCTATCCAAACACCTAAGTCCACCTTGGAACCAAATGGAGTCAATGGATCTAAATAATCCCTAAAGGTTAATTGGGAGCTTTTGAATCCTATAATAGAAATTTGTAACAATCAATTTGATTTAAATGTCAACTATCGTAGAAGTCCTCATAAGGACTTAGGACCAAAAAAATGTAAGGGTGGCCAATAGTGCCAAGTGGGATCTAAGGTTAATTAGGATAAGTCAATTAGGTCCTAGGACTGATTTGAGATCAAATCTATGAAGTTAGAAGAGTTAATAGGCAATAAAATGAAATTTAGAAATTCAAACTTTTGAATTCTAACAGCTAGGATTGTTTTAGAGGGGAAACAGATTTAGTTTGTTTTAGGCTTAACTAGACCATCCAATTGATAAAATGTGGTTGGGGAAGTTATTAGGAGTTCATATAATGTTGGAGAAGCCATTGTATGGTAGAGACAAGGAGTGTGTGTACGCACTGTTTTAGAAATCCAATGAAAACTCTAAATTTTGGTCATTTCCTTGGGTTATTTGCATGATTTAAGTTTCTATAAGTTAGTTAATTATTTAAAATGCAGTAGGGACATTAATATCATCATTAAAAACCCTTTTGAATTCTTTGAAGGACCATTTTTCTCAGGTTTCAATCCATTGTATTGACTGATTGCATTTTTATCATTGTTTTTCCCATAACAGTTGACAAATTCCAATGTAAGGGCATCATTCCATGAATGTTTTCACCGATTCTCATGGAATGATGTGTATTTAAATTTTATATTAATATCCTAACATGATAAATTGCAGAGACATTGATTTGATAGGGTGATCACTAAGTTTGAAGAAGAAATCTTAAAGGGAATGCTTGGTTGGGAGCAGCAGCCATTAATCTAGTTGAAGGAGATATATGTTTTATCACTTGGATAGTCTTAATATGGCCTATGTATGTTTAATCAACCATTTACTAATCCTATAAGTTCTTGGAGAGAGTACATTGAGAAATCCCTAGCCTTGAGGACTTGTTGAAGACCAATTTGGAGGTTTCTTATTTGAAGGGGTCTGAGGACAAAATTAACTTCATATTCCTTGGTTATGATTCATTACATGATACTTCTAAAAGTATAGGGGTTGGGGAGTAATTTTAACCCACACTTGATTTGTAAATTAACCACATTTTATACTAGGAATAGGGCATAGTCTGAAGGTCCTTATTGATTGTCCAAAACAACCTATTTTTGGATTTGGATATGTTCTAGTATGGTGAAAAGGGTATTAGGAAATGTAATGATTTTTCCTAGTTATTTGGAGAGTTTCAAAGTTGTTTTCCTTTTACTATTGTTGGTGACCTATTAGAGGGACAATTAGGCCTAATAGGTAGTTTAAGGAAAGTGGGTGATGGGTGTTGTGTAAAAGCCCAAAAATAATTGAATCCTACCTAATCCATCTTGTTTAGACCTTTGAAAATAATCTTGGTCATTTGTTTGTGACATATTAGATATTTTGGAGTCTTGGAGGCTAGTAGGCTTGGAGTTCCTAAACCTCTCAAACTATAACTATTCTTGAGAACTTTACCACCACTCTGTTACACGCTCTACATCAGTTCGTATCAAAGCTTGGGATAGTCCTAGGTGAGAAGATTGAGAAGTTATTTTGGGTTCTTTTGTGTATTTGATCCTTTGTTGATGCCTTGGAGTGTCCATTTCCTCCTTGAGTGTTCCATTGTTGATCTATAACTTAGAGATGTCAGAAGGAGAAGAGGATGGGATCCCTTAGAGGGTCACAAATGAAGAACTTACTAAGTTGGTGAGAGAAAAAATGGTAGATAATAGAAGGCTAAGGAAAGAAGTTGAAAGGTTGAAAAACCTTGTGAACAAACAAGGACATGAAGAATACTATGAAGATGGTGAAGAACTTGCAGCAGTAAGAGAGGAACCAGTTGATACCGAGGATGAGAGATTAGAAATAATCTTCAAGGCTATGAAGCTTGGAGACTCAAAGGTAAAGGTTTAACTTCCTATTAATGATGGAAGGATGGATGATGAAATTTTGTTGGATTGGTTAAGTGCTCTTGAAAATTGCTTTAATTGTGATGATGTTGAGGATAGAATGAAAGTTAAGATTACAAAGTCTAGATTGAAAGGACATGCATTATTATGGTGGGATAACTTGTAAGATGATAGGATGAAGAAAGGTTGGTCAAATATTACATCATGGCCAAGAATGATGGAGAGGATGAAGGATAAGTTCCTTCCTAAAGACTACAAGGTCCAGTTGTATAAGAGGATGAAAGGACTAAAACAAAAGGACATGGATGTCCCAAAGTATACTGTATAATTCCATAAATTGGATATAAGAGTAGTACATGATGAGGATATGGAAGAGAAGGTTTCATGGTACCTTGGAGGGTTAAGGTATGACATTCAAGATGAAATGAGCATGAATATGCCAAGAACCTTGGAAGAGTGTTTCAAACTAGCCATGAAGGTTGAAGACAAGTTGAAAAGGAAGATAGATAGGCAAGGCAATGGTAGAGGTCAAGAAATTAGAGGTAGAGGTGGCAGGTCCAATGAAGGATAAGTACAAAATAGAAATGACAAAGAAAAGGAGATAGTTAATGATACAAGACCAAGATGAGGAAATAGATATGGAAGGGGTAGTGGTATATTCACTAGCATGTGCTTTACATGTGGAGAAGTAGGGCATAAATCCTACAAGTGCCCTGAGAAGGGTGTAGCTTTCAAGAAGGTTGAGAGAAGAGTCACCTTGATACAAGATGAAGTAGGGGAAAATAAGGAAGAAAGGAAATCACTTCCAGCAAATCCAATCTTGGAAGGAGACTTCTTGATCATGAGAAGGGGACCACAAATGCCGTAGCAAAAGGAGACTAAAGCATCCATATTTAGAACCAATTGTGTAAGTCATGGTAATATTTGCAAAATGATAGTTGATTCTAGTTCTTTTGATAATCTGGTGTCTTATGAGATGGTCACTAAGTTTAATTTGAAGATATTTCCCATTGCTAAACCATATAAGGCATCATGGGTAAGTGATGAACAAAATATTATTGTTAGAGAGAAAGCTATTGTCGATTTTTCTATTGGAGCATATAAGGATAGGGTTGTGTGTTATATAATCCCTATGACTTGTTTCCATATTATCCTTGGAAGGCCATGGAAAGCCTCTAGAAATACAATACATTTTGGATTGACAAATGTTTATGTAGTGCACAAATATGGTAAGAAATTTCACCTTACTCCTTTATCGAGTGATGACATTGAAGGTGAAAGGATTGTATGTTTTGGTGCAAATAAGTATGTTACCTTGCAGTGGCAGGTGAAGAATGATTTTTAAGATACATGTATGAAGCATAAGACTTCATTAATGGTCATGAAAAATGCAGTTGCTAATGAGAAATGCAAGAATTCTGATTTGCAACAGACAATAAATGAAAGAGGAGTGATGATAGGCATACTTTGGTGTCCTATGGTGTCATCAATGAAAGATGGTGTTGGTATATCCATTGAAAACAAAGGTAGGGGTCTACTTGATCCTAAATAGCAATTGAAAGAGAAAATTAAAGGGACATAAAAGGACTGCCCACAATCAGCAATAAACAGGGTCATCTTTAGTGGTGACAAGAACAAGGATTTGTTTTTTGTTTCTAATAATTTGAATGAAGGTAATACTCATGTGAAGGGTGATAAGTTGCAAGTGAAGAGTTGTAGACATCCATCTAGGAGATTGGGTGGCAAGAAGACAACATCCCTTCACTCTTGGGACAAGAGTCATTTTGAAGGTGGGGTGTATGGTGCAAAATGGATTACTTTTCAAAGGAAGTTTGTTGTGTGTGCCAAAAGGATCCATTAGGGAAAAAATCATCAAAGAGAAGTATCGTGGGATTTTAGAAGGGGACTTTGGTGTGGATAAAACAATAGAACTTGTAAGAAGATTCTATTATTGGCCCAAGCTATAGGCAGATGTTAGAAACTTGTTGGAGAGTTGTTTGGTTTGTTAGCAAGCAAAGGGTCAGACATCAAATGCAAGGTTGTATACCCCATTGCCTATCCCTTCAAAGCCATAGGATTCAGTAAGTATGGACTTTGCTTTGGTGGTGCAGGAGAACCTATCTAAACACCTAAGTCTACCTTGGAACTGAATGGATTCAATGGATCTAAATAATCCCTAAAGGTTAATCGTGAGCTTTTGAATCCTATAATAGCAATTTGTAACAATCAATTTGATTTAAATGTTAAATGTCCTAGAAGTCCTGATAAGGACTTAGGACCAAAAAATGTAATGGTGGAAAATAGTGCCAAGTGGGATCTAAGGTTGATTAGGATAAGTCAATTAGGTCCTAGGAATGATTTGAGATCAAATCTATGAAGTTAGAAGAGTTAAAAAGCAATAAAATGAAAGTTAGAAATTCTAACTTTTGAATTCTAACGGCTAGGACTATTTTAGAGAGAAAATAGATTTAGTTTTTTTAGCCTTAACTAGCCCATAAAACTAATAAAATGTGGTTGGGTAAGTTATTAGGAGTTCATATAATGTTGGAGAAGCCATTGTACAATAGAGACAAGGAGTGTGTGTGCAGACTATTTTAGAAATCCAATGAAAACTCTAAATTTTGGTCATTTCCTTGGGTTACTTGCATGATTGATGTGAAGAACCCAGGTTGGCTCTTCTGAATCTACTAATTTGAATTTATAATATTTGCAAACACTTTGTTCAAAAATACTTTTAATTTACAATTTAAATTCAACTTCCACAAATTCAATATTCAAAGTGTGATCAAATTAAAATCTCGAAAAACTTTGTAAATGAAATGTCCTCCAAAAATGTGACACCTTCTCAAAACTTCTAAGTCTCTAGCCTATACAGTCATGACAAGTTGAAGAAAACATGATTGACTTGTGGTATTTGCAACCCCAGTATGATATAACAGTCCTATGTTAGTCACATGAGCAGGTTGATAAGAAATGTGACTTGTCTTGGCAATTTCGGGTCCCTTGCAGAATAAAACCTCACCCTTGGAAGTCACGTGAATTAGTAATGGAGGTGTTGTAGGATCCTTGGCTCTCAAGCAACTAGTTGTAGCACTTAATGGAATTCACATGAGGTGTGAAGACAGCCACCAATCCAATGCAGGAGTCTTCTAGTGTGGTACAACCAATAGAATAGACACGTGCTTGATCCTTTGGATATTTCAAAAATAATTTCTTAATTGCAGCACCAGCAATTAAGATACAACACATTCTCCAATACAAATCGAACCTCAGCAATTAATATTTCAAATTCTTTGAGAGCAATTCTATTTTGCCTGTAGAATTTTAAAAAAATTCACTAGGATCCAGTATACCTCAGCACTGGATTTAATTCAGTATGAGAATGAGCTCTCTCCTAGAAGAAGACCAAACTCGACAAATCTCAAAAGAACTCTCTCCAAAAATGAAGACCAAGCTCCATAAACCCTAGCTTTTCCAAGCCAAGCAGAATTCTTACATAAATAATTTATCAAATCAACAATGGGTAAATGAAAGTTCTTTTTTGAGTTGTACTTATAGCTTTTTTCGAAAAAGCACAATTTCACCTTTTTTTAATATTAAATGCTTTTAAATGATAATTTCACTTTATAACATTAAAGTTATAAAGTATTTAAGTTATTAAATTAAAATACTTTAATTTAATAACAATAAATTTAAAATCAAAGCCACTAAATTCTGCTGACTGAAACAAACTCATTTTCGACACTAGAGCCCAAATGCCACCTACCTTGCCAGAAATGACCCACTGCCCAAAATAGCCAGATGCTAAAAATAGACTTACTAAAAATAGTAAGTCTCTCAAACTAGAGATTCCCTAAAGCTTGATCCTGAAACATCTGACACTCTGTGTAGACACCCTGCTAATCCTGGCCATACCCAAAAATACCACTTACTAAAAATATTAAGTCGACCAAATTGACCCGAACGAAGAGCATACCTGGTAAACTGAACCTCCAGAATGGAATCCCAACACTGTCTCTGACATCTGACCCCCTCTGATCACCTGATTAACTTGCGAGGGTTGCCAAACCAAGCTAATCCCAAAGCCTAAAAAATAGGGACATTACAGTCCTCCCTTCCTAATATTGCTTGTCCTCAAGCAGTCAAGAAAAACAAGCAACATCACAAACCACCCAGATCCTAAGGATGGTCATGAGTAATGTCCCGATTGACCTCAGACTCCTATAACAAAACCAACAACATCAATATAACCAACATTAGTAATTGGAAAACTTCCTTCAACCCCTAAACTGATGATGCTACAACAGGATCGCCATGTGGGAGAAACTCAACTGAGAGTAACTCACATGGGAGTAACTCAACCAATAGACTAGACTTACTCCCGGTCTTCAAACTAATCAACTCATCATACTAGTCATAAAAGGGATGTGCTGAAGAACTATGTGATTGATAGACATCCTAAACATGAGGATCGAGTGTGAAGCTATAAGCACTCCTCACCATGTACACCCCTGAAAACTAATCAGCTAGGCCTGACTAGCCTCTTGCGCAATCTGCATGATAAGTCGGTGCATAAATCAAATCCCAAACATCATCAACATCATGATCATACATCTCCTATAAGGGATCATCACTAAACTCAATCTATGGATTGTCATGAGTCATGTCGACATCCACATCAAATAAAGGGTTTTTTCACAAAGTGAACAACACCCATCCATTGATTTGAGCCATAAAATGATAAACTCTGAGAGACATGATATGTGATCGGCTCTACCTGTATAGACTCATGTCTCTGTGAATCAACACTATCTACAACATAGAAGGACATAGTGCATAGAGTCCCCTCAAAAATTCTTGGCAACACATACTCTATGTCTTGGTACTCAAATTTGATCTGCATTGGGCTCACACTAAGGCATAACTCCTTAATCTCCTATATCCACTACATCCCTAAAACTACATCCATCTCCCCCAAGTCAAACACATAGAAATCAGCTATCAACTCATAATCACCAAGAAATAAGGAGAGATCTCGAATGTGCCTAGTACATGTGAAATTGTAGCCATCAGCTACCTTGACTCCAAACCCTACAAACTCCTCTACCTGAAGCCCACACTGACTAACACGTCACTCATGAATAAAGTTGTGCGAAGCTCCAGTATCCAACATAGCAACATAGGGTTGTCCTTCCACTAATCCCTTTAGTCTGAAAGTAGAGGGAAGTGGTACAGAGGTGGACAACACAATTGGAGATAGTTTGGCTTCAGTACCAAACTCTAGAGTAACTCTCTACTCTCCTCTATATCAAAACCAGTAGCCTAATGAGAAGACTCAGCCTCACTCTCACCAGAATAAACCCACATAGAACAATTCGCCTTGCCCTTATGCCTCATAGCACAAGTATGCTCTCTCTCATAAGGCTCTTTGCACCAATAGAAAAGCTGCCTCCTCCTCAAATCCTCTCGCATGGCATCATCAAGTCTACCTGTTGTGTGTGTGAAAATTGTACCTAGCTATGGACACAACACTTTAGTAAAACATTAGAGGTTAGCAAAATTGAAATCTGCAGGTAATGGAAACTAAGCTAACCAGGTGATTTATTGCCTTTTAGTAGGTGTGAGTATGATGTTATTAGATTGAAATTGAGATCAATGATAATGCAACACCTAAACAAAGAATTTAATGCTAAAGAATGAAAAACTGTACGAAGGCAGATTAATATATTTTTTTGGATTTTGTATCCAATTAGGATGAAAAACTGTATGAATCTAAGCTAGAATTGATTGAAAATGATATGCAGATTTAATCTAGGAATGATATGAATGAATGCTATGAAATGCTATGAATTCTTATGACCAATAATGAAAAATATCACAAATCACCTGTCGCAAGTGCTCGATCCTTCAGTTGCAAATTTGCCAGAGTAATTGTGCAAATTTGAGAGTGGTTCATTATGAAGAGCTGAGCCTTCATTTTATAGAAATCAAGGGCTTGAGGATGCATTGTGAAAATTCATAAATCACTCTTGATAAACTCAGGTTGATTTTTGAGTTAACAAGAAACTGGAAATAGATAAACTCACAAAATCATGCAAAATCATGCAAGAACAACTTTTTAACTCAAATCAGAAGTTTAGATCAACTTTCAACTCAAAATAGATGTTGAGTTTCCAAAAGATAACAACTTGAATTGATTTTTTGATTTAAAGTTTAACTACTCTTTGAATGTGCCTAATAATTATGAATTAATTAATTAAATAAATTGATTTATCTTCAACTTAACTAATTTTTGAAATAATTGATTTATGGGTTAATCAATTATCAAATCAAACTTTTATTCAAAAACTATATTATTAAATATTGACAATTGACATTAATTAATTAAATAAGAATATAATCAATTAGTCATAAGATTTTTGATTTATTGTCAAAATTAAATAAAACAAATTAGGAATAAATTGAATTAATTTTAATTAAACAATTAAGTGGTAGTATTAAATCTGATTAATCAAATATTCAGAATATTTAATTAATCAAACTTTAGGATAAATAGGATTTATCGCCAAATAATTATTAAATCAAAGATAATTAAATTAGGATAAAATAGGAATATTCCCCGATGCAGAATTAGGATAATCAATTAGGTTTTTGATAAACTGATGTGCAGATGTGCCTTAGGTTAGGACTTTGATGTCGATTTCGATCGAATTGATGATGTAGGAGGTTAATGAACCTATAGCCCATTTTTGGGGTATTACATTTTCCCCCTCTTTCAATCACTGTGTGAAGCACAATGGTTCAAAGAATAGTCTATTTTTTATGAAGATGTATGAAACTGATTTGAAAGATGAACCGATTCCAAGATAGAAACTGATTGAAAGATTAGAAAAGTTGATTTAGGTCCTGGTTGACCAAGAATCATGATGATGTCAACTATAGCAACAATGAACCGGTGATTATGAAAAAGTATCAAAATGCTTGATTCTAAACTTTATGATTACGAAGAAGTAAGTGACCTGATTCCAGACCTGATTGTCCAAAGGAATCGAAATGGTATCACATTTGAACCCTTTACTTACGAAGAACCAAGGAAATAACACTAATGAACTGATGGTTACAAAAAGCTGATACAATTTACAAGATTGATTAGGATACAAGATTGATATGGATCTCGATGAATCTTATATGCCCCAAGCAATGAAGTCTTTAGATGAATCAGCAACTAGATGTGGTTGTTGTCTTGATTATTGAGAGAAGATTTGATTGATAGAATAATAAATGTGTTTTATAGACTTGATTGATGTGTAATACCATGCCCCCTTTGGGATTAAAATCAAAATCTAACAAGAAAATTCAGCTTTGAATGGTTTAGAAGCATGTTAATTGATTTGAGAATTGGTTATGCACGTCTGAGAACATGTTCTACATCGTTTGGAGGTCCTAAAGACCAAGTTTGACTAGGTTTGACCATGAGTTGACTATGGGTGACCAAGTTGAAATTTTGATAGTTTGATGTAAGATAATCAATTAAGTTGAATTCTAGATTTCTATGATGGTTGAAGGTCGATTATGCAAGCAGTCGGCTGTCCTGGGTCCGAAAATTTTTAATCATGATTTTGACATAGTAAATGATCTCAAATTTTGATTTTGATCCTAAAAATGGATTCTACTTGTTTAGTTGGAGGGACCTTCATATAATGGTCAGTCCTTCTATCATGTCAAGTATTGTTTTGAAGAATCATTTAAGCATTGTAAGTGTATTCATTAATTTGGGAGATCATGCAATCATGCAAAATGACATGCAGAATGAAATGCAAACCTAATGGGAATGATTTGGTCTTGGAGATAGGAAAATAGGTTTTTGTATTTGGATGAATCATGACCTACAATAGTGCAAATCATGTGGGTTTCAAGGGAGTCATATGCAAGATAAGATATTGCTTCCACCAGGAACTCGTAGCATAGCTCATGTTCAGGCTACTGTAATAAAGTAGATAGTGTTGCCATTACATCGACAGTCTTGTTCTCCATTCTAGGAATTTTCTCAAATGTGATAGATATGAAATATTTCTTAAGATCATCTACCATTCTCTTGTAAGGAATGAGCTTTTCATCTTTAGTTTGGTACACATCATTGACTTGATGAATAACAAGTTGAGAGTCTCCATGAATGTGTAGCTCTGTCACTCTCCACTCAATTGCTAGTTTAATGCCATTCAAAAGGGCTTCATATTCTACAATATTGTTTGTGCAAGGAAACTTTAACCTGAATGCTTTTGGAATTGAGTATCCTTGAGGAGTTATGAACAATATGCCTACTCTAGATCCATTCTGTGTATAGGAGCCATCAAAGAATAACTGCCATTCTCTAGAAGAAAGAGTCATAATAGAGGAATCTCGAAATTCCATTTGCATTGGTGTATCATCAATCATAGGTGCATCTGCTAATTGATCAACAATAACCTATCCTTTGATAGCCTTTCTTTCCACATATTCAATGTCAAATTCACTTAAGAGCATAACCCATTTAGCTAATCTACCTGTGAGGGCAGCTTTGCTTAATAGGTACTTGAGTGGATCAATTTTAGCTACCAATTGTGTGGTATGAGCTAACATGTAGTGTCTCAGTTTCTGTGATGCAAAGATCATAGCTAGACAAGCTTTCTCAATCATTGAATAGTTCTTCTCATATGCAACCAATGTTCTACTGATATAGTATATAGCTCTTTCCTTTTTGTTCTCATCATGTTGTGCTAGCAATGCCCCCAGTGATGTATCTATAGCGGAGACATATAAGATTAAAGGCTTCCCATGAATAGGAGGCATCAAAATAGGTGGATTTGATAGATAATTCTTGATATGGTTAAAGTTGTTCTCACATTCTTCATTCCATGCAAAGGTCACACCTTTATGTAATGTTTTTGTAAAAGGTTGTGATATATATGCTAGCTGTGATATGAATCTTCTGATAGATTGAACTCTTCCTAGTAAGGTTCTCATTTGACTAATATTCTTGGGAGGTTGCATCCCTATTGTAGCCTTGACTTTAGCTGGATCAACTTCAATGCCCTTCTTTGAAACTATGTATCCTAAGAGCTTTCCAGAAGTGACACCAAAAGCACACTTCTTAGGATTTAGTCAGAGACTAAAATTTTCCATTCTGTCTAGGATCATGCTCAAGTCCTTTAGATGTTCAATTCTAATCATAGATTTTGCTAAAGTATCATCAACATAATCTTCCATAGTCCTATGCATCATGTCATGAAAAATAGATGTCATGGCTCTTTGATATGTAGCACCAACATTTTTAAGCCCAAATGGCATGACATTCCAATAGAAGGTACCCCATGCACATGTGAAAGTAGGATTTCTCTTGATCCTCTGGAGTAATTTTTATTTGATTATATCCAGAAAAACCATCCATTAAAAAATACATCTCAAAGCCCATAGTCATGTCCACTATCATATCAATGTTAGGTAATGGAAAATTATCCTTAGGGCATGCTCTATTTACATCTCTAAAGTTTGTGCATACTCTGATTGATTTGTCTAGTTTTGAAAGAGGTACAATATTAGAGATCCACTCTACATACTCAATAACTCAGATGAATCTAGCTTTTAGGAGTTTCTCTAATTCATCTTTCACTAAGAGTGCAACATGAGGATGCATCTTTCTCAATTTTTGCTTGACAGATTTGACATTTAGAGCTATAGATAAATGATGCATTATAAGATTAGGATCCAACCCTGGCATATCTGAATATTTCCATGCAAAGTTGATTTTCTTCTCTGTTAGGAATGTTGTAAATTTTTGCTTCTCTTCTTTTGATACAGATTGTGCTACATGAATCAACTGTGGTTCTTCTGTTATTCCCAAATTGATGGGTTGAGTGGGCTCAATTAGAACTGGAGATCTATCCTGTAAATGACTCAGAAGGACATCAAATATTCCATCCTTAGGTGCCTTAGAGAGGTTTTTACCTTTGGATGCATCTTTTATTTTTACTTTTGTAGGTTCTGAGACTGCCACAAAGTGGTTTTCACCCTCAAAACTCCTTTTCTTTTTCTTTTTATTCTTATTTTTCTGACTAAGATACTTGATGTCCGACTCCGTCATGCTAACACTCAGTTCACTGATGGAAGTACTCATAGGCTCAACTGCATTGAGGTAGCAAGCAAGGGCATAGTCATTCGGGAAGGTATAAATACCATGGCTCAGATTTGTGGAGGTTTGATCAATAAGTTCTGGATATTGGATAGTCAAAGGGGGGAAAGATTGGGAGATAGTGTTTATGGATATGGATCTATCATCATTGGTCCTAACCCAATGCTCAAGTTCAAAGGTGATATTACAACTTAAGACATTCAATTCATGAATAGGCTCAATGTCATTGTGGGAGTCCAATTCAGCCATAGGTGGATCAGACTCGATAGGTTCATCATTTCGCTCTGGACTTACATTGGGTTCAGGTGCATATTGGTGAATAACATCAACATGTTTCTCTGTAACAAGCTCATCTTCTTTTGGAATGGCTCCCCATTCATAGTCATTAGATTCTTCATCTATGTGTCTCGAAAATCTAAGGACATGAGTAAAGTCAGGATGAATACCCCAAGAAGGGTTACCCTCAGATTCTGATTTGAATTCATACTCATGAGAATCTATCTCAGAATAACTACTACCTGCCTCTTCTTGATTGTTTTTGAGATTAGTTGGTTCTTGTGTTGCAACTATCTCTTGATTGATAGTAGGTTGTGTTTCTACTACATTAATTCTTTTGATTGGATCATCTTTATCATCAAGAAGGTCTTTGATCTCCTTAGGCAATTTTTCATAGGGGATGAGTTCTGAGCTATCTGAATCACTATCTAATGGTTTTGTTTCTTCTTTCTTAAGAAGAGGTTCTCCTAGTGTGATCTGCTCTATGACATGAGAACAATTACCTTTGAGGTGAAAGGGTTTCTTTTTAAATCCTAAGCCAACTTTATCTTTATTTTCTCTACCTGTATGTGGGAGAGGTGCCTCAAGACCTTTTCCTCTAACTCCTAGAGGTCCTTTACCTGAATATCCCATCTTAGCTATTAATTTATCTCCTGGGCCATATGACTTAGAAGGATCTTTTAGGACCGTTGAGTTACTAGTTTGAATATCATGGCATTCAGATTCATCTTTGTATAGCCATGCAAGCACAACTTCATCCTCTTCAAATTATTTCTTGGAGACTTGTTCTGCTACAAAATTCTTCTTATATACCTCAAGGGGTTCTTTAGATTTTGGTTTGGACTATTTCAAAGATTTCCCATAAGACTTAGGTGAAATAGGGAGAGATGTTAAAGATAATACTAGCTCTATAGTATATTCTCCCATACTATTTTCTTTGATATGGACGTCTTTGGCAATATCTTCCATTTTAGAATTGGATGCTTCTTTTGTGGACTTAATGAAAGATTCTTTATTATTGGGCACAAGTTTATCCACACTTTCCTTCAATGTATTGCAAGTGGTGGATATGTCTACTAGAATAGTGACCTCTACTCCTCCATAAGGAAACTTCAAACATTGATGGTATGTAGAAGGAATAACTTGCATTTCATGTATCCATGGTCTCCCTAGAAGAATGTTGTAAGCTAAAGGGATATCAAGAACTTGACATATAGTATCTCTGATAACTGGACCTGCTCTAATAGGTAAGACAATGGTGCCTTTAGAAGATCTTTCTTTTTCATCATAGGCTTTGATAGTTATTTTATTTCTAGGATCAATACCCAATTCTCAAAATCCCAATTGTGTGATCAAGGTGTAAGAACAAATGTTTAAGCCAGCACCCCCATCTATCAACACATGTTTGACTCTACAGTTCTAGATCAAGACCTCTATATGCAAGGGCTGATTATGTGGGTGACTCAAGGAGTTGTCATCTTCCTCTAAAAAGGAGATATATTGCAGAGATGTAAGATGTCCAACCATAGTCTGGAACCTGTCTAAATTAAGGTCATCAGGAACATTGGAACCGAGCAAAGCTTTGTCTAGTATGGCTTTGTGAGCTGGGGATATTCGAAGCAACTCAAACATAGATATTTTGGCATTAGTGTGCTAGAGTTATTGAACAATGCTATAAGATGTAGGCCTTATATCTTTTGGATTGGAAGATTTGGAAGCAGCCTTCTATTTGGAAGCAGATGAAAGATTGAAGGGTATCTTAGGGACATTAGATGAATCTAGGATTTTTCCTTTCAGATGTGCCTGAGCTTGTGATCTAGTAACTGCATTAGCTGAAGAATGATCTCTATCTCTTCGCACAATTGTGATGAAATTGCAATGTTTAGAGGGACAAGGTTCAACCATATTGATAACAACATTATTTCCCGGGTAAGCATAATTGACCTTTGCCCCCATATTAGGTTGAGAAGATGAAACTTCTTGACCATGTTTCAAAAATGGTTCTGTGAATGCCATATGATCATTATTGCTCTTATGATTGTCAATGGTGATAACTCCCTTATCAATCAAATCTTGAATAGTATGCTTCAAGTGTAAGCAGTTATTAATTTTGTGACCTTTACCTTGATGGAAATCACAAAATTTGTTCTCTCTCGACCATTTTGGTTTAGGCTCAGAATTAGGTGGTCAGATCTTAGGAAAGGAGATGATGTTATTAGCTAGCAGAGTTCTCATGGCTGATTCCAAAGATTCTCCAAGAGGAGTGAACATTTGTTTATTATCAGCGGACCACTTTTTATACTCTAGCTTCTTTTGAGATGATTCAGACACCTTTTGTTCTGAAGCTTTTATGGCTTGGGTACCAATAGTTAGATTGAAAGCTGATGCCTTAGATGGGGCACGGATGGTATCAATAACACCATCTGTGACGATGCCTTTATTCTTGTTCCAATTTTTGTTCTTGTCTTTGGAACTAGATCCAGATTCATATTTGTCCTTTTGAAGTGTGATATCTCCTTTCTTGACAAGTACTTTCTCAATCTTGATTGCATTATCTACCATTTTGTCAAAAGATGTATGATCTTGCATTTGTAATGGGTAGTTGATCTCTGGGAAAAGGTTATTGATAAAGATTTCGAGTTTCTCCATTTCAGGAATTGGTCTAGCATATAGAGAGAACTTCTTTCACCACCTCTTGAGGAATGTTAGGAATGGTTCTCTTGGATATTACTTGAGGTTATAGATATCAATCATGGTGACCAGGTGTTGAATATTGTAGGAGTATTGTTGATAAAATAGTTTAATCAACTCAAAATTTTTAATCGTAGGAGGCAATCTAGAAAACCAATGAATGGATGCTCTACCCAGAGATCTAGGAAAGAGGCACATCAGATAGGTCAGTTCATGCATGAACTCCATGGATTGTGTACAAAAATCTCTGACATGATCTTGAGGATTAGAGTGTCCATAATATTTATCATACTTTGGCATCTCCACTCTTTTTGGAAATGGTGGCATGTACAAGTCTTTGTCAAATGGAAAAGGACATAGAGCCTCCATGGAGAACTCCTTGGGTTCCTTCTCTTTTTTGAGTTTATTCAGTTTGACTTGTAAAGCATGCATCTATTTCATCATGGTTTTTATCAGGGTTTCTTCCTCATGTGTGATGATATCTTCGACATTAAAATTAGGAGGAAGCTTAGCTCCTTGATGAGCTAACTCTGAAAAGTATGTTTCTCTATTTTCTTTCAAGAAATACCTCATCATTTTCTTGAATTCATCATCATTTTGGTATCGGGCTATTTCTTCCGGTGTGGGTTCCTGATCTGCACCATGTTGGGAATGAGCTCCTTGAGAGCCATGATTCATCCTTGCTTGAGACATGGTAGGTGTTCTGGGACTCCCTGAGATAGATTGAGGAGGAGTTTTTTTATTACCTCCATGGGTTGATGGAGGAGGTATGTAACCAGTTTTCAATCAAAAGTTGCCAAGACCGTCATCCTCGTAAAGACTAGAATTGATGAGTTGCTCAAGAGTTGGACCCTGGATGTTAGTCAAAGGTAAGGTTTGAGACATCTCTCCTGATTTCTTGTGTGAGGAAGCTTTGGTTTCCACCATTAACCTTAGGTGAAGCGAAGAGAATAGGATGAAGACAGTTGAAGAATGATTTGATGCAAGAAAATCAGATGACGCAACCTTCTCAAGATTATGATTGGTTTGAAGATTTGATTAGATGTAGGTGAAGGATACTATGCCCTAGATGTATGGGTAGATTTCCCAAAAGATAGTAGACATGAGTTCACAACACTTAGTCTATTTTTGAAGATTTGATAGAAGATTGATAGATCTGACAAGGTTTTGACACAAGATGAAAAGGACTCAAATCGATTAAATAGAAGGCTGAATCAGATTCAAAAGGCCACTTTTGGAAAATGATAGGATTCTCAATAGCTATTGCTCTATTCCTGACATAGTGATTTGTTTGACAGATTCTGGAAATAGGCTAAAAAAGCTAAGTATCTGGTAATTCTGACAATTTTCTGACAACTTTTCAAAATTTTTGACACTCTACAAAATCATACGATAGTGGGTATGCTATGAAATGACAGTTGAAAAGCTCGTACAATAGTTGCAAAACTCACACAACAGTTGCTAGCAGGATTTGACTTTTTGAATTTGACTGTAGAAAGACTCGTACGACACTAGGTTCTTTACCATATGACAATTGGGTAGTAATGAAATGACATTTGATAAAAACTCATATGACTTTCTGACCTCCTAAGATGACTTTTGACTCCATAAAGGTATTTCACTTCAAATTTTGCAAATTTAGGGTTTTTAGTTTTAGATTGTTTGCAAATGGTACTGTCCAGATTTGAAGAGTAGACTAGATTCATTCTTTTTTAGTAACCAAATAGATAAAAAAGCATGCAAAATAGCAAGCAAGTGATTTCAAGCATGTCTAAAAACAATGAACAAGGGCAAAAGCAACCTTGCGCATGAACAATCAAGTGACTGAATTGTGCTAATCTCTGAGAGTGCTAATTATGTATGTTCAAAAAAAAGTTTTGCAATAACACACATATTCTTGAAAATGAAAATTTGGCCTCACTATGGTTTTTAGTAATGGTCTGACTCTACAACTTTTATGATCCAAGAGGGTGAACTCCAATCCAGGCGCATCGAGGTTTTGACATAGTCTGAGAATTTAATCTTCAGGATCTGCTAGGGAGATCTAATAGCCCAACAAGAGACCACACCTGTGGAGATTTCTTCCAATAGGACATTTATATAGCGGTTGTCACTACCACGGTGAAAATGGCTATTACCGCTTCAAGTTCTGTCAATGTGGTTGACCCAATTAAAGGAATGTCCACTATGGTTAACCCTCTCTAAAGGTGACTCACAAGATATACCACATGGAGACTAGTTCCAGATTACCCAAGCTAGGGAAAAATTGTCATGTAAAGTGCATTTGAACAAGCAATGAAAGGCCAGCATAGGATAAGTCACAAAATCATAATGCAAGAGCAGGAAAGGATGCAGTCCAAAGGAGTAGACATGTCAAGAGGTTTCAAAGCATCGTGTTCTACTCTTTTTTTATTAGATCAAGACCAAAGGGGAAAAGGATAGTGATAGGCAAAAATGAATGGAGGAAGATAGACATGAAGGCTAAACATGAAAGGAATGAAAGTAAGATCATCATAAGATAGCTCACAAAATGGCCAAATGTTCGTGTATAGATCAACATTGTCAAGATCAAAGAGAGAAGATGGAATGGATAAAATATGTAGAAGAACTACACATGATGCCTGATTGCCAGGTTTTCATCACGGTATTGCACATCATTCAAGTCTGTAATCTAAATCTAAAATCATATCTTTCCTTGGTAATCAAGACAACAACCACATCTAGTTGCCGATCCATCAAAAAGACCTCATCGCTTGGGGCAAATCAATCATCACTCAGGGCATATCAGATTCATCAAGATCCATATCAATCAGGTATTCTCCTATTCTTGTAAATTGTATCAGTTTTTGCAACTATCAGTTCAATTATGTTATTTCCTTGGTTCTTCAATAACTGAAGGGTTCAGATGTGATACCAATGTGATTCAATACAAGGACAAGGACAATCGGGTCTAAAATTGATCACTCACTTCTTCACAATCATAAGGTTCAGAATCAGGCATTTTGACACTTTTTCACAATCATCGGTTCATTTACTGTTATAGTTAACATTATCCTTGGTCATTCAGGACCTAACATCTTCAAATCTTTCAATCAGCTTTTGTTTCATATCAATATCTATTTCAAACATCAGTTTCAACATCATACACAGACTGTCTTTAAACCACTACGCTTTGTACAGCAATTCAAAGAGGGGCAAAATGTAATACCCCAAAAATGGGCTATAAGTTCATTAACCTCCTACATCAACATATCGAATGAAATCAACATCAAAGTCCTAACCTAAGGCACATTGGCACATCATCGAATCCTAATTGATTATCTCAAATTCTGCATCGGGGAATATTCCTAGTAATATTCCTAATCATCATAATTATCTTTAATTTAATGATTATTTGGCGATAAATCCTATTTATCCTAAAGTTTGATTAATTGAATATTCTCAATATTTAATTAATTAGATTTAATTCTACCACTTAATTGTTTAATTGAAGTTAAATCTATTTATTCCTAAATTGTATTATTTAATTTTGACAATAAATCCAAAATCCTATGAATAATTGATTAAATTCTTATTTAATTAATTAAAGAAAGTTTGTCATATTTAATGATATTATTTTGGAATAAAAATTTGAAAAATAATTGATTAACCCATAAATCAATTATTTTATTTTTCAAAATCAGTTAAATTGGAAATAAATCACTTTATTATTAAATTAATTCATAAATAAAACATGCACAATCAGAAAAGCAGACAACTTTCAATTATCAATTAAAGCTAAACTCTATTTTGAGTTAAACTCTGCTTTTGCATGTTTTTGTGAGTTAAATATCATTTATTTAAAAATAACTCAAAAATCAACTTGAGTTATTTGAGTGATTTATGGATTTCTTTCATGCACCTCCAAAGCCCTAGATTTCTATAAATTAAGGCTTCAGCTCATCTCAAATCATCTCATGAATTTGCAAACTTACTCTGCAGGAATCATAGCATATCAAATTTGAAGAATTTGAACGATTGAAGCTTAAAGAATCATCTTGGGAATTCAAGTTTGTGAGATCATCATTATTTTACATAGCATTGCATATCATATTAGAATTTCATTTCTAGATTAGTATATCATATCAGTCTTTACATATCATAGATTTCATATCATTTTTCATCACAATTGCATCTAAAAATTAAAAAAAGATAGATTAATTGCATTCATTACATATCTAGATTTTGTATTCAAATCCTTCATTTAGGTGTCGTCAAGGTCACTGATCTCGGTCTAATCTAATAATACATACTCGCATCTACTAGAAGGTAGTAAATCGTCTGGTTAGTTTAGTTTCAATTATTGCACGATTTCAATTTCAACTAACCTCTAATGTTTTACTGAAGTGTTGTGTCTACAGATTAGGTACAAAATTCACACACACAAGACCTAGGACCTAGTCACTGATCATGTGTCGATTTGTTTTCATCATTGAAATTTTAGTAGGTAACCGGATAAATCAATACAATGCCCACTAGTTAGGAAACTATAGACATATGAATATTGATTTGTATGTGCAAGAATCAATACAACGCCCAATAGTTAGGCAACCATGGACATACGAATATTGATTTTGTTTTCAAAATTTTGGATTAGATATAAGCACCAAGGCACAAACGCCAGGATGACCTAAATATCATGTCCATTTTGATATTGCAATTTGTATAAGCATCAAAACATAGATGTTGTGATGACCTAAATACACCTTACGATACAAACACATCAAATAGTCAAGAGATCATTCTAAATCTAGTGTGAATTACCCGTAGTGACCCTTTATCATTCACATCCTTAGGTAAGATCACATTTCACAGTAGGAGAAAGAACTCACTCAAAAAGACAATAGTTAGATCAAAATTCCTTGAATTTTCTAAGTATCAATGGTCGAGGTACTCATGGCCATCTAATACAAGATAGAGGCTCTTACAAATGGACACCATTTCAATCCAAAATTTCCAAAGCTGTTAGATTTTCACATACAAGCAGAAAAAAAAAAGAAAAGATTATGCCCCCAGTCATCACCCTCTAAATCCTATAAAGGACATCTTCGAAGAGCTCGAAAGGACACAATATGAAAAAATATCAATGTGAATTAGTAAGCATATAAGGAGATAAAAGCATGTGAAACATAGATTGTTTTCAATTCGTGTTGATGTTTAATTGCGTTGTTGTAGATGCAAAATCCTTTCTAGAGAGGAGACAGGCAGACTGACTCAGATGTAGCTTCAAAGGACTTTGACTGGATATGACTTGTCTGAGGTATACTGGAGACCATAAGATATGATATTGATTGCCCCCAAGTTTTAACATTGATAGGAAATAGACGCTTTTGTTGATTGGTGTACAAAGTGACTTTATTGAAAATAGGAATGCGAAAACAAACCAAGAGATATGTACAAACTAAAGTGGGACTGAAAGATGGGAAAGACCAAGATTGTACTAATAGATGGAGCATTTTGAACAAGTGGTGCCCTTTTGCCAAGTATTCACCATCTTGGCAAAGATTCTATTTTTTCTACCAAGGCGCCTGTTTCCAGGTTTTCACCAAGGCATTTTTTCTTTTTCTCATTTTTTTGTATTTTTTATATTTTTCAATTTTTTTTGTACTTTTGATATTTTTCAATTTTTTTGTGATACATCAAGGTGCCTATTTGCTAGGTTTTCACTGGGATGTTCATTTTTTAGGACTTTTTCAGATTTTTATGATTTTTTCAAGATATTTTTGAATACTGAATGCCTTAGGCATAGAATTTCTTCAGATGGAGAACGTTGATTGGTTCTCAGAGCTTTTCTCCTTCAATCATTGAGAGTTGATAGGCACTAGAGCCAAAAGTAGCAATGATAACAAAGGGACCCTGCTAGTTGGGTTCAAACTTCCCGTTGCGTTCTCTATGTGATTGATTTTTAGGATTCTCTCTCAAGACTAGATTGCCAACCTAAAATTCTCTGTGTTTGACTTTCATGTTGTAGCCTCTAGACATTCTTTTCTAATATACTCTAAGATGATCATATGCTGCTTGTCTGTAGCGAAAACTCTAGTGGTGATTATTTTCCAATTGGTGAATGTCGCTTGCCATCGACCCCTGATTTGGTGAATATATTGGCCACCTAGGAATGATCATATCGCCCCGCAATTATGAAAATTGGGTCCAATGGTCGGGATCATCACCAATGGCATATAATTTTTGGGCACAATATTTTTTTAACATTCACCTATAATTTCAAAGTGGCCCCAAATGGATAGCCTATATTTGCCAATAGTTATATATATATTTTTTTAGGTGGACCCAACTTCACCAACCATTTTATGGATGCGTGTCTCAAACTGATTGATTTTTTCCAACTTTATTAATATTACCATGGTATTGGATGACCCATAATCACCTAAGATATAACACAAGACGTGTTATAATTATGTGGGCTTCACCAAATATTTGGACACTGACCTAATACCTCCCACCCAATTCACCAATAAAGATTAGTATAAATATATTCATACATCAATGTTATTGTACACAATTTGGATTGGTTCAACTTCAATTTGATCGATAGCGAAGTTTAGACTATTGAGTCTTGACTGCTTTGGTGAGTCATGATTGCAATTGAATTTGAGGCAAAGGTAAGTGATTATTATTCTATGACTATGTAAACATTGTATATTATAGTTCTATTATCATTTGTCACTTCTTCAACAAGTAAACATTTTTTTAACATTTTTTTTTCACTAGTAGGCTAGTAGCCTTTATTTCGTTGAAGAATCGAGATGTCAAACAAGAATAAGGGTAAGGCTCCCACATATGGGGAAAGCCAAGAGAGGCCAACAAAATGCAGAACCTTATCTTCATACTTTGGTCATGGTGTTGGAAATGTTTCTGGCCAAAATTGAGAAGCTACTTCATCACAAGAAGATTTTCAAGATTCACAACCTAAGGCTGAACGTACGCGACATATTGAAGAAGTCAGTGAACCTGATATCTTAGATCATGATGAACTTGAAGAAGATTTTCAATTAAATACCCAGAGTAGCCATAATGATATAATCGACTTGGATGAGATTGAGAATGTCAGAGAAGATGATGGTGCAGGGAAGAAAAGAAACTACAAATCAAAGAATGATAGAATGTGGGATCTGTCAAGGAATTTTCAAATAGAATGGGTGTCAAAGTATCCATTCATTGAACTAGTGGATAATCCAATTGAAGGGGAGCCTCCGGTAGAATGCAGATGTAAGATTTGTAGTGAGATAAATAAGAAGGAAAAGAGGTTGCAGCTAAAAATTGACACCATAGAGAAGCATATGGGTAAAGTTTATGAAAATAAAACAATAGATGGAGTTCAAAAATTAGTGATAAGATGGAAAACAAAGGAGGAATCTCAGCATGTTAGGAATGCATAATTATATGAATTTCAGCATAATATAAAGATGAAGCCTGGTGAAGTTAAAGGCTCTATTGAAGCTTGTTTTGGAAAAGCATTGGAAGTAGAACTAATGGGAAAAGTTGTTCAATTAAGTGTTGTGTTTACTATTTTGAGCAGAGGGTGTCCTATGATAGACTACCCATCATTTAGTGCTTTATTACACTTTTTAAAAGTTTGTAACTATCCTAATAGTCATTGGTCAATAAATAGTGGATGGGAATGGGCAAGTTGTCTTACCGAGATTGAAAAAGAGGATCTAAAGGAAAAAATTAAAGAGTCAAATTTTATTGCATTGTCTTTAGACGAGGTTATAGCAGTAGACAATACTTCCTGGGTATGCATGCATGTTTATACTATACAGAATTTTATTCGCCAACCTCATCTACTAACTGTTGCTAAAATGAGGGATAATGCGACAACAAAAATTTTATTTGAACTAGTAAAGAGTTCTCTAATTGAATATGAAGGTATAAATGACATGACCATTGCCAAAAAGTTGGTGTGTGTTGGAGCGGTGGAGCTTCAGTAATGCAAGGCCACAAGGGTGGTCTTTGCACAAAGATACAATCTTCTTGTGCACCCTACATTACTCCCATTCACTGCATGGCCCACAGAATGAATCTAGCTTTTGGATTTGTCAGCAAGCATGCTCCAGTACAAAAAAATTGAAGCTTTAATCAAAGAGCTCTACCAATACTTCTGTTGAAGTCCGAAATGATTTAGGGAATTTCAACACTTTGCCAAAGGACTAACCAATGGGAACAAGTTTCTTAAGGATAATGATACCAGATGGATCTCTTTGGATGGACTAGCACATTGAGTTTTTTCATAATATCAATCGTTGCTTGGTCTAATGAACTCAATTCGTGACAAAGCTGGGCAACCAAAATTTTCTATGCTGCTGACAATGTTAACTAATGTAGAGACACTGTTAACATTAGTATTTATTCTCCCCATGCTTGAGGAAATGATAAATTTAATGAAAAAGGCCCAGCAAAGAGCTATGTATATTACAGAATATGCTTTGCTGCGTAAATTGGCATGCGTTGCGCTTGATAGTCTCTATCAATTATGTGAAGATGATGTAAAATTTTCCAGCTAGCTGAAAGGCATAGATTTGGACAATCTTGATAACTTTTTAAAAATAAGTTCAAATGGGGAGTTATGTGCAGAAGTTCATGGAGTTGAGATACCAATGCACTACTTTGCTAGGATCGAGTCCGAGGAAATAGGAAAGAACACCAGGACTCGGTGAGTATCAAGTATTAAAAGGGGAGACTTTACCAAGATCATTGAGTCTGTAACAGCTTCTATGAAGCACATTGCCTATGATCTTTCCTCACATATTAGTGCAAGATTCCCTCCAGTCAAACTACTTGAATCCATGGCTATTATGTTTCCTTGATGTTGGAGTATGAACAATTCGAAAGATTTTAAAACTAGGCTACTAACTTTGATAGATCATTTTTGCAAAACCAAAGAGTTAAATGGAGTAACTCTAAATGGAATTTTAGATGGAAATCATTTGAGAGAGAAATCAAGTCATTTTTCAATAACAATGAGGGAACAATATAATATTATGCAGAACCCTCACGAAGATGGATCGGTATCAAGGCTTTGGAAAAATCTAGCTGAGAGCGAATTGTTGACTGATTCAATATCAGAATATTTCAAGCTTATTGATTTATGTCTGACCATGATATTGGGGTTGGTGGAGGATGAGATATTTTTTAGTACTTTGGGATTCCTAAAGTCAAAGCTAAGAAACAAACTAGACAAGAATCTAGAAAATTGCTTGAGGGTCTATACATCCAGGTATGAAGTCAATACTTTTCCTTACAAAAGGGAAATGAAATTGTGGAGGAAGAAATGTCAGAGAAGAGGGATGGGAAACATTTCAAACCAAAGTGCGACTAAGAGTGGGAATGCTAGAGACAATGATGTCATTGACTCATGTACTACTGGTACTGGTACTGCTAGCAGTGAACATCAGTTAAGCGGTGGTATCCAGAGTAAAGAAAACATATCAAAGAACCAAGGAATCTATGAAGTTGATGGCACTGAATCTGATGATCTCAATGATGATTTGATGAGGTAGCTTGAAGTTGAACCATTATAGAAGTAGTAGTTCCTAGCCTCCTAGGTATTTATTAATCTTTTTCCTGAAGTCTACTATCAGTTTCTGTATCTCATCATCAATCATGCATAATAGCATATTCCAATGTCAAAAACATGAATGTGGTTGATAATGTCATCAAGATTCAATTCCACAATTAATAATGGTTTTCATTTGCATTAGTCAGCTCATATGGTACAATTCTTGTAGATTTTTCATTATTTGTTTTGACAACATAGCAATTCATATGTTAGAATTCTTAGAGTTAGAAATATTGATTCTCATTAATTTAATTACAAATATGATACAATGTAACAATTCATTCATTAATACTAGTAAGAACACAACTCTGTGATTCTGTTTACAAAACTCAATGACTCAATACCCATTGGCAATTTGGCACATTGCCCAATTTCAATTTCATTACCCTAAGCCAATGAGTAATGACCCTGAATTCCCTTTTATAGAAACAAGGGAGCAACAACAGCTTTAGGTCAATTTTCCTAATGTGAAGTGAGAAGTCTCAAAATCTAAATCAGTAAGACAACTACAAGTCTACAACATCTCTACAACTTTAGTTGTACATTTTTGCATTTTACAGGCTAGTTTAGTAAATTAGCATTGGCAATAGCATCTGCAAGACTGCAGCATTCATCCTGTTTAAAAAACAAAGTTCAAACTTGTTACTTTAAACTCAATTCTAGACTCTAGTATTTAGGATAATATCAAAGATATATACTAAAGATATAGAGATGATTGAAACTGAAAGTACTTCCACATACTATGATTGATGATATCAAGATGATTCTATCAGTTTCTTTTGCATGCTCCATTCTTCATTGGTTGGAAGGGAAAAAAATTTCAAGTTATAGTACATGACCTGCAACCTCGTCAGCCATCCATACTTGGAAGAGTGAGTTGTAAGCAATGTTCCTTCCATTACTGCATTCAAATTTGTGAATGTTTTGATGCACTTTGTAATGCCTTCATAAGTTCTATCCTAAGGAAGGTTGCCTAAATCAGATGCCATTGTGTCCTTCAACTTTTTTTGTATGCTTCTCTTCCAATGAAACTCACTAATGAGAAATTAAGACCAGGACTCGGCAAACCAAGAGATATCAATTTTCTTGTTTTACTATTCATCTTGGCAAGCTTTGGCCCAAATAAGGAAACATTTTCTTCTACTTCTGTTAGTTTCAGACATTTTTGAAAGACAGAGTTCGCCTTTATTGTTGCAGCAACACGGTCCTGAATTCCCTTGCTTGCCAAATGCTTGTCATTGCTTCTGTTGATTTCTTGCATAATCTGCTTTGTAATTTTCTTTCTCTGACAAAAACTTTTGTTCTTCTCAATGTGCTCTCTCAAATTGCCAAAAACATCTGTAAGAGTTTCATTCAGTTCAAACCAATCACACAACCTATCAGAAGACATCTTTATTTGGCCCCAGAAGAATTTTTTTATTTTCTTGATTGTATTATTTACATGGTCATTCAAGCTATTTTCATAATTTTTAATTGTATTATTTTCCTTCTTTAGGTCTTCTCTTATTTCTGAGAACTTGTGTTCAGTATCTTTTCTTATTTCCTCTGCTTTCTCTTCCCACTCTTTTATTTTTTGTTCCCAGTGTTTTGTTTTTACCCTCTCATTCTCCAATTCTTTCTTTAAGCTATTGGTTGCCTTTCCTGCAGTCTCTAAGTTTTTTTTAAAACTTAATGAAGAGGCTTTTTCATTCTGAATTTTTTGTTCACTCTGTTCCAATTTTTCCCTCAGAGATTTCAGTTCTGCGTCAATATGTTCTTGCTGTCCAACTCCAATTGCTTCTTTAGAGGATGAATTTTTTATCGTTCTCTCTAATTCTTTGCACCTATTTTCTGCTACTTTCTCAATTGCCTTTACATTTGCCAAGTCTGCCTTTAACTTATCTATTGTGCCCTGAAGCTTTCCTTTCTCTCTCTCCAACTTCATCAGTGAATTGTAAACCACTTGGTTGGTCATTTTCGACACATTTATCTTGTCCACATTTTTAATTTTGGATAAATCCATTTGGAGGGTGCTAACTTGAAATTGAGATGGATCTAACTAACTCTCTAGTGGATTGTTATCTCTAGCTGGGGGCATAACAACCATGAATTCTATCATATCTTTATTTGGATCATATGTGGGAAATAGCCTGTTTGTTGCAGGTTCTGTCTCATGAGTAGCAGCAACTGCTTCCATCTTCATTATCTTACTATGTTGTCTATTCCTATTTTTTGATTGTTCATAGTTAGTTACAAAATCATTGTAACAAAAATTAGGGTTTTGTGACACAATTGAATGTTTGAATGGTGAAATAACACTTGCACTAATGTAGGAGCTTCCACCTATGTTGCTTGTGGTGCTGCTAATTACACCATGAGGATTAGCAACACCCTGACCTATTACAAGTGGAGTATTTGGACTATTCTGAACCTGAGGGTTTTGTCCTAAAGGTTGGGCAATTGTTGGAGTCCTAGTCACCATTGGCATTTTTGTACCAATACTTGTCAAAACCTTTTGCTTCTTTACACTACCTTGATCTATGGGAACAATTGTTTTTGTGTTTGTTTGTAATGTCCTTTTTGAACCACTAGTTGTAGTTGTAGTGCTTGATTTAGATTGAATCTGAGTGCTTGGAACAAATGGAACTGGATTTGAAGCTAAAACAAGTGGAATTGACTGAGTTGATGAATATGATGATTGAACTCCAAGCCCAAGGCCTAGTTTCAAACCATTTTTTGGTTGAGCTGTTGGGTTAGGTAAAGACCAAACCCCTTGTCCAGTAGGACCCAAACCACCAAAACCTTGGTAGCCCATTTTTTGTATAATATCTACCCCTTTGGTATATTGATCTTTTTTGGAGGCATCAACTCCTCTACTAATTGAATATACTGTACTGGATGTGGAATTCACAGAATCCTGGTCACCATCATCATCATCATCATCGTCATCTAGATATGCTTCAGTCGGATGCTCCTTATTCCATAATTCATTAAACTTTGTATCCTCTTCCATGTCATAAAGATCTGCAAAGGTCTTTGGCTCACCGAGATTCTTCCTCATTTCCCAAAAATCATAAATTTTGGTTCGAGTCCAATTATCATCAATACATTCATTCATTAGCTTTTTTGGAATAGAATTTGTAGATGGTTGAGCAGCTTTCTGGTAGAAATTGGACAATGTCATACTCATGGCCTACACTTTTCCTTTCTATTTGTGCAATGCCATAATTTTTTATGGCAATTCCTGTATTGACATATTATTTTCAACAACATATTTCTCCATCTCTTTTTTGACCTCCTCCCAAGAATCCATGTTTTTAAATTTTTCAATCAATGGCATACTTTCATGTTGACATTTGCTTACAGAGTTCCCATTCTCTCTAAGCTTTGTTGCAATTATGTTGAGTGGATCATATTGCCAGTGACTGTCAACATCAAAGCGAAAAATTGTAAAAAAGGCTTCTGCCACTTTGAATCCTCTTCTCTCAAATGTGAACCCTCCAAATGAGAAAGGCAAGGAAGGAAATATCATTTTCTTTTGCTGACCACTAAAGAGTACATCTATGCTCTCCATCTGCCGTACATATTCCAATGCAAATACCCTCTCTGTGACATGTATTGGAAGTTTCTAGGGTTCTACTACTAAATTGTAAAACCTTAACACTGTGTACTCTTCCATGAAGTACCAGTCAGCCAATTGTATTTTACTTCCAAGTTGAATTAAATCTCTACAAGTAGCAGGTAATCTAGGCATTGGAGTGCCTATAATTTTATCGTACATTGGTGCCAAAAAGAAGTCTACAAAATTATTGTAGTTCCTTCTGTTATCAATCATCCTTATCTGAGGTGTCAACTCATATATTAGATTTTGGCCCTGACTACAAAGCTTGTTTGTCTGAAATATTGCATGATGCTTTGCTAAGAGAAGATAGCACAAGTAGGTTGTGAATCTAAATGTCTTCTGTGAACCTGTTTTAATCATTAGTAATTGTTCTTGCATGCAACGAACAATGTGCTCAATAAAACAATATTTTATTGGTTCTTTTTCAAAATGAATATGAAAAAGCATTTCAAGAATGTTGGCACCCACTTCTTTGTTACTATCCAATCCCAAACAAAATGCTAGCAAGGAAATACTGTCCTGAACCCATGGCACAAAAATTTCATAATCATAAGGAGGCCTATGATCTAGACTCGGGCTTGAACTATTTGTAATTATTATTCCTCTGATATAAGAATCTCTCTGTGTTGCATCTATTTTTTCATAATTCTCTACCAACTTTCTCAGGTCAATTTGCACGTTTGAGTTTTGTTGTTCAAACCCTAGGTTCAACAGACTAGAAAATTCACTCTCGGTTATGGACAAAATTTCCTCCTGAGTATTTTTATTCACAATTACTATTTTATTTTCATCATAATTTTTGGCATAGACCATGACAATTTCTGGGCAACAGAATACTTGAGGTAACGCCATGCTTGCCAACCCAGCATTCCACAATGCAATTTTATTTGCCATTGCATTTACCTTTGGAATAAATTTAGAAAATTTGGAACCCTTATTTGGATCGTTCCACTTGTTTTCAATTGCAAATCTAATTTCCATTATTCCCTTATTTCCATGAATAACAGGATCATAAATATCATGGAATACATCCGTGAAACCTAGTGTTTTAAGCAGATTGTGGAATTCTATTATCTAACTTGTCCTTTTACTCATAGTCTTATTCTTGATAAGTATTTTTCCCATCGTGGTAAGCTGGTAAGTGGTAACCTAAACCGGTATCACTATTTACTCATAGGAAAATTCAAATATTTATACACAACTACAGCCTACAAGCCTACAATTTACAGGGGTGATTCAAGAATCAAAATTAAACCCTAACTAGTAACAGGATAATTTTTTTCTATAATATAAATAGTAAAGTTGTAAATAAAGAGATTTGAAAAATTTAAAATGCGGGACCTACGTGTTTAGGATTTTAGTAGTTACCCATTACCCTTAGCTTTGATTTTTGCAGACTTTGACTGGGAACAAGTTACAAAGCTTCAGCTAAGAGACTTTGTTGCACTTTCTTTCCTCAACATAGAAATTTAGAATCCGTAAACCCTTTCTAAATCTGTAGACTACTGGAAAGTGAAACTTAAAGCACCAAAATTGTACAATCTAGAGTTGTCACCACTCATCTGTGATCTGATGGCTGACTCACCTAATGACTACGAGTCAGACGTGTCACATCATCATCAAATGGCATTGTTGGTAGGACCATGCAAGACTACGAGTGGAATGTCTTATGTGTTTAGTGACACGTGTCATGATTCTGTAATAGGGTTTGAAAAGATGGGGTTTCTTTTTCCCTTTCATCCTGAAATACAACTTCAATCGTTGATCTACAATAATCCAATGGTCATAATGGCATTGTTTGCCTATGGTATTGGTGGCCTCGGGCCCCCGTGGTCGTGGGCGGTGGGTCCCATTAACTCACCTAGTCACCACTCACCTGACGGTCGAGTCAGACATGTCACATCATCATCAAATGGCATTGTTGGTACTTGGTAGGACCATGTGAGACTGCGAGTGGAATGTAAGACTCTTATGTGTTTAGTGACATGTGTCATGATTCCAGAATGGGTTTCAAAAGATGGGGTTGCTTTTTCCCTTTCATCCCAAAATACAACTTCAGTCGTTGATCTACAATAATCTAACGGTCATAATGGCATTGTGTGCCTATGGTACTGGTGGCCCCGGGCCTCCATAGGTCCCATTAACTCACCTAGTCACCACTCAACTGATGGCTGACACATGTCATTATTTTGGAATGGGTTTCAAAAGATGGGGTTGATTTTCCCTTTCATCCCAAAGTCCATCGTACATCATCGATCTGTGCTCATCCAACGGTAGTTATTTTCAATAGACATTGTTAAATGTTGTAATGTTATTTTTTCCTTTATAAATATTAATTAATAATGGATAATAAGTTAATAACATTTAAAGTTATTTAATTGAATAGTAACAATTTTAGCCAATCAAATTCAAAATGCACTATTTTTTTAATAATATTAAATTCAATAAATTTCAGAGGCCAGAGTTAAGGACCAAGGTTAGTGTTTAGAGATAACGAGATTAATGTGGTCATTGAGTCGCTAACTCACTAGGTCTCCCAAACATGAGTTAAAGTAATATTTTTTATTGATTAAATAGTATACTTAATGTTAAAATGATATTTTTTATTGCTTATAACTTTAACATTGATAATGATAATTATAATCACATATAATTATCATACCTTAAAATTAGAAAACAATAAATTCTTTCTCTAACCTTATTAATTCATTTGTCTGTCAAATTGATTATATAGTATTCTTAAAGTTAAAATGATATTTTTTATTGATTTAGATTATAACTTTAACGTTGGTAATTATAATCACAGATTCACATATAATTCTCATACATTATAATTAGAATACCATAAATTCTTTCTCTAACCTTATTAATTCATTTGTCCTTCAAAATTCTATAAATCTAACCTTATTAAATGTACAAGTGTGTGAATTTTGACAAGTAACATTACGCAAACTTAATGTCAGTACTCAATGATAACTGATAAGACATTTCTTTTATTAATACGTAGATAAATCATAAAGAAACTAATTAAAATATTGCAATCACAGTGACAAAGAAGTCTAAGAACCATTTTTTGTACAAATTGAAATGAGCTAAAGCCTGCAAAAATTTTTATTGATTAAATAGTATACTTAAAGTTAAAAAGATATTTTTTATTGATTTAGATTATAACTTTAACATTGATAATTATAATCACAGATTCACATATAATGCTCATACATTATAATTAGAATACCATAAATTCTTTCTCTAACCTTATTAATTCATTTGTCCTTCAAAATTCTATAAATCTAACCTTATTAATTCATTTGTCCTTCAAAATTCTATAAATCTTTCATATTAAATGTACGAGTGTGTGAATTTTGACAGGTAACATTACCCAAACTTAATGTTAGTACTCAATGATAACTGATAAGACATTTCTTTTATTAACTATAACTGTCTACATTGTACAACTATGATACATGTAACATCATACATATCTAATATGAAGATAAATCATAAAGCAACTAATTAAAATATTACAATCACAGTGACAGAGAAGTAAGAACCATTTTTTGTACAGATTGAAATGAGCAAAATTTTCATTGTTTTCTTTTCATAAAATTATAATTACATAACGATTGTGCAGTTCCACTTCTAGAACAAAGAGGAACCTACTATAAACAAAAAAAACAAAAAAATGAGGTATGTTTTTATAAAACAAAAACCACTAGAAGACTAGCAGTCCAGTCACCAATGTCTACTTCCAGTACAATAGTAAATACTACAAAAAGAAACATACTATAAACAAGAAAAAACCATAAACCTTTTATCAAAAAAATCTGTAGTAGTCGTCTACTGATTTTGGCCTTCAGCTCCATCTAAGTAGAATTCACGAGAGATGATTATTTGCGTGAATTCATCCAGCCACCCGAATTCCCCCGCCTCAGCCTCCTCTTCGTCAAGGGAAAATCACTTTTAGAGGAAATCCCTAGCAATCAGGGCCCATTTCCTATGGCACTTATACTGCCCAGCATTGAGGCCCAAAAGAAAAGGTTGCTTGGCCACATTCTGGCTTGGGAGGAGAAGCTTGGGCATTTCACTTGCCCAAGGGATCCCCACCCCTATTTTTGTGAACATGACAACATTAATGTCATCCCCCAGGTACTCTTCTTTAAAAACCCTCCTCAACAACATTAACATCTCCACCTTCTCTCCTCCGAGGTCGGGAAGAGATGCCAAAAAATGGGACATAATGTCCTTGTTGACCCAGTGCCTATCTTCATTGTTCTAAAACTCTCGGCCCAACACCATTCTCATAGCCTCTATAACGAAAGGCCCACCCTTCTTACAAATAGATTCTAAGGCTTCATCAGTAAAGGAACCTAGAAAGGCCTTTTGGGCTTCCTCAGATGTGCATATAAGCCTAATTGGAGTGTCCATCTAAAATAGTAAAACTACAGAAAACTTAAAAACAAATTATTTGCAGACTGCAGACCCTAAACAAATAAATTATCTAGCAAACGCCAAATATGAATCGATGAATAATGAAGATAGATCATCTATAAATAGCCCTTGAATTCTAGATTGTTACTTAGCCATAAATTATTCTATCTTTAATGGTATTAAATCCATTGTCCTTACCATGCCTCTAAATCTTTCCCCTAAATGCATGCGTGCGAGAAATTAATATTTTGTCCTTAATCTTTCATATATGGCAGTAAATGTTTCCCATAAAAGAAAAAAATGTTAGATATCGGTTATAGCATTTGTACGAATTTGGAAGTGGTGCGTGTCTACTCTGCATGACAAGTTAAAGAATGTCACTTCTCATTGACAAGGCATTTATTGCTTACCGATTTAAGAGGTTACAAGTTGCACTATAGTAATAGAACCGTGAATATCGATACCAACACGTGTACATTGTAGTCTGCAGACAAGTAACCCTTATTTGATACGTGTCAACATTCCAGTGACTTCCTCCACAACTTTGTTTCCTTCAAGAAATTGGGGCTGAAATTAAACTTCAGCCATTGATCTTGGATCATCAGACGGTATCAAATAATATTTTTAACATTATAAAATAATGTATGTATGTTAGGTATGTTAGTCTAAGGCATTATAACAAAATATTTCCCATCTTTTGAAAATCGCCAACAAAATAAATAAATTTTCAAACAATACATAAAATTCGCCAATAGAAATATTTTTTTACCCTTCAAAAGAAATTCATTCGCCTCATATATTATTATTTTTTACTTGAAAAGAAAATTATTCACCTCATATATTATTATTTTTTACTTGAAAAGAAAATTATTCGCCTCATATATTATTATTTTTTACTTGAAAAGAAAATTATTCGCCAGCAATTTATGAAATTTTCATTCAGCGAGGAAAAAATCGCCAATAAAAACTATGAAAAATCATGGAATAAAAAAAAAAAATTGCCTACATTAAAACATTTTCCCCCCTAAAATAATGTATGATTCACTAGGAGTTTACACTTTTTCCTAAAAGGGGGTTTCTTAAAGTTATCCTTGCAGTTGTCTGCACTCATCTAGTAGTTCAAGTTATTGCAACCTAGACACTCTTTAGTCATCATCAGTTACTAGACCATGCATTTTGATTCTTAGTGATGGGATTTCAACCTCAATAGGCAGTATCACTTCAAACCCATAAACTAAAGCGAAAGGTGTAGCTCCAGTAAGTGTTCTAATACTTGTATTGTAGGCCCATAGAGCTAGATTGATCATGAGATGCCAGTCTCTTCCTATTTTATTAACTGTGTGATGCAAGATTTTCAATGTATTTTTGTTAGATGCCTCTTCTTGTCCATTCCCTTGAGGATAGTATATAGATCATCTAAGTCTTTGTTCTTGAATTGAACACCATTATCTATGACTATAGAATGTGGAATACCATACCACATATGATGTAGTTCAGAATGAACATTGAAATTTGTTTATCGGTTGCTTGAGTCAAAAGGACTACTTCTACCCATTTTGTGAAATAGTCTGTAGCTGTAATGATATGGGTATGTCCATTAGAAGAATGAGGATGTATGGATCCTATAAGATCAAATGCCTATTGGTGAAAAGGCCATTGTGTAGTAAAGGGAATTCAAGCTCTCCCTAGTGCGTGAATTAAGTTACCATGTACTTGACACTTTTGACAATTCTTTGCAAACTTGATAGCCTCTTTTTCCATTTCAAGCCAATAGTACCTAGCCCTAATAAGTTTTCAAGCTAGTGTTAAACCATTGGAATGTGATCCACAAATACCATCATGAACTTCCTCTAATGCACATTGAGACTCTTCTTGTTCTAAACATCTAAGTAGTGTACCATCTAGACCTTGTTTGTACAGATCTTTACCAATGATGACATACCAGGATGCATTACGGATAAGGTATCATTTATCATGTTGGTTAAAGGTATCGGGAATGATTTGGTCTTAGAGATAGGAGAAAAGGTTTTTGTATCGGGATGAATCATGACCAATAATAGTGCAGATCATGTGGGTTTTGGGGGAATCATATGCAAGATAAGATAGTGCTTCCACTAGGAACTCATAGTGTAGCTCATGTTTGAGCTATTGTAATAAAGTAGATAGTGTTGCCATAGCATCAACAACTTTATTCTCTATTCTAGGAATTTTTTCAAAGGTGATAGATATGAAGTATTTCTTTAGATCATCTACCATTCTCATGTATGGGATTAGCTTTCCATCTTTCATTTGATACACATCATTGACTTGGTGTATTACAAGTTGTGAGTCTTCATGAATGTGTAGTTTTGTTATTCTCCATTAAATTGCTTTTTCATGTCGTTAAGAAGTGCTTTATATTTAGCAATATTGTTTGTGCAAGGAAACTTTATTTTGAATGCTTTAAGTATTGAGTAACCTTGAGGTGTTATGAATAATATGCCTACTCCAGATCCATTCTGTGTATAGGAGTCGTCAAAGAATAGCTTTCATGCTCTAGAAGAAAGATTCATGATAGAGGAATCTGAGAATTCCATTTGCATTGGTGTATCATCAAACAAAGGTGCATCAGCCAGTTGATCAACAATACCTTGTAAATGGTGTTTTTCAACACCACCTCAACTATGTCTTTCAACACTACCCTAGCGTCAAGTGTTTCTCAACACTTATCAGATATCCTTCCCGCCGTCTTGGATGATGCAATATTTCTCACTGGTAGATGTGATACTCAAAGTTTGACTCTATGACCTACACACACGCACTTGACTAGCTGAGATTTGTTTGAGTTTATTTCTTTGCATGCTGTCTATGATGATTTCTTTGCTAAGTGGTCTCTCCCTGAGAAGTTTTTGATGATGCATAGCTAGAAGACTGAGGGTATGAGAACATGTTTTATTTCTTTATCTGCTTGTGGGTATATTTTTTTGGTCCTCACTGTCATGAGCATTTATGCTGGTCTTACTTGACACTATGGACCTACAAGGTATTATCCTTGACTATTTTGCAAGTGCATGCTTATAGTCATCTTGACTTTCTTGTGTCTCGATGCGAGCATAATCTTGCTATATCAAACTTAGGTAATCTCACTGCACTAGTCATCTTGACCTGCATGTCTTTGATGCTTAGGTGGGATTCCCAAATTTCTATCTGATATAGATCATATTCAAATCCACATAGTTATGCTAGTGTGTATTTTATGATCTTGCGATGCTACCAATAATGCTCAATGATGAATATTAGATGTCTATTAGCTTTGTAACCTTGCAAGTAAACCACTTTTCATGTAGCTTGCATTCTTAAGTTCATGTTAGTTAGTTTTGCATCTTGCATATGGAGAGAGCTCTCCTTTATCTTTCATGGACTTGTTAATGCTTTTCTTTCAACATATTCAATGTCAAATTCACTTAATAACATCACCCATTTAGCTAATCTACCTGTGAGGGCAGCTTTTCTTAGTAGGTACTTTAGTGGATCAATCTTAGCTACCAAATGTGTGGTATGAGCTAACATGTAGTGTCTTAGTTTCTGTGATGCAAAGATCACAGCTAGATAAGCTTTCTCAAACATTGAATAGTTCTTTTCATATGCTACCAATGTTCTACTGATATAGTATATAGCTCTTTCCTTCTTGTTCTCATCATGTTGTGCTAGCAATGCCCCCAGTGATGTATCTATGGTGGAGACATATAAGATCAATGGCTTCCCTTGAATAGGAGGCATCAAAATAAGAGGATTTGATAGATATTTCTTGATATGATTAAATTTATTTTCACATTACTCATTCCATGCAAAGGTCACACCTTTATGTAATGTCTTTGCGAAAGGCTATGATATGTTTACTAGCTGAGATATGAAGTGTCTAATAGATTGTACTCTCCCTTGTAATGTTCTCATTTTACTGATATTCTTGGGAGGTTTCATCTCCATGATGGCTTTAACCTTTGCTAGATCTACTTCAATTCCTTTCTTTGAAACAATGTAACCTAAGAGCTTTCCAGAAGTGACACTAAAAGCACACTTCTTAGGGTTCAGTCTGAGACTAAACTTCTCCATTCGATCTAGTATTTTGCTCAAATCATTTAGATGTTCAAATCTTATCATATATTTTTCCAAAGTCTCATCAACATAATCCTCCATAGTTTGATGCATCATGTCATGAAAGATAGATGTCATAGCTCTTTGATATGTAGCACTTGCATTCTTCAACCTAAATGGCATGACATTCCAACAGAAGGTTCCCCACGCACATGTGAAAATAGTTTTCTCTTGATCCTCTGGAGCAATTTTGATTTGATTATATCCAGAAAAACCATCCATTAAAGAATACATCTCAAAGCCCGCAGCCATGTCCACTATCATATCAATGTTAGGTAGTGGAAAATCATCCTTAGAGCATGCTTTGTTTACATCTCTAAAATCTGTGCACACTCTTATAGATTTGTGTGATTTTGATATAGGTACAATATTTGAGATCCATTCAGCATAATCAATAACATGGATGAATCTGGCTTTTAGTATTTTCTCTTATTTAGCTTTGACCAAGAGTGCAACATGTGGATGCATCTTTCTCAATTTTTGCTTAACATGTTTGACCCCTGGAGCTATAGATAAATGGTGCATTATAAGATCAGGATCCAACCTTGGCATATCTAAATATTTCCATGCAAAGTTGATCTTCTTTTCTATTAGGAATGTAGTAAAATTTTTCTTTTCTTCTTCTGATAAGGATTGTGCTACATAGATCAACTGTGGTTCTTCTGTTGTTCCCAAGTTGATAGATTGAGTAGGCTCAATTAGTACTAGAGATCTGTCTTGTAAATGACTCAAAAGGACATCAAATATCTCATCCTTAGGCACCTCAAAGAGGTTTTCACCTTCGGATACATCTTTTATTTTTACTTTTGTAGGTTCTGAGACTGCCACAAAGTGGTTTTCACCCTCAGAACTCCTTTTCTTTTTATTTTTATTCTTATTCTTTTGAATAAGATACTTGATGTTTGACTTCGTCATGCTAACGCTTGGTTCACTAATGGAAGTCATCATAGGCTCGACTGCATTGAGGTAGAAAGCAAGGGCATAGTCATTTGAAAAGGTATAGATACCTTGGCTCGAATTTGTGGAAGTTTGGTCAAGAAGTTCAGGATGTTGGATAGTCAAAGTGGGGAAAGATTGGGAAATTGTGTTTCCAAATATGGATCTGTCATCATTGGTCCTAACCTGAATCTCAAGTTCGAAGGTGATATTACAACTCAAAATGTTCAATTTTTGAATAGGCTCAATGTCATTGTGGGAGTCCACTTCAACCATCAGTGGATCAGACTCGTTAAGTTCATTATTTCACTCTAGACTTACATTGGGTTTAGGTGCATATTGGTGAATAACATCAATATGTTTTTCTGTGATAAGCTCATCTTCCTCTGGAATGGCTCCCCATTCATAGTCATTTGATTCCTCATATATGCCTCTAGGAAATTTGAGAACGTGTGTAAAGTCAGGATGAATACCCCAAGAAGGGTTACCCTTAGATTTTGATTTGAATTCATACTCATGATAATCCGTCTCAGAATAGTTGCCTTCTTTCTTTTCTATTTGATTGTCTTTGAGATTAGCTGCTTCTTGTGGTGCAACTATCTCTTGTTCCATGGTAGGTTCTTGTGTGTCTACCACATTGATTTTTTTAATTGGATCAGATTTTGCTTCAAGGAGGTCTTTTATTTCTTTAGGCAAATGCTCATAAGGAATGAGGTCATCAATGGTGTCTGAATCATCATTGTTAGATTGTTGTGTTGTTTCTTCCTTTGGTTCAATCTATTCTAAGACATGTTGGAAGTTCTTGCTAAAATAGAAAGGCTTCTTCTTATATCCTATACCTATTGTATTCTTATTTGTTCAGCCACAATGGTCAAGAGGTGATAGAAGACCTTTACCTTGTAGTCCTAGAGGTCCTTTTCCAGTATATCCCATTTTTGTGATCAATTTATCTCTTGGTCTATATGACTTCTGAGGAATTTTGCTTGAAGTGGAGTCATATTTCTAGACTGATTTGGATTGAGACTCATCCTTGTATAACCATGCAAGCACGACTTCATCTTCTTCAAACTCTTGTTTAGATACTTGTTCTATGACAAAGCTTCCATTGAATATGACCTAGGATTCTTTAACTGTGGGTTTCACTTTGTTAGAAGGTTGTCCATAAGATTTAGGAGACAACGGGAGAGATGTGAGAGATAAAATAGGTTCCATTGTGTATTCTCCCATACCATTGACTTTAATTTTGACTTCTTTAGCAAGTTCTTCTATCTTGGACATTGAAGCAATATCTAGTTGCTTGGTGGAAGATTCTCTGTTATTAGGAATAAGCTTATCAACACTTTCCTTCAATGCATTGCAAGTGGTAGATAGTTTAGCTAGAATCATCACCTCTACTCCTTCATAAGGAAATTTCACACATTGTTGGTATGTGGAAGGAATAGCTCTCATTTCATGTATCCAGGGTCTCCCTAGAAGGATTTTGTAAGCCAAAGGTATATAAAGAACTTGACATGTGATATCTCTGATAACTGGACCTGTTTTGATAGGTAAGACAATCGTTCCTTTGGAAGATCTTTCTTATTCTTCATATGCCTTGATAGTTATCTTCTTCTTAGGATCAATGGCAGCTTCAGATAATCCTAATTGTGTGATCAAGTTGTAAGAACAAATGTTGAGACCAGCACCTCCATCTATCAACACATGTTTGACATGATGGTTTTGGATCAAGACTTCAATGTGCAAGGGCTACTTATGCGGATGACTCAAGGAGTTATCATCTTCCTCTGAAAAGGAGATATACTATGGAGATGTCAAATGACCAACCATAGTCTAGAATCTATCTAAATCAAGATTGTCAGGAACATTGGATCTGAGTAGAGCTTTGTCTAGAATGGCTCTATGAGTTGGAGATATCCGAAGCAACTCAAACATGGAGATTTTCACATTGGTATGTTGGAGTTGTTGGACAATATTGTATTATGTTGGCCTCATGTCTTTAGGATTTTATGTTTTAGAGGCAGCCTTCTATTTAGAAGTAGGTGAGGGATTGAAAGGCATCTTAGGGACATTTGATGAATCAAAATTTTGTCCTTGTAGATGCGCTTGAGCTTGTGATCGAGTAACTGCATTTGCTAATTGATTATCCCTATCTTTTCTTACAATTGTGATGACATTGCAACACTCAGATAGGCATGGTTTAACCATATTTATGACAACATTGTTTCCAGAGTAAGCATAATTGACTTTAGCACCCACATTAGGCTAAGAAGATGAATCTCCTTGACCATGTTTTAGAAATGGCTTTGTGAATGTTGTATGATCATTATTGCTTTTATGATTGTCAATTATGATTTCTCCATTATCAATTTTGTCTTGTATGATGTGTTTCAAGTGTGTGCAGTTATTAGTTTTATGACCCTTAGTGTGATGGAAGCCACAAAAATTGTTCTCTCTCCACCATTTTAGTTTAGGTTCAAGATCAAATAATTTTATCTTAGGAAAGGTAATGATATTATTGGCCAATAGAGTTTTCATGGCAGATTCCAAGGATTCTCCAAGAGGAGTAAACTTGCATTTAGGATCTGTAGCCCAAGGTCTATAGTTAGATGGATTCTTATTTGATTATGTTGCTTTCACTTCTGAGGCTTTGATGGCTTGGCTACCAACAATGAGATTGAAAGCGGGTGTCTTGGATGGGGCACAAATAGTATCAACAACGCCATCTATGATGATGCCTTTATTCTTGTTCTAGTTTTTTCCTTTGTCTTTAGAACTACATCCAGATTTGTACTTGTCCTTTTGAAGTGATATGTCTCCTTTTTGTACAAGTACTTTCTCAACTTTGATTGCATTTTCTACCATTTTATTAAATGATGTATGATTTTGCATTTGCAAATGGTAGTTGATTTCTAGAACAAGATTGTTGATGAAAATTTTGAGCTTCTCAATTTTTGGAATGGGTCTAGCATATAGAGAAAATTTCTTCCTCCATCTTTTGAAAAAAGTCAGGAATGATTCTCCTGAATTCTATTTCAAATTGCAAATGTCAATCATGGTGACTGGATGTTGGATGTTGTAGGAGTATTATTGATAGAACAACTTGATTAACTCCTCAAAAGTTTTGATTGTTGGAGACATTTTTGAGAACCAATGAATAGCTAAACCTCCCAGAGATCGAGGGAAAAGATGCATTAGGTAAGTTGGTTCATGCATGAAATCCATAGATTGAGTACATAATTCTCTAACATGATCTTGAGGATCATAGTTTCCATCGTATTTGTCATATTTAGGCATCTCCACTCTTTTAGGGATTGGCGGCATGTACAAGTCTTTATCAAATGGAAAAGGGCATAGAGCTTCCATGGAGAACTCCTTGGGTTTCTTTTATTTTTCAAGTTTTTTGAGTTTGACTTGCATGGCATGCATCTATTTCATCATGGTTGTGATTAGAGTTTCTTCCTCATGCATAATGATATCTTCAACATTAACGTTGGGAGGAAGTTTAGCCCCTTGATGAGCCAACTCTAGGAAGTATGTTTCTTTGTCTTCTTTCAAGAAATGCATCATCATTTTCTTGACGTTATCATCATTTTGATATCAAGCAATTTCAGAAGGTGTAGGTTCTTGATCTACACCATGTTGGGATTTATGTCCTTGGGACCCTTGGCTTGCGCCTCCTCCTTGAGACATAGTTTTCTTGAGAGAACTACCAGGGATTGATCGATGAGGAGTTTCTTGATGACCTGCATGGATTGATGTAGGGGGAGTTACTTGATGACCTACATGGATTGATGCAGGAGGAGTGACATAGCCACCTATCAAGTAAAGATTGCCAAGAGCATCTTCTACAAATTTAGTTATGTCGAAAGGTTGATGAAATGCCTCATCAATCACAAAAGATGCGGCTGAAGAGAATCTAGGTTTTTCTCCTTGTTTTCACTGTGATGAAGCTCTAGTTTCCACCATTAACCTTGGGTGAAACAAAAGAGCAAGATGAAGCCAACTGAAGAATGACTTGATTCAAGAAGATCAAATGATGCAACCTTTTCAAGATTGGATTGATTGTAGATTAGATCAGACATAAATTAATGATATTGTGCCCTAGTAGTATGGGTAGACACCCAAAATATGGTGGACATGAGCTCACAACACTTAGCCATTTTTAGATTAAGATTGAATTGAAGATAATTTTGACAAGGTTTTGACACAAGATGAAAAAGACTCAAATCGATAAATTAGAAGGCTAGATCAGACTCAAGAGACCACTTTAGGAAAATGATTGAATTCTTTCTAGCATCTGCTTTGTTCCTGACACAGTGAATATTTTGACAAAATTTAGAAGTAGGCTGTAAAAATTAGATTTCTGGCAATTTTGGCAAGTTTTTGACAATTTTTTCAAAATAATAATATGACTTTCTACAGGCTCGTATGATAGTGGATAAGCTCCAGCATGATAATTGACAAGACTCATATGATAATTGCAAAGCTTGCACGATAGTTGATAGCATTTTTTGACTTTTTGCTTGTGATTTCTAACAAAACTCGTACGACAATATACAAGCTCTCATACGACAATCCAAGGGTTTTGATAAGACAAAGGGTCAAAAATCGTATGACTTTCTGATCCTGTGGGATGAGTTTCGACTCCAGAAAGGAATTTTGCATCAGATTTTGCAATTTCTCAATTTTTAGAATAAGTGTGTTTTGTAAGGTTTTATGTCCAGATTTGAAGTTCATTTTGGGATTGTTCATTTTCAATAACCAAGTAAGTAAGCAAGAATGTAGAACTACAGGCAAGTGATTTCAAGCATGTTTGAAAACAATGAACAGGGGACAAAGCAACCCTTCACATTAACAATCAAGTGACTTAATGTGCTAATCCCTAGGAATGCTAATTGTGTATGTTTCAAAAAAAATTTTAATAACGCACATAGTCCTAGAAAATGAAAAATTTGGCCTCACTAGGGTTTGTAGTAATGGTCTGACTCTGCAACTTTTGTGATATCAAGAGGGTGAACTCCAATCCAAGCACACTAGGTTTTTGACATAGTCTAAGAATTTAATCAATCAGGAGCTGCTAGAGAGATTTGACAGCCCAACAAGAGACCACACCTATGAAGATTTCCTCCATAAGGACATTTATATAGTAGTTGTTGCTACCATGGCAAAAATGGCTATTATCGCTTGAGGTTCTATCCACGAGGTTGACCCAATAAAGGGAATGTCCACTATGATTAAACCTCTTTAAAGGTGACTCACAAAAGATACCACATGGGGACTTGGTCCAGATCCAAGGATTTGAGTTTCTGATACTACCCAAAAAGGGAGTAGAGCATAGTCCTCTAGCCTTATCACTTTTACCCAAACATAGTAGATAGATCAATCCAACATGCTAGGACTGAAATTATCTCACCAAGATTTGTGATGTCAATAACTATGCTCTATCGATCTCTCCGGAGAGAGAACGTATTGATCAAAAGCCAAGGACCAAACCCAGTAGAACACAAGATAATCTCAGTATCCTCCCTACCTACAAGGGGATCCTTCGTCAAGAAGAGCTTCACCTATGTGAACAATTGAATGAAGCCCAATCTCTCGAGATCATCCACAAATAGTGTTCATAGGGCCTATTTACTATGTGTAATAGATATGCAAAATGAAAATCTATGTTCATTTTTATAGCCCAAAATTGAAGTGTGAATTATGAAAGCTATAAAAGGCACTCAATCTTGACACAAGAGAGTTCATTTTAAATCCAAATTGAAATGTTATCAGACCATAACAGAATACCTGAATTCCTCACAATGCGCTTAGTAGATTTTACCTATTTTAGCAATTTTTCTTGCACTTTTCCAATTAGAATTAGCAAATACCAATAAAAAATAGAAGATCTCCATTGTTAGGGTTAGCTATTAGTCCAAATCCAAAAATCAAATTTGGAAAACTGCCTAAAAATCTGAAATGACAATTGAATTATGATGGCAAAACTCGTACGACAGTAAGTTACCTCCCGTACGACAATCTGGAAACTCGTACGATAGTGAGTGTCTTCCCACATGACAGAGTAGCTCCCAAATGAAAATGTGTAAGTTCTTATACAAGCCTTGAAAATCTCAACTATCGTACGATAGTCAAGGGGTCCTGGTATGACTTTCTGACAAAAGTCATATGAAAAATGTACGGACAAAATCTAAAAATGGCAAAAATGGCAGAAAATGATAGAAAATTGAATGAAATTGTTAGAATAGAAATGGAAACCCATTTCAAGGCCCCATGGTGGGCACCAAAAATGTGTGTGTGAAAATTGTACCTAGCTACGGACACAACACTTCAGTAAAACATTAGAGGTTAGCAAAATTGAAATCAGTAGATAATGCAAACTAAGCTAACTAGGCGATTTACTACCTTCTAGTAGGTGTGAGTATGATGTTCTCAGATTGAAATCAAGATCAGTGACAATGCAACACCTAAATGAAGGATTTAATGCTAAAGAATGCAAAACTGTATGAAGGCAGATTAATCTATTTTTTTGGATTTTGTATAAAATTAGGATGAAAAATTGTATGAATCTAAGCTAGAATTGATTGAAAATGATATGCAGATTTAATCTAGGAATAATATGAATGAATTCTATGATATGCTATGAAATACTATGAATTCTTATGACCAATAATGAAAAATCTCACAAATTGCCCGTCGCAAGTGCTCGATCCTTCAGCTGCAAATTCGCTAGAGTAATTGTGCAAATTTGAGAGTGATTCATTGTGAAGAGCTAAGCCTTGATTTTATAAAAATCCAGGGTTTGAGGATGCATTGAGAAAAGCCATAAATCACTCTTGATAAACTCAGGTTGATTTTTGAGTTAACAAGAAATTGGAAATAGATCAACTCACAAAATCATGCAAAATCATGCAAGAACTTTTTAACTCAAATCAGAAGTTTAGATCAACCTTCAACTCAAAATAGATGTTGAGTTTCCAAAAGATAAAAACTTGAATTGATTTATGATTTAAAGTTTAACTGCTCTTTGAATGTGCCTAATAATTATGAATTAATTAAATAAATAAAGTGATTTATCTTTAACTTAACTGGTTTTTGAAATAATTGATTTATGGGTTAATCAATTATCAAATCAAACTTTTATTCAAAAACTATATTATTAAATATTGACAATTGACATTAATTAATTAAATAAGAATTTAATCAATTAGTCATAAGATTTTTTATTTATTGTCAAAATTAAATAATATAATTTAGGAATAAATTGAATTAATTTTAATTAAACAATTAAGTTGCAGTATTAAATCTGATTAATCAAATATTCAGAATATTCAATCAACCAAACTTTAGGATAAATAGGATTTATCGCCAAATAACTATTAAATCAAAGATAATTAAATTAGGATAAAATAAGAATATTCAAGGAATATTCCCCGATGCAGAATTAGGATAATCAATTAGGTTTTTGATAAACTAATGTGCAGATGTGCCTTAGGTTAGGACTTTGATGTTGATTTTGACGATGTAGGAGGTTAATGAACCAATAGCCCATTTTTGGGGTATTACACTTGCAGGCTTCTTTTTGTCAACAGTTGGTGGGGGTACCTCATCTGCAGGAGGAATAGTAGGACTAGGAGTAGACTTGCCCCGTGAAATAGAAGGCTCAAGATTCCTTACCTTCTTCATAGCATCTCGTAGAGTAGGTGGATCCAAGGACTTCACCCATCCTCTGTACGGTTCTAACAAACCCTTTATGAATAACATGACTCTCCTCTCGGAGATGTCATATACCATGACTGATAGATGCTAAATCTCATTGATGAATTCCCCAAGACCACCTGTCTGTCTTAGTTGAGCTAACTCTCTAAAGTAGGTCTCCAGATCCTTTTGATCAAACCATTCTATCAGTCTATCTACGAACTCCTAGTACTACACAATATGATCATGATGTAGAGACACTAACCCATGATACCACCAATCATGAGCAACCCCATCCAAATGTAGCACAACCAATTGAATAGCATCCTCCTCAGACATAGGATGAAGTGAAATATAAGTGTCCAACTTATGGACCCATGCTCTAGCTATAGTCTTCCCACTTCCATTGAAGTGGTCTAAAGTCAACTTGTTGGTTGCTTGCTTTAATTCATTCTGTCTAGGTCTCTACCTCTTGTTAGGAGCTGGCCGGCCTCTGGAATGTTCACGCTTCTACGTCAGATATCTATCAAAATTTGAATTTCTTTTTAGTGCCTCAAGGAGAGCATCCCACTCTACAAAATGTGCCACCATGTCATCGAAAAATGGCGCAGGCTCTGGCTCAACACTAACTGTATCCAACTCTGGCCTCAAGAATGTTGGATGATGAGGCTTGTCATAAGTACCAGTATGATTAGCTATTTAATCTCACCTATCATCAGCTCATGACATGTGTGAACTGACTAAAACACTACACGCACCTCTATCTCTAGCATCTGGTAATGCAATGTGATGTAGAGTGTCTAAAAGTTGTTGCAATACAGTTGCAACATGATGTTGACCATCAGAAATATCTCTAAAAGCATCTTTGGCCTCCCTATCCATATCATTTCCAATATTGTTATTCGTGTTTCCTGCCTGTTCATTCTATGGGGCCTGCTCATTACCATCAAGAGGTGGTGAATTTCTACCCCTGGGAGTATAGTACACTCCTAGTACAAATCTATTTTCCATTATGTTATTTTCATACCCTTCAGGATGGAAAGATCTTAGCTCTGATACCACTGTGAAGAACCCAGGCTGGCTCTTCTGAATCTACTAATTTGAATTTATAATATTTTCAAACACTTTATTCAAAAATACTTTTAATTTGCAATTTAAATTCAACTTCCACAAATTCAATATCTAAAATGTGATCAAATTAAAATCTCAAAAATCTTTGTAAATGAAATGTCCTCCCAAAATGTGACACCTTCTCAAAACTCCTAAGTCTCTAGCCTGTACAGTCATGGTAGGTTGAAGAAAATATGACTAGCTTGTGGTATTTGTAGCCCCAGCAGGATATAACAGCCCTGTGTCAGTCACGTGAGAAGGTTGATAAGAAATGTGACCTGTCTTGGAAATTTTGGGTCCCTTGCAAATTAAAACCTCACCCCTGGAAGTCATGTGAATCAGCAATGGAGGTGTTGTATCCTCCTTGGCTCTCACGCAACTAGCTATAGCACTTAATGGCATTCACATGAGGTGTGAAGACAACCACCAATCCAATGCAAGAGTCTTCTAGTGTGGTACGGCCAATATAATAGACATGTGCTTGATCCTTTGGATATTTCAAAACTAATTTCTTAATTGCAACACCAGCAATTAAGATACAGCACATTCCCCAATACAAATCGAACCTCAGCAATTAATATTTTGAATTCTTTGAGAGCAATTCTATTTTTCTTGTAGAATTAAAAAAAAACTTCACCAAGATCCAGTATACCTCAGCACCGGATTTAATTCAATATCAGAACAAGCTCTCTCCTGGAAGATGGCCAAACTTGACAAATCTCAAAAGAACTCTCTCCAAAAATGAAGACCAAGCTCCAAAAACCCTAGCTTTTCCAAGCCAAGTAGAATTCTTACATAAACAATTTATCAAACCAACAATGGGTAAATGAAATTGCCTTTTCGAGTTGTACTTATAGCTCTTTCAGAAAAAGCACAATTTCACTTTTTTTTAATATTCAAGGCTTTTAAATGATAATTTCACTTTATAACATTAAAGTTATAAAGTACTTCAGTTATTAAATTAAAATACATTAATTTAATAATGATAACTTTAAAAACAAAGCCACTAAATTCTGCTGACTGAAACAAACTCATTTTCGACACCAAAGCCCAAATGCCAACTACCTTGCCAAAAATGACCCACTGCCAAAAATAGCTAGCTACTAAAAATAGACTTACTAAAAATAGTAAGTCTCTCAAACTGGAAATTCCCTGAAGCTCGATCCTAAAACATCTCACACTTCATGCGGACACCTTTCTAATCCTGGCCATACCCAAAAATACCACTTACTAAAAATAGTAAGTCGACCAAATTGACCTGAATGAAGAGCAGACCTGGTAAACTAAATCTCTAGATTGGAATCCCAACAGTGGCTCTGACATCTGACCCCCTCTGATCACCTGATTAGCTTGCGAGGGTCGCCAAACCAAGCTAATCCCAAAGCCTGAAAAATGTGGACATTACAATTGAAGTTTATATAAGTTAGTTAATTATTTCCAATGTAGTAGGGACATTAATATAATCATCACGAACCCTGTTGAATGATTTGAAGGACCATTTGTCTCAGGTTTCAATCCTTTGTATTGACTGATTGTAATTTTGTCACTATTTTTCCCATAACAATTCACAAATTCCAATGTAAGGGCATCATTCCATGAATTTTTTCATTAATTCTCATAGAATGATGTTTATTTAACTTTTATATTAATATCCTAACATGATACATTGCATAGATAATGATTTGATAGGGTGATCACTAAGTTTGAAGAAGAAATCTTAAAGAGAATGCTGGTTGGGAGCAGTAGCCATTAATCTAGTTGAAGGAGATATATGTTTTATCACTTGGATAGTCTTAATATGGCCTATTTATGGTTAATAAACCATTTAATAAGCCTATAATTTCTTGGAGAGGGTACATTGAGAAAGCCATAGCCTTGAGGGCTTGTTGAAGACCAATTTGGGAGTTTCTTATTTTCAAGGGTCTGAGGACAAAATTAACTTCATATTCCTTGGTTTTGATTCATTTCATGAGACTTCTAAAAGTATAGGTGTTTTGGAGTAAGTTTAAACCACACTTTCTTTGTAAATTAACCATATTTTGTGCTATGAACAGGGCACAGTCTGAAGGTCCTTATTGATTTTCTAAAACAACCTATATCTGGATTTGGATATTTTTTAGTATGGTGAAAAGGGTATCATGAAATGTAATAAATTTTCCTATTTATTTGGAAAGTTTCAAAGTTATTTTTACTATCGTTCGTGTCCTACTAGAGGGGCAATTAGGCCTAGTAGGTAGTTTAAGGAAATTGGGTGATGGGTGTTGTGTAAAATCCCAAAACTGATTGAATCCTACCTAAACCATCTTGTTTAGACCTTTGACAACAATCTTGGTCATTTGGAAGGTATTGGAGTTGTTTGTGACATATTAGCTATTTTGGAGTCTTAGAGGCTAGTAGGCTTGGAGTACCTAAACCTCTCAAACTATAACTATTATTGAGAACTTTACCACCACTCTCCTACACACTCTACATAAAAATTCTATAATTTGAATGATACAACCTAATAGAAGATTGAAATGGATATCCTGATCTATGACCAATTTTGACAAAATGTGTATGGTAGTACCTCAAAATGTCCTCTATTCTCTATACAATCCTCCATATATAATCTAGGTAAAAAGAATAGGTATGATCACCTAAACTAGATATGATTACTTTTGGGTACTTATATGATCATAGGACTAGGTATGATTTTTTGTTGGATCCCATATAATTTTCTGATAAAAAATGATAGTTTATGAAAGGACCACCCACTATATAATCTAGGAAGACTATTTACGAGCCCAGGAATCAATTTATATGACTCAAAATACTAGGTATGATTTTCTAATGGTGACTATATGATTTTAGAACTAAATACAATCCAAGACATAGGTGTGTATGATTTTTTTACCAAGAGGTATTCTACCAATAAGTTGTTGATTTTGCAAATTCATGGTTGTTTGATCTATTTGAAGGGATTTTGATAGTTTCAGGTGTCACTGACCTTACATATAAAAAAGAAGACATATTTGCAAATCTCTAAAAATTCTAACATTGAGTGTATGTTCTTTGATCTTTAAGAAGATCAGATTTCTATGGGTCTAACACAATTGAAAACACGTAAAGCACACTTTATCTAGAGGAATTGGCTTAGTGATCCAAACCCTTTCTCATAGCTTGATATTTCTTCATCTGGCATAGTCATTTCACCCCCTAGAGGGTGCCCATGTTTTTTCCTTTTGTGAGGGCTATGCAAAATATTGTCAAAAGAGGCTACACAATGAGACCTCTAAATCCATATTATCTGCTTTAGAACACCCAAGGGAATATGTATGGTGAGTAATCTTGAGTAGATATTATTCCCCCTCCTTTTATAAGGATTAAGACATTCTCAAAGGTGAACCGAGAAAGGCCACTACTCTATGGTGTCTATTTAGGGAATTTATTTCAAAGATAGTCCATGAATCATACAAGGAAACATGGCAGCACAAGTGCTATTGAGACCTCTAGTCCTATGAATACCAAGCACAAACTATCTTTGTGTCCCAAGACTTTAATATCAAAGGGAGGATTTTTTTATAGTGGGTTGGAAAAGGTTGGCTTTTCCTTGTTCCCACTTGGGTCATCCTGTGAGATTTTTTCCTCAATGGCAGGATGATTAAAAAGTGAACATAAAAGTAAAGTGGATAGAAAATGGAGGTCTAGATTTTTTATTGTCTTTACAAGACAAGAGCATAATATACTATTCTAAATGTGTCTCCCAAACACGCCAAACACACATTTATTTCTAGATTCTTTTTCAATGAAATATCAAATGAGTCTAGATTTCTAATTTTCCTTGAAGGAAAAGAGCATACTCCCCTGTCACTTAATAATTCATTAAAATTTGAATATCATTAAGATGCCTAAATTATCAAATCTCAAACATTTATTTGTTTTCTTGTATATTGAAGACACCATGCAAAAGATCTATTAGTAGTATGCATTTTTTAGTCTTCTTCAATAACATCTTGCAAAACCATTGTTAGGTTGTTAAAATTTGCCAAAACATGAATTTCAATGTCATAGTTAGGGTTAGAAACCAATTAAAAATGTAAATTTAAGAAAACTTTCTCTCTATTTTATGTTCTAAGTTCATACATTTTTTTATGCATCAAATATGAGCTTAACTATATACAAGCTAAGACTACCCTTCATATGACTATTAGTCTCAAATACAACCAATTAAACCCCCCTATAGGATCAATGCAAAATACAATTAAGGAAAGATGGCTATATGATCTTAAAAACTATGTGTGAGCTTGTAAACTAGGTACAATCCTGGATCAATATCATATGACTACCTTCTCAAAGAGAACTTGCAAGTATGAAAAAATGTCATAATTTAAGATGAAAAATGGGGCTTGGACCCTATGGCAGGTGCCAAAAATGTGTGAGTGTGAATATGTTCTGTGAACCTGCAAGCACAAATAGATGAATATGTCATTACTTCAATGTTAATAGCATGAAATTCAATTGAAAAGGTCATAAAACCAAAGGAAACTGACATATTGCTTCCTATCTAAGAAGAGTATGATCTAATTAAGTTGTTCTTCTCATATTTTAGCCTAGATCGGTGATAATTCAATCCTAGAATGGAAGATTTAAACTAAGAGCAATGCAAATATGCAAATATTATTATGATTAACTTTGAAATTATATGTAATTATGCAATATTAAGATATAAATTCTCTAAGGATGGATGAATTATGAGTTCTATATGAAAAATGGTAGCATGTACTTAGATTGAATGAAAATCTATATGAAATAAGCTTTGAGTGAATCTCTTTTATAGTTTTGTGATCAATTTGGATGGTGACTATGCATCCTTAAGGGAAGGTTTATATCGACTCTCCCTTGATCCATAAGATTTTTCTTTAATTGGAGGGATTTAAGTTGTTTGTCTCCTAGTGGTGAGATGGAAATAGGACATTTAATTTAATTGATTTATTTAATTACTCTACCCATGGGACTTAATTCTTTTGATTTAATTAACTGAGCTAAGAGTATTAATTAATTGATTGATCATATTTGATATTCATTGAAGCTTGATTATGATTAATTTATTTTTGACTAATTATGCAAGTAAATTGATCAAATTCACTAGCACAATTAGTTTATTGATTTGATTTAGGTTAATTTTGAGTAAATTAATTGATTTGGGCCTCTTGGTTAGACTAGCCCATTTTTAGGTGATTACAATAAATATACTATATTATCTAGCACAATGATCACATGTCTTTTTGATGCATTATGATGGAGTTTTGATACTCTTTATCTTCGGAAGACAAAAAACTATCTTATACAGAGCTAGTAGTACATTGAATCGATCAGTGATCCTACTGGATCGATGGTCCAATCGATTTGATGGTTATGATTGATAAATCTAATAGTACACTATCATATTTATCTCTAGGACAGGTTATCATGGAGATTTAAATATTATATGATCTTCACCTTACACATTACATGTTGGATCTAACTGAGTTAATATTTTGGGCTTTTGATCAAGTATATAAGATTGAGTTTTGGATGCGATAGTAAGTGAGATGGGATAAAAGATGAATGATATTTTTGATGTGATGTGAAAATTGATAGATCATATAATCAGTTATTGATATCCTTCAAAGTTTCATTGGAATTGTATTGGCATAGTTTATGCTCTTTGCCAGTTCAGTTTTTGGACTGTAAGTCCTATCTAGATTTTTCTATTGGCTTTATACCTTGGTAAATTTTGGTTTTGTTTTTATTTGTGAGCTCTAGGATATAAGATTGAATGCATGTGCATTCCTATATATATGTACTATTTTAATCACCAAAATTTGGTCTAGTAAAACCTAAGCCCCTGATCAGGATCAATTTGCCTAATTTCAAATTTAAATCCCTATGCCAAAATTTACTAGACACAATTGTGCAGAGCAACCCTAAAAATCCCCTTTGCATATTTAAATCAAAAAATCAAAAAATTTATATCAAGCTTATACTATGGTCTAATTTCTAGAGCTTGCATATTTATTTAGTTTCTATAATATTGCATCTAATATAAATTTTCTACACTTTTATTAAAAGAACACATTCACATATGTGCACATACTTAATCCTAATTATTTAGCAATTAAAGGGTATTTGTGCTTTCAAAATTGCTATTTTGTCTTAATCTACCTAACATTTCTTTTGCATCTTAATCCTCACCACTCATTTCTACTTAACCTTGCATCTCCTTCATTCTCCTTTTGCCTCTTAATATCAATCACACATTCTTTACCACTTAATCTTAACCATCCGTGTAGAGGCAAATTATTTAAAATCTCTTCTCTCCATTGAACAAAGGATCCATAATCAAGCATTCAAGCCTACTTGCATTCTAGAGAACTTTTTTGCATTCTTGAGAATTCTTAGCAATCTAGTTTACTTTCTTGCATTGTTTATCATAGCATAGTTTCTTGCATTTTCATTCTATAATACTAGTTGTTTTGCATCCATTTTATCTTAGTTCTTTCATTTTATAGTTTTTAATCTTCCATTGCATCATAGATTACTATTACATTTTCTTAATATAGTTCATTTCTATAGCTTACTTTGCATTATCATTCTTAGTTTAATCTATCATTTCATAGTTTTTCTATCCTCCTAGTTTACATTTCGTCTTGCAACTACAAGAAGATTGGGATGTTTTCATAAATTAGGTCTCTAAGGTACAAATCAAGGAATATTGCTAAAAAATTTACATTTTTGGAAAGCTCTCAAATTTTTAACAAGGGTATTTTCTTTGCATTTCTAATTTTGGGGAAAACATTATAACAAACAAATCAGATCTTATTGACTAGGTCAAAAGAAAAAAAGAAAAAAAAAATTAATTTCTAATTTTCATGATGAGCTTGCATTTTTGTTTGCAAACAGTCTAATGTACCATAATATCACTTTACTTTTTGGAAAATAGGTCATGTTATTAGTCTTAAGTTCATGTGAAATCTACTTTTTAATGTTAGCATTATCATCTTTTTCATGATTTCACATACTTGATTTGAGTTTGTGATTAAAGGACATTTGACCAAGGCAAATCCATTAAAATGCTAACACATTGTTTTGTAGGATGCTTGAAAAAAGACTTAAAATCATTCTAACTACTAACATTGTAGTTTTATAGGTTATCTTGGAGATACAAATAAACATTGTGCCTCAATTAGTTATTTTTCTCTTGTGCACATAGTCTAATTAGGAAGGTTCATTTCTTGTGATCTAATTGGGTAGTAGGAGAGTATTCTCTTTCCTCTTTAAGGTAAATCATAAATCTAGACCTACTTAAATTGGTCATTAGAAAGGAATATTATTTAATTAATGTGTGTTTGGGAGAATGCATTGAAGTAGGAGAGTATGCTCTTTTCCTTCAAGGAAAATCAGAAATCTAGACCTTCCTTGGTTATTCATTTTTAATTTTTTTAATTTTACCTTTAGAGGGTCTGCCAAGAGAGATATCTTTTGGTAAAGAACCAAGTGGGGAACAAGAAAAACTGGCCACTCCACCGTACTATAATCAAAATCTTACTTCAATCTAAAGAGAGGGAATACTTTACTATTATCTACTTCCAATGCTTCTTCATGTGTAGGGCCTAGTTGCCTCAGTCTTGCTAAGAAAGATACACTTGTATAGGAACTTGTAGGGCCATCTTGGTCTCAATATTGTTTACAAGAATACAAGGGGAGTACATCCATCTTGTATAGGTCCAAGAGGTCTCAATATTTCTTTTGATACCATACATTTTTTGGTTCTTGTAGGGATATAGGCCTCAATTCTGCTTGTGGAACTACAACGGGTAGTAATGAGTGGAGGCCCTTACTAGACACTTTAGGATTTATATGCCAACCATTTTATTTGTGTGACTTCCTTTGTGAAAGGATTGATCTAATTGGACTACCTGGATCACCCCAATATTACTTACCATATGTTCTCCCTTGGATGCTAAGGCTTGAATGTGGCAATGTGGAAAGACATGTGATGTGAGCATTGATCTCTTCCAATTGATCTATAACTTGTGTAGTCCTAGAAAATGCCATTCAACCACTTAATTGTGAGGATAATAGCATCAATTAGTAGGAAAAGGTTGGAAAACTTCCCTTTTTGACCTTAGGTAGAGTGTGTTTGATGTGTCTTTGATTATGTTGAGACGTGTAGAAATCTTTTGGACATACACAAGTTATATTGCATACACCTTTGAAACTAGGACTTCACATGTTCTTGTCTCCCAAAGTTTTCTTTGTCCCTTGGTAGATTTTTTGAAGATATTTTATTATATCACAATTATTGTAACATTGAAACACATCCTTACAAACTTGACAAGTGCAATATCCAATTTCTACTTCTAAGGGACCTAAACACTCCTATTCTTTTCCAAGATTTCCTAATTGGGCCCTATTTTATCCTATTTGATCCTAATACAATCCTAATCACACTAAGAGGATCCTAAAAGAGTATTTTTACTTGCATACTTTCCCTAATATGACCATAGGTTCCCTATACCATCTTTAGCTTTTGTAGTTTCCTTGGAATTTTATCGACTGGCTCTTGATTCATTATTGCATCCTAAGTTGTGATTAACACTATGTGATTTGACTCCAAAATCAGTCTTAGGCTATTGTCTACTCATCCTACTATTTAATTTCATTCCTCCATATCCCTAATTGGCTTCCTAAAGTAATATAGTGGACTAGTTACCTTGTGGATACAAGAGTTTCTTAATCCATTGCTTCATACACTTTGAGGTTCTCATTGATCCTAATCTATCCTAATCTTCTATGAGACTCTGATCAAACTTTTTCATGGGTGTTAGAAGGTACTCAGACCTCATATCACACCTCACACTAAGTTTACTTACTCTCTCATCAACTTGTCTTATTCACCTATCCTTTGGATCAGCCAGTATTTTGGATTGTTTGGACCTTGATTCTAGTTACTTGAGTTGAAACTTGTTTGTGTTCACTTGGAGAATTTCATTCTAGACTTTACACATAGTCATTATCAAATAGCTAAGGATAAGAGTCCTAACTTTGACTTTGAACCCTCTACCTCAAGAGAGAGTCAACCTACCACACTCAGTCCTTTTATTTTCCAAGCTTTACATAATGCCTTGCATAGACCTTTCCAACCTCCTTTCTTAAGACCTTTCCACTCCACCATCTACCAAAACAACTTTTTTTAACAACTTGAGTAGACTCTTGAGATTAATCACAACTAGTCATACCAATATGGATGATAATAATGACAATGATAGACTCCACCATGAATCAGATTATGAGGTTACTAAGGAAGAAATTTGAAAGTGCCAAGAGGATAAAGGCTTCCTAAAACTATTACATGTTGTCCTAGAGAAAGATAAAGACAAGTGATTCAAACAGCTTTCACCCCAAGGAGTTAAATTTCCCACCAACTTTGACATTGAAGGCCTCATTGAGAAAGAGGAAGAGTCCCCTATGATGGCCTTAACTAGAAAATTCCAATATCTTAAGTGGGAGCTCATGAAAATGAAGAAATATAATGAGACTTCATCTAATTAATATTCTCTTGAGAATATATGTCCCTTTCCTTTTAATAGGAACCTCTATATGCCACCATTTCCACCCAAAGTTGAGATGCCAAAATATGACAAGTATGATGGTAGTGGTGACCCTCAAGACCACGTTAGGGATTTTTGTGCCCTTAATATGGAGTTCATGAATGAACAAACATACCTCATGAGAATATTTCCTAGAAGCCTTAGTGGCCAAGACATGTCTTGGTTCATGTCCCCTGCACCTAGTATCAAGAGATTTGATGAGTTGGTCCAAAAGTTCATCCAACATTACTCCTATAATATTATACAACACCCCGTCACTATGCTAGACCTTTGCAACACCAAGCAAAGAGTGGGTGAACATTTTTTCACTTTCCTTTAGAAATGGAGGAAGATTTTTGATAGATATCCAAGGCATATTCCTAAGACAAAAGATTCAAATTTTTGTAAACACCTTGGTTCCTAAAATGAACTATGCTCTACAAGTCTAGATATATTCCTCTTTTTATAAGATTTTTTAAGCTTCCTTTAGGGTGGACGATGTCCTAGTCCACAAGGGTTATATCACTTTGCAAGAAGAGCATAAATCCTCTCACAAGGACAAGATAAAATGGTGGAATAAAACCAAGGTTTTTGTCAATTATGGAATTGTTGCCACAACCTCATCCAAGCCTAGGGAGTGAGCCTTAAACCTTATCACCAATATCCAAGCTACAAAAGCCAAGGCCAATTTCCCTCCTAATCCTAAATATAATTCAAATTATAATAGAGATAAACCTTGGGTTTATAAACCTAAAATAACATTCACTCCCCTAGGAGATCCATTAGAGGATACCCTTAAAACTCTTGTTTCAAAAAAGATTATCACTCTTCCTGACAATTCCAAACCCTATGAGCCTATAGTCAAACCTAAGTGGTGGAATGATGACCACTATTGTGAATATCATAAGAACAAGGGACACAAGACTAATGAATGCATGAATCTCAAACACTTGGTCTAGGATTTGATAAAAAATGGGACCATCTTTTTGGATGAATCTCAAACCAATACTAATCATAATTCCTACAAAGAACCATTCCCTAAATATGAAAAAGGTGAATCCTCTAAATCTCAAGGAAAAAAATTTGGATATAATTACAACAATATAGATAATGTCATTCATATGATTGAGCCAAACAACCAGTCGATCAATGTCATCAAAATCAAAGAGAAAGATGCTTCTCAACCAAGGACTAAGTCTTCTAATGTTGTTACCCAATCCCAGAGGAGAATTATCCTGTGAGGTCCTAATTCTACTGCTAATACCAAACAAGCCTCTACTTTATCTCAAAAGCCTTCTAAGAAAATTGTGTCCTCCTCAAATGAGTATAATCTTGTGGATCAGCTTCAATGTACCTCAACTTAGATATCTATCTTTGAATTATTGAATATTTCCCTGTGCATCATGAGATCCTTGATCAAGAATTGCTAAAAAAAAGTGTACCTAAGGATTTAGAGACATATAAATTCAAGTTCATAGTGGGAAATCTTACATCCCCACGTTACCTTACATTTTCAGAAGAAGATGATAGATCTATGGACCATCCACATAATCTACCTCTCCACATTGAACTCCTTATCCACAAACATAGATTCGAGCATGTCTTGATAGACGAAGGTGCAAGTTTGAATATTTGTACACATAATCTTGTCCAAACTCTTTGATTCTCATAGCATGACATTGATTTAAGGAGAAAACTTACTATTAAGGCTTATGATGAAGAGGAGAGATATTCTAAGGGCATGGTTTTCCTTCCTATCTGAGTTAGTCTTATGGAGAGAGAGGTTGCTTTTCAAGTCTTAGATCTTCCTTTAGCATACAATATCCTCTTAGGAAGGCCATGGATTCATGTGATGCAAGTAGTGACTTATACATATCACCAATGCCTAAAGTTCCCACACAACGGTGTTGAGATAAGTATTCTTGTTGATTCTAATAACCGATGAAATGCCATCAAAGATGGGGTATGATTTTTGTGGTCCTTTAGGAAAAGGAAAAGGAATTAATGAACCTATACATAATGAATTTAGAAATCCCAAAGACAAGACTGGTATTGGATACCGTGAACATAAGTTTGACAAACCTACAAGAATTTCTCCTATATTTGACCAATATGAGGACTCAAATGAAGAAGAAGAATTTCAAATTTAATCAATGTCATATGAGAGGCTTCTGCACATTCAATCTGTTAATCCAAACTATCAAGAAGAACCATATGTGCCACCTCAAGTTCCTCAAAAACATAAACAAGTGGAATCCATGAACCTAGAAGGAAATGGTCATAATCAAGAGGATTCCACTCAACCTACTGAGAAAATAACTACTACTGATGATGTTACTACTTCTATTACTTCTACTACTACTGTTGAAATCATTACTTATTTTGATTACAAACATCCTAATTGGGGGAAACTTGTTGACGTCTCTCATATTTTGGATATGCTTAGATTCATGCCTATTCTAGACTATACTACCACTATTACTGATGACAACACTATTGCTACTGTTACTGAACAAGCCTCTACTAATACAAAGTTGCAATATCATGTTGAAGATACCATTTTTGAACAAACACAAGATGATACTATTGAGCAACAACCACCTCTTGAGAAAGAAGAAAGTGATGATGAGAATCTACCTCCTACAATGTCCCTAGCTGACTACATCAGACAATACCATAATAGTGAAATAGATTCAAATGAATATAAGTGGGACTCATCATCAAATGCTATAGTGGAGACTAATGTAGATGTTTTTCACAAATACACTACTACAACCAATTTTGAAAGAGGAGAAATCTCAAGTTCTCAAAATTAACTGAATGATGAGGATTCCTCCAATCCTCCTATGGAGATCATCCCCATGGCTCCTAGGCCATTTTCTTCTAATCAAGTCAACACTACAACTAGTCAAGAAAACCATGGGTACATCATACCTCTACCTACAACAACTATGTGGAATTTGGGAAGGTCTAGGATTGAGATGGTTCCCATTTTTACATTTTTAGAGTGCATGTCTATTCGAGAAAACAAAGAGAGACTTAGCTCTAGGATTAGTCCCTCTCAGTTAGGTTTGTTTAACACTCCTATAAACTCCTCTAATTCTTATAGGATAACTTTTGATTGATAATTGTCTATCCAGGATAACTTTCTTGACCTCTCAGATACAATCATGAACGATGAGGATGATACTTTTGTCTTTGTGCTCAAGCCTATTGAACCCTTATCCCTCATCCATCCTAAGCTAATTGACTAGACCCCTTATGAATCTATAAATCTCATATCCTTTTATAGTGACCATGAATTGTCATGTTACCTCAATTCTACTGAGCCCTCTTACCCTTCCACCAATGCAATGAGTAGACACATGACCATGGAATATATCAAGTATCTTAGTCTCAAAAATAAAAATAAAAATAAAAAGTGATCTGATGGGGAAAACCACTTTGTGGTCGTGTCAAATCCCAAAATAGTAAAAATAAAAGACATATATGAAGGTCAAAACCTCTCTAAGGCACCTAAGGATGGTATTCTTGATGTTCTTCTTGATCATCTTCAAGAAAGATCCTCAATGTTGATAGAACCCAATCAATCAATTAACTTGGGTACTGTAGAGAATCCTCAAATCATACATCTAACACAGTCATTGAGTCAAGAAGAAAAAGAGAAATTAATTCAGTTTTTCAAGCAAAAGAAACTCATTTTTGCATGGTCATATTTAGATATTCCTAGCTTGGATATAAATATCATTATGCATCATCTATCTATTGCATCAGGTGTCAAACCAGTGAAACAAAATCTAAGAAAGATGCATCCTCACATTGCCTTACTTGAAGTGAAGGCTAAATTGGAAAAATTGCTAAAAGTTGGTTTCATTAGAGTAATTAACTATGTTGAATGGATTTCCAACATTGTGCCAGTATCAAAACCCAACAAATCCATTCGATTCTGCACTGACTTTCAAGATCTTAACAAGGCATTTCCTGAAGATGACTTCCCCCTACCCAACATAGACATGATTATTCATCACACTACTAGATTCCAAATGTACTCTCTAATGGATGGATTCTCTTGGTAAAATCAAATCAAAATCACACCATAAGATCAATAAAAGACTACCTTTACATATGCATGGGTTAATTTCTATTGGAATGTAATTCCCTTTGGATTGAAAAATGTTGGGGCAACCTATTGTATTGTCTTAAAATGGAAGCACTTCCATCTTGATAGGTTTAGCACCCTCTTTCAGTACATTTATCATGTTATACTTGCATTTAGGATGCATTATGCACTTGATTTCTTCATTCTAGGTGAAATTAGGGTTAGGATCCTGAGGATTCTCCTTAATTTCCCTCTTCCACAGCTCTATTTTCTAGGTAGGACTTAGAAATAGGTCCTCCTAGACTTAATCATGATCATCATAGGATTTTGTGCCTCTCTGGCACTGTGTCTCATTCTGACATCATTTCTAGGTCTCTGGGCATCCCCGAGACCTTCTGTCCCTAATTTTGGAAAGATCTAGATCTCTGGGTCAAAGATGACCTAGACCCTGACCTAGGTTAGAGTCAAGGTCATCCCTGACCTAGGTTGGTGTCTACCTCATCCTTGACCTAGGTCAGGGATGAGGTAATCTTTGACCTCCTCTGGAATTTGTTCCCCTTTTCAGATTTGGTCCCGGTGGCCCCCGAAATCAATGTTGGGCCTTCAGATCTGAGTGTGAAAAGGTTTTAATTAAAAATTCATTTAATTATTTTCCCTCCTTAGTTGGTTATTGTGATTGGACCATAATTTGAGGTGAAATTTGAATTATGGGTCCTCACATTACTCTAGGAGCCTCACCTTGAAACCTCTATATAAAGACTCTCATTTGCCTTCATTTTCACATCAAGGATCTACCAAAAAATTTCATGATCAAGTGCTCTCAAGGAGATGATTTCATGAACAAGGACATCAAGAAAGTAATTGATGGTTAAGTGGAGATGCAAGATTGCAAGAGGATGATATATAAGATCAAGTCATTGTTGACATCAAGCATCTTTGTGAACACACCATTGTGAACATCTATTTGGAGCAAGAGAGGACCCTTCTTCCTTGATTCCCATTGTCAAATATTCAAGCATTCAAAGACACAATCATGGGATAGCAATTATATATTATGAGTTTGGTGAGAGTACTTTAGCCTTGGGGGCTTGGTATGCTTTCTTGTCATATTCAAATATATGCATTGCTTCCTCATACATATTCATGCTAGGGTTTCAATCTAGAGGATTAGATCTTGGCATTACACTTTCAATAAACACATACATTCTATTTCAATCGGCTATTCATGGAGGTGGAGATCACCAAAATGGGCATTTCACTAAGGAAAAACCCTATATAGCCACCCCAAAAACATCATTTTTTAGATATCTACAGTCGATGTTTCAAGAATTAGAGGATGGATCTGAGTACCCTTTTCGGCGAACTTCCAAAATCTATGAACAAAGTCAAAGTCGACCTTCAAAATTTTGAGGTAGTCTTTGACCTTTTATCAGGGTCAAAGACTACCTACTACCAGAAAGACAAAAGTTTTATGGATTTTCTCTATTACAGTTTTCTAGTCCTGGATCTGGTTGCAAAATCTTTTGAAATCATGCACAAGCTTTGAAAAATAGGTATTTCTAGATCTGTTCTATTGTGAGGTATGTATCTTATTCTATTTGATTGCAAGCCTTTCCAAGTTTACTTATTCAATTTCAATCCAAAAACAAATAAACAAATGAATAGGTGAATGATAGATTGCATTATCAAAGATCCATTTTTAACCTTATTCATTTTGGTGAACCCATTTACAACAACTCTTTCTTTTTGGTGTTAGATTTAGATCTTGCATGATTATAAGATTAGAATTTTTGCATTTATATTTCAAAAATACAAAAACATTGCAAAATCTCTTGAAAATACAAAAACATTTACATTTTCATGCTTTTAGTTTTTCTTTGTATTCAACATGTATGATTCTTATTTTGAATACTTTGATGAGGCTTTTATTGTACAAGAGGATAGATTCTATAATGAGTTACATGGTAGTGAGGATGAACATGGTTTGGATAAGATCTCCATGGATCCTATGTATATTTCACTCTCCTCCACAACCTCTCCAATTGACCTTTACCATAGGGTGTGTGCATGGTTACCTTCATGTCCTATTGTTTGCAACATTGATAAACCTAGAATGATATATCCTACACCTTTGATGATGGTAAAAGGATGTCCTCACATAACAGTTAAGGGTAAACCTAAAGATCCTTTGGATTTCTTTGATAACACTGATTCTGTTTCACATGCTTATCACATACAGAATAACCCTCAACCTACTGTTCTGGTTTCTTTACTTCCTTCTCAACCTATGCTTCCTCAAGCACCTAGGTTTCCATCTACCTTTAAGGAGTATAACTTAGTTGACCAATTACATGCTACTCCTGCTAAGATATCTTTATGGGAATTACTTCAAACTTCCTCGACATATCATGAGGCATTGCAAAAATCTTTATCTACTCTTCCTACTTCACCTCCTAATCAAGAGAACATTCATTCTATTTTAGATTGCATGCATACTATGCCTTATGTACCTCCTATTGTGTTTTATGATAATTATTTACCTTCCCTAGAGGTGCAAAACCAATATGATGCTCTTGTGGTTGTTGTCTCTATTAACAAGAGTATCATTCAAAGAACTTTAATTGATAAAGGATCTAGGCTTAATGTTTGTAGCATGGATATGCTTAAATCTATTAAGGTTGATCTTACAACTATTCAACCCGATAATGTTCCTATACGTGGATTTGACAATATTGCGAAGAAGAAAACTTTGGGCATTATTACCTTACCTATTAAAGTTGGTCCAGTTATTCTAAATACTCCTATTCATGTTATGCCTAGACCTCTAAATTATAACCTTCTTTTAGGAAGACCATGGTTACATACTATGCATGCAGTTCCTTCTACTCTTCATCACAAGGTTAGGTTCATCTATAACAACTTAATGTATACACTACATGTGGATGATGCACTGAATCCTTACCTAAATGCAAAATATGATAAAATCTTTGAGCCTTTTCAACCTAATAAAGAGACTAAAAAGCAACCAAAGATACAACAACAAGAAACTCCATCTTCTTCTATGACTAAGGATGATTGGGGGACATTGGATTTTAATCCTACTTTTATTGGAGAATATAAAATCTCTGATTTGGACTTCATGAAGTAACAAAATGAGTTTGAGAAAAAAGTCTTTACTCGTTCCCCACTTTCTAAGGAACTAAAAAGTAATATTGTTGCCACTTCGACTAATGAAATGATTGAAACTATAAAATTGGATTGTTATGATATTGTGACATATGCCTCTCCTTGGACTCCTAATATGACTAATCGATACGGTCCTGGTTATCATTTTCTTAAGAAATCAAGATTTAATGGGAAAGGATGTGATAAATATGAACAAGGTATACAAGTACCTTTGGATTATGACATTTATGATCATACATACGGATTGGGATTTAATCCTTATAGACAACCATCAACTTTTCCCCTTAATGTTAACAATATTTGCAATGGATAGTTGAAATTAGTTAATCCACTCCTCATTGACCTTAATCAAGCACCTACTTTGGATATTTTTCCTGAAGATGAGGCCTTAATGGAATTTTTAGGGGTTTACAAAGACTTACCTAAGTTTCATCACAAACGATGAAAACCTTATTGTTTAACTACCGATGCTTATTTTGGAGAACATGATAAACAAGATACTCTCCCTTTATTGAAGGATCCTCTGATACAAAGTGATTTGTTAATAATTGAAACTATTGATATTCAAATGGATGAAAACAACTCTAAAAGGATGATAAAGATAGGGAAATGTTTGAATCAGGCTAAACATGATCAGTTGGTTTCCCTTTTTCTTGAATTTAAGGACATCTTTTCTTGGACATATTCAGATATGTTGGGTATTGATTCTAAGATTGTTACTCATAACATTGTTTTAAAATTGAATATGAAACCTGTAAAATAGAAAATTTGAAAGATGATTCCACAAATTGCTCTATTAGTCAAAGGAGAGATTGAAAAATTATTGGATTCTGGATTTATCCATTCTATTGACTACTCAAATTGGATTTCAAATATTGTGCCTGTGTCAAAAGGAGAAAATAAGATAAGAATGTGTACTGATTTTAGAGATTTAAATAAGGCATCCTTAAAAGATGATTTCTCATTACCTAACATTGATATGATTGTGGATTCAACAACAGGTCATGCCTTGTTATCTTTTATGGATGGTTTTTCAAAATATAATCAAATCTTTATCCCTCCTCAAGATCAATTTAAGACTGCATTTATTACACCTTGGGGAACCTTTTGTTAGGTCATGATGCCTTTTGGATTAAAAAATGTAGGAGCAACTTATCAACGCACCATGACATTAATTTTTCATGATTACATTCATAAGATCCTTGAAGATTATGTGGATGACATCTTAGCGAAGTCTATACAAAGAGAAGATCATGTTACTATTTTATGATAGATATTTGAAAGGATTAGAAGTTACAACATGAGATTGAATCCTAAGAAATGTGTCTTTGGAGTCAATACCGGTAAACTATTAGGATTTATAATCTCTAAGCGAGGCATAGAAGTAGTTACTGAAAAGATTGAAGCTATTGTTAATATGCCTCCTCCTAAGAATATTTCTCAATTAAAAAGTTTACAAAGAAAAATACAAGCTATTCGTCACTTTATTTATAATTTAGCGGACCATACTATCCCTTTTACTTCCTTTCTTAGAAAGGATACCACTTTCTCTTGGAGTGATGAGTGTAAAAAAGCTTTTGAACAATTTAAGTAGTATCTTGCAAACCCTCCTATCCTACAACCTGCTAAATTTGATAAACCATTTCATTTGTATACTTCAGTGACTCCAAAGGTTGTGAGTGTGTTGTTAGCTCAAAAAGATGATGATGGTAAGGAAAGACCTGTGTATTACATTAGTTTGACTTTACTTGATTACGAAACAAGATACATAGATTTAGAAAGACAATGCCTAGTTGTAGTTTATGCATGTCAGAAACTCAGGCATTATCTTATAAATTTTGAAGTTAATGTGATTGTCACAATTGATCCTTTGAAACATCTTTTCTCATAGACTGATCTCTCTGGCTGGTTGGAAAAGTGGGTGATTTTGTTTACAGAATTTGATCTTAATTTCATCTCTCATAAGTCTATTAAGGGACAAGCATTAATAGATTATTTAGCTGAAGCTCCTTGTCCTCATCCAGATACATGTTCTACTTCAATAGAATTCCCTGGTGATAATATTCTAGCTATTCAATAGGATGATATTTGGGAATTATATTCTAATGGGTCTAAATGTAAAATAGGTTCTGGTGTGGGTATTATATTAATTTCCCCTATGAAAAAACCCATCCCTTTATCATACAAATTAACCTTTCCTTGTACTAATAACATTGTGAAATATGAAGCTCTTATAGCTGGTCTATGAGCAGCTTCATCCCTTAATATCAAACATTTACAGATATATGGAGATTCACAATTGATTGTTGAATAGATTAAAGGATGATATCAAACTAAGAATGATAAAATGACACAATATAGAGATTTAGCTCTTGATGTGCTTTCACAATTCTCCTCTTATACGATTCAGACTTTACCTAGGAAGGATAATCGACATGAAGACACCATGGCTAGCATAGCTTCCTTGGTTTGTCTTGAGAATAACATTGAAAATTTTCAATTTACTATACAAACTCTTAAAAGCCCTGCAATTTCTAAAAAGATTACCTCTGATTGTTTCAATTTGCATTTGGATGAATGGTATTCACATATTTTTCATTTCTTGAAAGATGGTACTTTTCCTGAATCAGCAACAAGAAACACGTGTAATCGTATTAGGAAGCTTGCAGTGCATTACATCATTTTAGGAGATACACTTTATAAACACTCTTATGAAGGATTATTATTAAGATGTCTCAATAGAACTGAAATCCCTGTAGCTTTGGCAAAAGCTCATTCTGGTTCTTGTGGGGGACATTTAGGTGGAAAATCCCTGGTTGATAAATTGTTGAGAAAGGGATATTATTGGCAAACAATGGAGCAAGATTCTTTCATGTTTGTTAAGAAATGTCCTCAATGTAAACAACATAGTAATTTGATTCATGCTCCTGCTCGTGAGCTTTGTAATCAAGTTTCTCCATGGCCTTTTAGTGTTTGGGGTTTTGACCTTATTGGAAAAATCTCACCAGCTTCTTCTTGAGGGCATACTTACATTCTGACTGCTATAGATTACTTCATGAAGTGGATCAAAGCTGTCCCTCTTCATTCAACAATGGCGGATGTAATTTGTGATTTCATCCTTAATAATATCATAGAAAGATTTGGTATTCTTTTGATGATAATTTTGGATAATGGTACCTCTTTTAAAAATAAAGACGTAGAAAAATTCTTGGAGAAATATCAAATTCAACATATATTTTCAACTCCTTATTATCCTAAATCTAATGGACAAGCTGAAGCATCGAATAAAATCATTGAATAAATTTTGAGAAAAATAGTTAGTAAGCATGCGAAAGATTGGCATACTCAATTTACCTATGCTTTATGGGCTTATAGGACTAGTGTTTGTACTGCCATGGGTACTTCTCCTTACAACCTTGTCTATGGTATTGATGCTATTATGCCTTTGGAATTGGAAATACCTTCTCTACCTTTTTAATTTCATGGGATAATTGATAAAGATACTTTTCATGAATAATGGTTATAAGAACTAGAAATGTTGGATGAACAATGAATACATGCATGAGAACATATAAAAGCTTATCATAAATCTCTTCAGAAACAATACAATCATAAGGTAATTGATTGAACATTTGCAGTTGGTTATTTAGTCCTTTATGAGAATCAACGAAATGCGAATGCTTTACCAAGCGAAAAAGGAAAATTTAGCCCTAATTGGCTTGGACCTTTTGTTGTTATTGAAGACTTTGGTTTGGGTGCTTATAAGCTTGCTAATATGGATGGTGTTTCTTTTAAGGAACTCATTAATATTATGCATCTCAAACGTTATTATCCTTAATTTCATTCTTTCTTTCCTTGTGCATTTATGTAATCCTTATAAAGCTGGTTTTATAGGTTATGTAGTTCTAACAAAATTACATATTGAATATATTCATGCACTCTCTTTCTTTCTATTAATTTTTATATTGATGAAAACATAGTAATCAAACATAGAACTAATCAGTAGAGAAATTTTTTCATTCATCAAAAAAGAGTTTTTCAAGTCCTGATACATATATGGCCAATGGCCCTATTTATCACTACGTCTATCACTACGCTCTGATGGTTGATGACTCCTGGATCTCTCTGCCCTATGATAGGAGGATGAAGATCTATGTGTCTATGTGTGGGTCCTAGATATGCTCATACCATGTGAATTCCCTCAACCACTCTGTAGCTCAGCCATCAACCTCTCCTCCCTTTCTCTGCACAGCCTCAGCTCTCGCTGGATGCATGTAAAGATGTCAGCATGCCTATCAGGATCTCTACGACCAACGGAAGAATCTCACTCACTGGGCAGAAGTCGGTAGGATATAATGGTATCCTTGAGAATCTTGGATACAAAGCTCCTCCACTCCGCTACACTACTGTAATACCCCAAAAATAGGCTATAAGTTCATTAATCTTCTATATCAACATATCGAACAAAATCAACATCGAAGTCCTAACCAAAGGCACATCTAAACATCATCAAATCCTAATTGATTGTCCTAAATTCTGCATCGGGGAATATTCTTAGCAATATTCCTAATTATCTTTGATTTAATGATTATTTGGCGATAAATCCTATTTATCCTAAAGTTTGATTAATTGAATATTCTAAATATTTAATTAATTAGATTTAATACTGCCACTTAATTATTTAATTGAATTTAATTATATTTATTCCTAAGTATTATTATTTAAATTTGACAATAAATCAAAATGCCTATCATTAATTGATTAAATTCTTATTTAATTAATTAAAGCAAGTTGTCATATTTGATGATATTATTTTTGAATAAAAGTTTGATTAAATGATTGATTAACCCATAAATCAATTATTTTATTTCCAAAATTAGTTAAGTTGGAAATAAATCACATTATTATTAAATCAATTCATAAATAAAACATGCACAATCAGAAAAGCAGACAACTATCAATTATCAATTAAAGCTAAACTCTATTTTGGAGTTAAACTTTGCTTTTGCATGTTTTTGTGAGTGAATTATTCTTTATTTAAAAATAACTCAAAAATCAACCTGAGTTATTTGAGTGATTTATGGCTTTTTTTCCCATGCACCTCCAAAGCCTTGGATTTCTATAAATTAAGGCTTTAGCTCATCTCAAATGATCTGATATTTTTGCACAATCACGTTGGAGAATTAGAATTTGGAGAATCAAAGCTTATTGCGAATCAAGGCTATTGTGAGATCAATTTTTTTTTTTACATTCATTTAGATTCATTTTCATATCATTGTTAGATCATTTAACATATAATAGCATATCAGTTTTTACATATCATAGATTTCATATCATTTTTCATATTATTGCATCTAAAATACCAAAAAAATAGATTAATTGCATTCATATTTCATATCATTTTTGCATTCAAATCCTTCGTTTAGGTGTCGTTTAGGTCACTGATCTCGATAACAATCTGAGAACATCAATCTCGCACCTATTAGAAGGCAGTAAATCGCTTGGTTAGATTAGATTTCAATTTTGCACGATTTTGATTATAGCTAACCTCTAATATTTTATTGAAGTGTTGTTTCTATAGATCAGGTACAATTTTCACACACACATTTCTGGCGCCCACCATGGGGTAACCCACCTTTACATGCTAGTTTTGATTTTTTGGGGGAGCTAAAACCTTAAAGTTTCAAAAATTTAATTTTATCTCCCAAAAGGCTTGGATTTTTTCTCTAAAAATTTTTTTGCAGGTTGGACACATATCAGGGAAGCTATAGTAAAAAAATTAGATTTTTTTGAGATGTTTTGAATTTTTAATAATTTTTTCTTGAAATTCCAGAAAAAATTAATATCTTACGCAAATCAGAAAATTTTTTAGAAATTTTTATATTTTTGGAAATATCTTTAAATTATACAGGGGTTCTATTCTTTGTGTTTTAAATTTGGATGCAATATAATAGCTCAAATAGTCAATTTAAAAAAACTAGTCTATTTTGATAAAACGGATCTCTAGGGCACAAATGAAGAGATTTTTCTAAAAAATTTACATTTTTGGAAAGCTCTCTATTTTTTAGTAGGGGTCTCTATTTTGAATTTCTATTTTTGTGGCCAAAATCATAAAAAAAATTAGATCTTGTTGACTACGTCAAATGCAGCAAAAAAAATAAAATTTTGTGATGGGTATGCACTTATTTTTTTTACATGGTTCAATGAATGATATGAGTTGTCATTTGGGTTAATTTTTGGTTATTATTGCTAATAATAATTGATTTTTAGAGCTAACCCTATGGTTTTCATAAGTTGAATATATGTTGCATATCTTGTTGGCTTGTTGGCTTGTTGGAGAGTTCGTAGCTTGCTTGCATGGAAAAGCTCAACAAGAATTGCTAAAAATTAGGTAAAATATACTAAGCATGTTGTGAGGATCCTAGGTATTCTCCTTCATCTAATAACATTTTGATTTGGACTTAAAATAAATATCTTATGTGTCTGACTTGTGTGCATCTTTTCATGCTTTTGTCTATTTCTACACACTCGCATAATTGATACTAGGTTGTGACCCCTTAAGGATTCATTAAGTAGTCTTAGATACTTATGATTGATCTTGATTGTTATCTTGGGTTATTGGACTCGCTAATCCACTGACCCCTTGTTCCACCCCATGGTTGCAAGGTCAGCACCACATTAAAGGGGAGGGGTCAACAGGACAGAAGTGTTAAGTGTTCCACTTGGCAACCCATTTATGCTTTTAGGAACTCACTTGTGTTTTTAAGTTGGGGACTCATTTTTAGCTTGTGTGAGGTGTTAAGTGTTCCACCTTGTGGACTCATCTCATATTCACTTTAAGCGTTAAGTGTTCCTCTTTCTACTTTTTGGGTACTTTTGGTAGATTTTCTTTTTGGAAACATACATCTATGCTCACATAGTAATTAGGCCCTATGAACACTATTCATGATTCTTAAGAGATTGGATTCCCAGTGAAATCTTTCTTGATGACAGAATCCTTGTAGGTAGGGAGGATACTTAGTGTGTTTCACATTCAACTTGGTTAGTGCGTCTTCTCTTATTGATCGATACATTCTCTCCCAGGAGAGGTTGATAGGTCACATGGGGTTGATATCACGAGCTTTGGTGAATCAAAATTGGTTAGTGCACCTTCTCTTATTGATCAATACATTCTCTCCCCAAATAGATTGATAGATCACATGGAGTTGACATCATAGACCTTGGTGAAGCAAAACCTTGTCTTAGCATGTCGGATTTATGTGTCTACTTTGTTTGGGTTAAAAGTGAAAAGATGTCAAAAACCTTGGATCTGGAGCCAAGTCCCCTTGTGGTATACTATTGTGAGTCACCTTTAGAGAGGGTTAACCATAGTGGACAATTCCTTTATAGGGTAAACTGCGTTGACAGAACCTCAAGCGGTAATAGCCATTTTTGCCGTGGTAGTGACAATCACTTTATAAATGTCCTTGTGGAAGAAATCTCCATGGGTATGGTTCATTGTTGGGTTGTCACATCTCCTTAGTAGCTCCTAAAGATTAAGTTCTCAGACTATGTCAAAACCCTGGTGCGTTGGGATTGGAGTTCACCCCTTTGGATCATAAAAGTTGCAGAGTCAAACCATTACTAAAAACCCTAGTGAGGCCAAATTTTTATTTTCTAGGGTATATGTGCGTCATTGCAAAACTTTTTGGAACATACACAATTAGCTCTCTTAGGGATTAGCATAATTCAGTCACTTGATTATTCATGTGCAAGGTTGTTTTTGCCCTTGTTCATTGTTTTCAGATGTTCTTGAAATCACTTGCTTGCTATTCTACATGCTTGTTTATCTACTTGGCTATTAAAAATGATCAAATCTGGTATAATCTTCAAATCTGGATAGTACAATTTGCAAACAATCTAAATCTGAAAACCCTAAAATTTGCAAAATTTGAGGTAAAATCCTTTCTGGAGTCAAAAGACATTTTAGGAGGTCAAAAGTCATACAAGTTTTTGCCAAGTGTCATTTCATTGCTGCCCATCTATCATATGATTGAGTACCCAGTGTCATATGAGTTTTCATGCCAACAAATTCTAAAAGTCAAAATCCTACTTGCAACTGTCGTATGAGTTTTTCAACTATCGTTTCATTGTCTACCAACTGTCTTATGAGTTTGCAGAAAGTCATTTGGGAAAATTTTGAAAAGTTGTCAGAAAATTGTCAAAATTGCCAAATACTTCAGCTTTTACAACCTATTTCCAGAATTTGTCATACAAATCACTGTGTCAAGAATAGAGTAGTAGCTATTGAGAATTAGTACACATGTCTCAAAGAATCAGTACACATGAAGAAACTCTGATGAGGGCCATGATGAAACAGATGCACACTATGCAAGTCAAGATTAACAAACTTGAGAAAGAAAAGGAACCTAAAGAGTTCTCCATGGAAGCTCTGTGCCCTTTTTCATTTGATAAAGACTTGTACATGTCACCATGCCTCCGAAAAAAATTTGAGCAATGTGATAACCCTTATGATACCTCTTCCATGGAGAGTGACACATCCAACTTTGGAGACTATGATGACTATGATGATAGACAATGTAATGATACCTATGACACCTCTATTCCTAAGAGTCCTCCTCGTCGTGTGTTCTTACTTACTACAAATGGGCCATCACATTGGATAGATCGTGATGGTGATTCATATGATTGTAATTTTTAAAGAGACTTTGATGGCTTTTGTGGACAATATCTAGATGATACATCTACTTCTATTGAGGAATATAAAATGTACTGTGCTGATTTGAAATGTCAATACTATAAGGATCTCTCCTCTAAGAACTCTCAGGCTGAAAATAAAGATTACAATCTCAAGAAAGATCATTTTAATGTTGGACCTTTGTCTTGTGATGGTTCCCTTCCATCCCCTACTTCCTCCAATACCCGTACATTTCTTAAAGCTTCCAAGTCTTTCAAATCTTTCACAGAACCTTCATCCGACACAAGCCCTGATACTTTTCATGCGGTTCCCTATAGTTATCCTCCAGGGATACCTCTTAAAGAAACTCAAGCTAGCCTTCACTTGGCTGCAAATACTTTCAATAATGATAAACCTAAAGAGCCTAAGCCTTCATATGCTATAATCCCTACTTCAGCTAGTCCTCCACCATCTCTTCCAAAGTCTTCCATACCATTCCAACATGCTTCTTTGTCTTTAGAAATGGCTCCATGTCAAGAGGACTCTAAAAATGATAAAGAAAAGAACATAAAAAAAGATCAAGATCAAGAAACCTCCATGCCATCCACTCCTTTTCACAGTGTCTCTTATCTGCCTCAGGGTTCTTTTGATCCTGCACACCCTTTTTCATGCATTCCACCATGTCTTAAGTCTTCTCCTAAGCAAGATCAGGCTACTACTTACACTGTTGAGCTTATTGACAATCAAAATGACCTTACTACACTTGTGTTTTCCAAAGATGATACTTCCATTAAGGTTAGTAAAAATGGTGTTGTTACTTCTAATGTTAAGCCTATTGAAAATCAAGAGAAAAATTATGTGCTTATGCTATCCAAAGATCCTTGTCAAGATCAAAGTCTTCCATCTTCTTATTCTACCACTCCATGTTCATTTCCACTTTCTACTCTTCCTAAGTCTTTGCAAGCTTTGAACAATCCTATCAAAGAAGGTGCTCATATTCAAGATGTCCACGATTCTATTAAAAATTCTAATGCTCACTCTAAAGATGCTGATATCCTTGGTTGTCATATAAATGTTGATGAACTTGTTGATTATCCTTTTGCATCTCCCACTTCCATCCTTGGACCTCTTCCACCACTACGAAGGGCTTCACGCCTTCCTTCTATCTTGGGTCCTTATGTCCCTTCACTTTCCCCTCCTAACTCTCCTTATTCACCATCCATCTTGGGTCCTTACATACCTCCATCTCCCATCTTTCCTCAAGATCAACATAGATGCATACCCTTGAATCTTTTTCATTCATCCACCCATCTAAACCAGTCATATCCTCCCTCTTCCACAAGTCCCAAGTCCTTTGGAAATAACTTGAATATTCAATACAAGAAAAAGAAGCAATACAAGAATCCATAAAAAAAGAAGATCACCATGTCTCCTCTAATAGACATGGAAACATAAAGTCAAAAGAGATATCTAAGAAAAAAACTACAAGACAAGTATGGGTTTCAAAATCCATCATTGAAGATATTCTCTCTAGATCATCAAAAGGAAATGAAAAGCCTACAGCTATATGGATTCCAAAATCTCTCTTGAAAGAGTCTAGTGTTGAGCAAAAAGTTAAGTTGACATTCAAGCTTCCAAAGACTTCCACTTCATCTTCTTCCAAAAGCATTCCTCCATTCCATGCGCCTAAACCACAACCTCTACCATCCATTCACCATATTCATTCACATATTCCTTCATTCATGATTCCTCCATCCTCTCACCATCCTTCAAGGTATGTGTTTACATTGATCTTTCCTTCCTTTCCATTTACCCTTTCATAATCTTTCCATTCATTATCCTTCTACCTTCTATCCTTTTTCCTTATTTGCCTATTCCTCCTATCTTCCAACCTCACTCGCTTTACATAAAACCTTATCCTCCACTTTTCTCTTCCATCTCCCTTTCTCTATCAACATCTTTGAGCATATCATTTTGAATCCTTGGCATATCATGGTTTATCCTTTCAAGGAGCATTATCTAAAAAGCTTGCCTTCTTTCAAAAAAAATAAAAATAAAAATAAAATAAAATAAATAAAAAAAATTTGAAAATGTGCCTTGGTGAAAACCTGGAAATAGGCACCTTGGTAGAAAAAGTAAAGAGAAATAAATTCATCCTATGGTGAAAACCACTTCCTTGTGGCACCTTGGATAAGTACCATGATGAAAACTTGGCAATCAGGCATCATGCGTAGTTCTTCTACATATTTCTTCCATTCCATCTTCTCTCTTTGATCTTGACAATGTTGATCTATACATGAACATTTGGCTATTTTGTGAGTTGTCTTATAATGATGATCTTACTTTCATTCCTTCCATGTTTAACCTTCATATCCATCTTCCTCCATTCATTTTCACCTATCGCTATCCTTTTCCCTTTGGTCTTGATCTAATAAAAAAATAAAGAGTAAAACATGATGCTTTGAAACCTCTTGACATGTCTACTCCTTTGGACTTCATCCTTTCCGGCTCTTGCATTATGATTTTGTGACTTATCCTATACCGGCCTTTTATTACTTTTCCAAATGTGCTTTACATGACAATTTTTCCCTAGCTTGGGTATTCTTGAGGAGTTTTCCCTTGAGGATTTCTTCCCTTCATTCTCCTTCATTCTCTTGTCTTCCATCTCTTCCACCAGCTTGCCAATCCCTCTTGTTCTCCACCTTGCTAGACATTGGGACTGCACGATATGATCTTTCTTGGGAGTTTGCAATGGAAAAAGATACTATCAAGTATACCAAGTATCAGAACAAGTATCAGAACAAGTATCAGAATAAGTATCAGAACAAGTATCAGAACCAATATCAGAACAAGTATCAGAACCAGTATCAGAACTAGTATTAGAACAAGTATCAAAATGCCTACTGGGGCTACACCTTTTGCTTTAGTCTATGGGTCTGAAGTAGTACTACCTATTGAGGTTGAAATCCCATCACTAAGAATCAGAATGCATGGTCTAGTAACTGATGATGACTATAGAGTGTCTAGGTTGCAAGAACTTGAACTACTAGATGAGCGCAGACAAGCAACATATGATCATCTCAGAGTATATCAGAAGAGAATGTCTAGAGGCTACAACAAGAAAGTCAAACATAGAGAATTTCAGGTTGGTGATCTAGTCTTGAGAGAAAATCCTAAAAATCAATCCCATCGAGAATGCAAGGGGAATTTTGAACCCAACTGACTGGATCCCTTTGTAATCACTGCTACTTTTGGCTCTGGTGCCTATCAACTCTCAATGACTGAAGGAGAACAGCTCTGAGAACCAATCAACATTCTCCATCTGAAGAAATTTTGTGCCTAAGGCATTCAGTCTATGGTAAAATGTCATGAAAAAATGAACATCTTGGTGAAAACCTAGCAATAGGCACCTTGATGATTCACAAAAAAAATTAGAAAATATCAAAAATTCAAAAAAAAAAAAATTGCCTTGGTGAAAACCTGGAAACATGTGCCTTGGTAGCAAAAATAGAATCTCTGCCAAGATGGTGAAAACTTGGCAAATGGGTGCCACTTGTTTCCAAATGCTCCATCTATCAGCATAATCTTGGTCTTTCCCAACTTTCAGTCTTGCTTTAGTTTGTACATATCTCCCAGTTTGTTTTCAATAAGTCAGTTTGTACACCAATCAACTCAAGCGTCTATATCGTATCAATGTTCAAACTTGGGGGCAATCAATGTCATATCCTATGGTCTCCAGTATACTTTAGACATATCATATCCATTCAGAGTCCTTTGAAGCTATATCTAAGTCAGTCAGTCAGTCTCCTCTCCAGAAAGGATTTTGCATCTACAACAACAATCAAACACAAACTGAAAACAATCTATGCTTTTCATGCTTTTATCTCCTTGTATGCTTACTGATTCACATTGAGATTTTTGCATATTGTGTCCCTTCGAGCTCTTCAATGATGTCCTTTATAGGATTTAGAGAGTGATGACTAGAGGCATAATCTTTTCTTTGTCTTTGGAAATTAAGGATTGAAATGGTGTCCGACTGTAAGAGCCTCTATCTCAAATTAAATGTCCATGCGTACCTCGACCATTGATACCCAGAAAATTCAAGGAAGTTTGATCTAACTATTGTCTTTTTGAGTGAGTTCTTTCTCCTACTATGAAACGTAATCTTACCTAAGGATGTGAATGATAAAGGGTCACTACGGGTAATTCACATTGGATTTAGAATAATCTCTTGGCTGTTTGATGTGTTTGTCACGCAAGGTGTATTTAGGTCATCACGACATTTATGTTTTGATGCTTGTAAAAATTGCTATATCAAAATGGACATGATATTCAGGTCATCCTGGCGTTTATGCCTTGGTGCTTATATCTAATCTGACATTCCTAAAATAAAATCAATATTCATATATCCATGGTTGTTGACTAGTGGGTGTTGTATTGATTCTTGCACATACAAATCGATATTCATATGTCTATAGTTTCATAGCTAGTGGGCATTGTATTGATTTATCCGATTACCTAAAAGTTCAATGATGATAACAAATCGACATATGATCAGTGACTAGGTCCTAGGTCTTAGGTTGCAATTCATATTGCATGCTTCTTTGCATTTTTCATCTTTTCATGATCTCACAATGATTAAACGAACTTCAATGCTTAAACGATTATTCAAATTGCATCTTCAAATTTAATAAGAGTCGAATCTCACACGAAGGTTCCTCCAACAAAACAACAAGTAGAATCCTTTTTTAGGATCAAAATCAAAATCTGAGATTGTTTATATTATTAACTACTTGCATAATCAACCTTCAATCATAGTAGAAATCCATTTTTCAGCTTAACTGATTATCTTACATCAAACTATCAAAATTTCAACTCATGGTCAAACCTAGTCAAACTTGGTCTCCAGGACCTCTAAACAATACAGAATGCATTCCTGGATGTGTTTAACCACTTCTCAAATCAATTAACATGCTTCTAAACTATCAACACTGACTTTTCTTGTCAGATTTCAATTTTAATCCCGAAGGGGGCATGGTATTGCATATCATTCAAAGTCTGTAATCAAATTTAAAATCATATCTTTGCTAAAATCATATCTTCCTCAGTAATCAAGACAACAACCACGTCTAGTTACTGATTCATTAAAAAAGACCTTGTCGCTCAGGGAAAATCTATCATCACTTGGGGGCATATCAGATTCATCAAGATCCATATCAATCTGGTATTCTCCTAATCTTGTAAACTGTATCAGTTTTTGCAACCATCAGATCATAGTATTCTTTCCTTGGTTCTTCGGCAACTGAAGGGTTCAGATGTGATACTTTCTAGTTCTGCTAAGACAATCAAGTCTAGAACCGGTCACTCACTTCTTCGCAATCTTAAGGTTCAGAATCAAGTGTTTTAACACTTTTTTTCACAATCCTCAGTTCATCGCTACTACAGTGAACATTATCTTTGGTCATTCAGGACCTATTATCTTCATATCAAATCAATATCAATCAGCTTCTGTCTCATATCAATTATCAATTTTGAATCAGTTTCATATCTCTATCAAACACAAACTATCTTTGAACCACTGCGCTTCGCACAACAATTCAAAGAGGGGCAAAATGTAATACCCCAAAAATGGGCTATAAGTTCATTAATCTTCTATATCAACATATCAAATGAAATTGACATCGAAGTCCTAACCAAAGGCACATCTGAACATCATCAAATCCTAATTGATTATCCTAAATTCTGCATTGGGGAATATTCTTAGGAATATTCCTAATTATCCTAATTATCTTTGATTTGATGATTATTTGGCGATAAATCCTATTTATCCTAAAGTTTGATTAATTGAATATTCTAAATATTTAATTAATTAGATTTAATACTGCCACTTAATTATTTAATTGAATTTAATTATATTTATTCCTAAGTATTATTATTTAAATTTGACAATAAATCAAAATGCCTATCATTAATTGATTAAATTCTTATTTAATTAATTAAAGCAAGTTGTCATATTTGATGATATTATTTTTGAATAAAAGTTTGATTAAATGATTGATTAACCCATAAATCAATTATTTTATTTCCAAAATTAGTTAAGTTGGAAATAAATCACTTTATTATTAAATCAATTCATAAATAAAACATGCACAATCAGAAAAGCAGACAACTATCAATTATCAATTAAAGCTAAACTCTATTTTGGAGTTAAACTTTGCTTTTGCATGTTTTTGTGAGTTAATTATTCTTTATTTAAAAATAACTCAAAAATCAACCTGAGTTATTTGAGTGATTTATGGCTTTTTTTCCCATGCACCTCCAAAGCCTTGGATTTCTATAAATTAAGGCTTCAGCTCATCTCAAATGATCTGATATTTTTGCACAATCACATTGGAGAATTGGAATTTGGAGAATCAAAGCTTATTGTGAATCAAGGCTATTGTGAGATCAATTTTTATTTTTTACATTCATTTAGATTCATTTTCATATCATTGTTAGATCATTTAGCATATAATAGCATATCAGTTTTTACATATCATACATTTCATATCATTTTTCATATTATTGCATCTAAAATACCAAAAAAATAGATTAATTGCATTCATATTTCATATCAGTTTTGCATTCAAATCTTTCATTTAGGTGTCATCTAGGTCACTGATCTTGATAAAAATCTGAGAACATCAATCTCACACCTATTAGAAGGTAGTAAATCGCTTGGTTAGATTAGATTTCAATTTTGCACGATTTTGATTATAGCTAACCTCTAATTTTTTACTGAAGTGTTGTTTCTATAGATCAGGTACAATTTTCACACACACAGCTAGCTATAGAATGCCAATGCATTTATTAGTCCAATATTTCTTTCATCTCAAATCAAATTTCATATTTCATACCTGGGCCTCCCTCCTAAACGTCACTAAAAGGTCTAGATGGTGGGTGCATGGAGTGACTATCTCTAGGCTCGCTATGTCTAGGTCACGGTGGTGGTGTCTCAGTGTGGGGCCATGGGGTTCATTGTGATCTCAGTGGTGATGCATGAACAATTTGTACATCTGCACCCATATCACTACCTGGGGGCATATCCTCTACTCTCTCCTCCTCCATGGGCTCTCCCTCAGAGATGTGCTCCTCCTCATCTCTGACATCCTCATCCTCCTCTATTGTACCACTATCCCAATGTGTCCTCTTGGTAAAACCTAGATCACCTGTGGGATAATCCTCAGAGAAGTTGGGGTGGGTCCCCTGCAGACTCCAATACCTGATGTAATCTTGGCTCATGCTTGAATAGGTCAAATATGATGGTACCTCTATGTCCTATATCTCATCTACATCAGTGTCCTCTGTGTCTGCTATCGATGGTCAGTGCATGGTGTCAGGTCTCTAATAGTACCTCATCAGATGTACATAGTGAGGTACTACTCTAGGGACTCCCTGTAACATGACGAACTACCTCATCACCTGATCATAATAGTAGGGCATCACTATATGACTTTGATGACCCTCTAGCAGCTTTCATCACTGTGAATATATCATCTAGAGTCATGTATAAAGCCACTATGTCATCTGGTAGTAGGGTCTCCATATCACATCAGTGCTCGAAATGTGGTCCAGATGTATTCTCCAATAGAGGATATCTCCAAACTACCAAGCATCTCTTAGAGGATACGCAAGGACTCTTAGTGTACTCACATCTACCATCACTAGAACTCTCTATGGGCATGTACATGCGAAATGCTCAAACATTCAAATCTGCAAGAGCGTGCATATCGACAAACTCTCCCTTTGATATCTCACTAACTGACCTAGCTCATGGTATAGCTGAGCTAGCATGCTGCGACCCATGAAAACATGGTCCTCTCTCTCTCTCCATCCTTTTTATAAAATGTGTAAGAGGTGTACAAAATATGGTACCCTTTGTGTTGGGTAACACAACCAAGGATACTATGCAAAGCATCACCCGCCATACTAAAGGTGTCAGGCCTGATAGTATGGATGATAATAGGACCTGATCTGACCAGGTTCACATCTTTGGAACCTATCCTATACAAAACTTTGCATCTACATGGATCTACTCACAAGATTTTTGTGCTCTAGGTCTAATGGTTTCACCTCATATTGGAAGCCACAGGATCTTGTAGACATCCTCTAAAGTCACTGTGATCTCTCTGGAGGGAAGATGGAATGAACATGTGTCCTCATCCCACCTATCTATCAGAGCTGATAGCATGGCTTAGTGTAGTCTGATCTGTGGAAGGACTGATACCCAGTATAGTCCTACATCTCTTAGTAACTGCATCTCATCATCATTAAGCTCAGACAGTCTCTCTTTGACCATGACTAGCAACTCTCCAAAGGGATGCTCTCAGAGATGGACCAAGTCCTGCAAGAACAAACATATATCATATCAATCATCCAAATCATCAAATCTACAAATCTAAGTTGACTAGGTCAAATTTGACCTCAGTTAGGTCAGGGATGACCTTACTGGATCAAGGATGACCTCATCCCAGAAATAGGCAAAAACCCTCTAGTCAATGTCAACTTTCATGGGTCAAAGTCAACCTAGATGGATCAGGGTTGACCTCTATGGGATAAGGTTAACCTTACCTATGAAAAATAGGAATTTAGAAAGTACAAAAGAATACAACAGGAAACTCACCTTAGGAAGTGATCGTCCAGTAGCCAGACTATGCCTCAGAAGCTCCATGTGCATCACTCAAAGTTCTTCTCTCGTCAGCATCATGCTTCCTCTTTTCAAATCTACAAATGGTATGAATGAGTAAGTATCTCTTCTATTTCCTTATTTATAGTTCCAATTAGGGTTTTATTAGGGTTTCTTTTAGGGTTTTCTCATGATAAACTCAGATTTCCCTTCTTATGCATTTAGATAGACATCCACTCTTTTCATCATAACTTGAGCTCGATAACTCCATTTTTAGTGCCATTAGTGGCATTGGAACCATGATTCAGATACCTAACTCCCTAAACCTGTTTAGGAAGGTTTTGGATCTTCCTAATAGGTTTAGTAACAAGCTTTTCAATAAATAGCATATCCAGTGAATAGAGTTATCCTTATCACCCTGTTTCACCCTTCTAAAGTAGAAAGCCGAAACATGGGGGGCATAAGGGGCTTTATGCACTTCTCAATTGTCATATAGTAAGCTCTAGGTGATTTATGGATTTTCATTAACCTTGTGTGTTGCAGGTTCTAACAATTTTCTACATGATCTCTACATTGAGGACTTGGCTATATCCTTTTTATTTACTATAATGTTTTCTTACTTTAGCTTGCATATTCACGTAGTGTCATATCTAAGCTAAAGTGGGGGCTAAATGTATCATCTTAAAATGGAAGAACTTCCATCTTGATAGGTTTAGCACCCTCTTTTAGTACATTTATCATGTTAGACTTGCATTTAGGATGCATTCAACACTTGATTTCTTTGTTCTAGGTGAAATTAGGGTTAGGATCTCAAGGATTCTCCTTAATTTCCCTCTTCCATAGCTCTATTTTTTAGGTAGGACTTAGAAATAGGTCCTCTTGGCCTTCATCATGATCATTATAGGATTTTTTGCCTCCCTAGCACTCTATCTCATTCTGACATCATTTCTAGGTCTTCGGGCATTCCCGAGACCTTCTATCCCTAATTTTGGAAAGATCTGGATCTCTAGGTCAAAGACAGCCTAGACCCTAACCTAGGTCAGTGTCGAGTTCATCCCTAACCTAGCTTGGGGTCTACCTCATCCCTGACCTAGGTTAGAGATGAGGTCATCTTTGACCTCCTCTGGAATTTGTTCCCCTTTTCAGATTTGGTCCTGGTGGGCCCCGAAATCAATGTTGGGCCTTCAGATCCAAGTGCGGAAAGGTTTTAATTCAAAATTCATTTAGTTATTTTCCCTCCTTATTTGGTTATTGTGATTGGACCATAATTCAAGGTGAAATTTGAATTATGGGTCCTCGCATTACTCTAGGAGCCTCACCTTGAAACCTCTATATAAAGACTCTCATTTGCCTTCATTTTCACATCAAGGATCTACCAAGAAATTTCATGATCAAGTGCTCTCAAGGAGATGATTTCATGAACAAGGACATCAAGAAAGTAATTGATGGTTAAGTGGAGATGCAAGATTGCAAGAGGATGATATAGAAGATCAAGCCATTGTTGACATCAAGAATCTTTGTGAACACACCATTGTGAACATCTATTTGGAGCAAGAGAGGACCCTTCTTCCTTGATCCGCCATTGTCAAATATTCAAGCATTCAAAGACACAATCATGGGATAGCAATTACGGATTATGAGTTTGGTGAGAGTACTTTAACCTTGGGGGCTTGGTATGCTTTCTTGTCATATTCAAATCTATGCATTGCTTCCTCATACATATTCATTCTAGGGTTTCAATCTAGAGGATTAGATCTTGGCATTACACTTTCAATACACACATACATTGTATTTCAATCGGCTATTCATGGAGGTGGAGATCACCAAAATGAGGGTTTGACTAAGGCAAAACCTCATATAGCCACCCCAAAAACACCATTTTTTAGATATCTACAGTTCATTGTTTTGAGAATTGGAGGACGAATTTGAGTACCCTTTTCGGTGAACTTCTAAGATTTGTGAACAAAGTCAAAGTCAACCTTCAAAATCTTGAGGTAGTCTTTGACCTTTTATCAAGGTCAAAGACTACCTGCTGCTAAAAAGACAAAAGTTTTTTGGGTTTTCTCTGTTACAGTTTTCTGGTCCCAAATTTGGTTGCAGAATCTTCTGAAATTGTGCATAGGCTTCAGAAAATAGGTATTTCCAGATCTATTCTATTGTGAGGTATGTATCTTATTCTATTTGATTGCAAGCCTTTCCAAGTTTACTTATTCAATTTCAATCCAAAAACAAATAAACAAATGAATAGGTGAATGATAGATTGCATTATCAAAGATCCATTTTTAACCTTATTCACCTATCAATGAGCTATGACAACAATATTATATGATATGTTGCATAAATACATGGAGGAATATGTGGACAACACTCTAGCTAAGTATGCTACAATAAATGCTCACCTTTCTTTCCTAAATGATATCTTTGATCACATGGAGTGATTCAAATTAAGATTAAATTAGAGAAAGTGAGCCTTTGGGGTAACCTTAGGTAAACTTCTAGCATATATTGTGTCAGCAAGAGGCATTGAAGTAGACCCTGCCAAGGTGAAGGCCATACTTGAAATGCCACCTCCTCACAATCTAAGTCATATGTGAGCTTTACAAGAAAAACTTGAATCTATAAGAAGATTCATCTCTCAACTTGTAGATAAGGCTCAACCTTTTACCAAGATGTTGCATAAAGGGGTTACTTTCAATTGGAATGAGGATTGTGAAAGAATTTTTTCAAAAATCAAGAACTATCTAGAAAATCCTCTAGTTCTCATGGCTCCCATTGTAGAAAAACCCTTACTGCTCTATATTTCATCTATAGCAACATCCTTGGGTTCATTACTCGCACAACATGATGAACAAGGAAAGGAAAGAGAAATCTACTACATCAAATGTACATTGGTTTCCTAAGAGCTCAATTATTCAACCATTGAAATAACATGTGTGGCAGTTGTATTTGCATCTCAAAGATTTAGACATTACATGCTAGCACATTATGTTTAACTAATTGCTAAAATTTATCCTCTTAAGTACTTTCTTGGTAAAGATGCTCTCGTGAGTCACTTGGTTAAGTGGGTTATGATCCTTAGTGAATTTGACATCACTTACATTGACAAAAAATATATCAAAGGAAAATTCCTTGTGGATCAACTTGTTGATGCACCTTTAGAAGCCAACAAATAATTTCACATGGATTTTCCAGATGAATCAATTCTACATCTTACTCAACATCCTTGGAAGATGTATTTTGATGGCTCATTTACACAACAAGGATTTGGTGTTGGGGTTTTTTTTACTACTCCTCAATGATATAAGATTTCTAAAGGTTACAAAATGAAGTTCCCATGTACTAATAATTGTAATACCCCAAAATTGGCACCTATTTAATTTCATCAATTTTGGTGCATTATCTCGATTTTACATCACCAAAGTCCTAGTTCCCTAGGCAATTTTCTCTCTCCTACCTGACTTAATTTGACTTGATGTCAATTGCAAAGACCATAAATTGCAATAATCAAACGCTAAAATAATTCCTAAGTCCTAGACTTTATTTGGCTAAATAATCTCTATGATAAGTTAATTTAATTATGAAGTCCTAAGTACTTTTAATTAAATTAAACTCCACCCCCTTTAGCTAAATACCCTTGAAAGGAATTAATAAATATTTAGTTAAATTGAATGGACATCTCTTTATTTGAATTTAATAATTCAAATTACTTGAAAGGTCACTCCCCACATGTGGCAAATTTCATTCTTTTAATTAAATAATTCATACTTTTTTGTCTCAAAGGGGAATGAAGAGTCAGGAGTTTCAAATCAAGAAACTCTTCATTCCTCTCCTGAGCTTTTCTATTTAATGAACCTCTTTTTCTCATTCAAAGAGAGCAATTTTTGAGAGCATCCTTACTATAGCATTTTTTAGTCTCATATCTCATTATTTTCAAAGCTCTTTTATTGCATTATCTAGTTTAATTTCTCATATTAGTGTGATTGCATTTCACATTTAGATTAAATTTGCTTACTTGTTCTTAGTCTAATATCATCTTTATTTCAAAATCAACTAAAAATCTGCATTTCATATTTATTTCAAAGTTTTCTAGATTAATTGCATTCATTCTTAGCTTAGTTTCATCTTGCTCATCTTTATTTTCTTTCAAATCCTCCATTGTTGAATTGGTCTCCCGGCTGTTGGCTCTCGTTCTGAGAGTATTCAAACACCCCATTCACATAGGAGGCAACAGGTCGCCTCACCATGGAATTGGATTGAGTTCTTCATAATCTCTCCTAAATTCTATCAAGTGAATAATGACCATGTTGTGTTGTGCCTGATTTAGAGGTCACATTCAGTCACATACGTTTTGGCACCCACCGTGGGGCAGAAAAGATCAATTTCTGGCCTCATTCTTGATTGCTTTTTCAGTTTTAGTGTTGGTTACAGGCATTGTACGGCCATTTACAGTCTGAAAACCTTGTAATATAGTAATGGATGGATAGAATGATGAATCCTATTTCTCATTCTTTTGGTTTGGCTCATTTTTATAAAGAAATGAATAAGTTATGATCATTTTGGTGAAAGTGGTTATTTGCAGATTTGAAATTTTCTGAATACAGTCAGATTGAAACATCTGGTACGGACAAATTATGAAGAATAGAGATCTCTAATAATATTCATTGAAAAGATACGTGAATTAGCATTCATTTCCTTTTAGTTTGAGTCATTTTTATGTAGATTTTTGAAAGTTATGGGTATTTGAGTGAAAACTAGTTTTTAACAATCTGCATTGGAGTTGCAGGCAATGATTTGCTCTTAGAAAATGATTTATGAATGAAAAAAATAAATGGCTTACATATTTGGAAACTAGACTCATTAATAGTTACTTTGAAATTGGTTTGGTTTCATTTGTATTCTTTTTGAGAAAGATATGTGATTCCCTAGGCAGGGCCTAGTGTTTTAAATCTGATTTATGACAGAACAATTGCAGTCTGAAAAGGTTAATGGTTGAGGAACAAAATGGAATCATAAGACCTTGTAATTTTGGAAAATGGTAGTTCTTGATGTTAGCTAAAAACTTCATTCTTTTCATAAATTTTAATATTGTGATTTTATGGGTCAAATAAATCAATCTTTAAAGACTGTCTTGAAAACAACAATGTTACATATCTTACAGTTTGCCATTGATTTGTCTTGATTCTATACTTTCGGATGTGTGCTAAATGCTGGATTGCAGATCTTTGGACCTAAAGTGAGTTCTTAAAATCTCTATAACATTTGGATTTTGGGATTAAAATTGAACCTCTCATGTGTTTGGCTTGAGTGTTTACATGCTTTCATAGAACACATTTTAATTGATGCTCTTAATGGGAAATGAATGAACATAGATTTTCTTTCATACAAGTTTGTGTTTAAGTGAATGCTTGTGTTTAAACATTAAGTAATTCTTGGTTTCAAATATCAAAACATCTCATTGAGTAATCTAGGGCATGGATTCATTCCTAGTTTACATAAAGAGTTAAATGCACCACTTTGTGGACTCACTTCATGTTTACTTGGAAAGTTAAATATTCCATGATTCAAACCCTCTTGCACTTATGAGTAGTATTGATTAGCAGTCTTAGAATACTTGTGATTGATCTAGATAGCTATCTTGGGTTATTGGACTCGCTAATTTGTCGGCCCCTCATTTTCGCCCTGTGGTTGCAATCTCAGCGCCACATTAAAGGGGAGGGGTCTATAGGAAAGAAGCGTTAATTGTTTCACTAGGCAACCCTTTTGTGCTTTTTGGAACTCACTTGTTTTCTAGGATGTGGACTCACTTTGAGTTTGTGTGAGGAGTTAAATGCACCACTTTGTGGACTCACCTCACATTTACTTGAAGGGTTAAATGCACCACCTTTAGTGCTTTTCAATACTTTTTGATAGAGAATTACTTACTTTTTCATTTCTAGAAGGCCTGCTTGGGGATTTCATCACCTCAAGGGATGACCTTAACTCCCGTGTTCCGGTGGAGTATAAATATTGGGAGGTGAATCCAAAGACACCTCTCTTGGGAATGAGTTAGATTTCACTCTTGGCTAAGCCTCAAAAAACTTTATACCTTTGAGAAGTGAAGGAGGAGATTTGGGTTACCGTCTCCCCCCAGCTGTGTGATTTCTAATTCTTCTCATCTACGGATTCGTGCCTCACGTACCTTGCGTATATCGAGGACTCCCTTTAGAAAATCTATGTATATCCTTGTAGACAACTTGCTAGGATGTTGTTGTGTTTTAAGTGCCTGCTAAAATATTTTCAAGAACATACACAAGTAGAGTCCTTAGGGAGTAGAAATACTAAGTCACTATTCTTGTTCATGCGCAAGGTTTCTTTGTCCCTTGCCCATTTCTTGAAGACTGTTTGATTGAACTCCTTGATTGTTGTCTTATGTGCTTGATCAATGACATAAATCTGATCTACCTTTTTGTCTGTGATCTATTTTCTATTTTCCTGTTGTTCACCGTCAGAAACTAGTTGTCTTGAGTTAGGAATCGATCAATCTTTGCTTTGACTCGTATTGTCTCTCATTAGTCTACCTTATCTCATTGTGCTCTTGTACCTTGTGTTGTGATTGTCTTATCTTGGCTGTTCTAGCCATCTCTTTTTGACAATTCGTACCAGGTTCATCTTGCATCTTGGCTGTTCTAGCCATTTATCTCCTTTTTGTTATCTTAGAGATAGAGTCTAGCTTTATCCTGAATCTTTGCTCATTACATCTTCATCTATGACTGTCACGACTTGAAGTGGCAAGACTTATCCCATTCAGAATGCTGATCAAGATCAAAGTAAACCTCATAATCAAGACATAGATCATTCCGAATCTATTGCAAAATCTAAACTTCGTGAGGAATCCTCACATTCCTCCTCATTCCAAGAGCATTACAATCCATTGTTTCAGATACAGTCTAACTTATTATTTCAAGAATATTATAACCCATTGTTTGAAGACCAGCAAGACTCTGAAGGGTCACTTTCTAAAATTAAACCTATTGATCCTTTTGAACCTATCAACTCTTTCACGATCTCTCATAATACTACCAACAAGATGGGAGATCCAAAACCTTCAAAGTTGGTTTTCAATCTCAGCTCTAACATGCCAAAACCTTCAAAGTTGGTTTTCAATCTCAGCTCTAACATACAAACGATCAAAGCCACTGAGAAGGCTATGATAGAAGCTCAACCGTCTTCCCGATTTGCTAGAAACAAACCTTGGATCTCTCACTGTGACATGATCATTTCTCCAGGGAGCAAGGATACTCCTAAACCCAAAACTCCCTTTGTCTTGCGAGGCCCTGTACCTCCCTCTTATAACTACACAAAATCTCCAGCTTGTGCGAACGCTATCCCTCGATCTCATGCAAAGATTGTTCTCAAAGGTCCCGAACCTTCGACATCCAAACCAAAACTATCTATGGATAAAGCCCTCACTGAGGAAAATGTCCCCAAAGATCTCGATCTCAATCAGTTCCAATCTATGGTGGGTCATTTAACTTCACCTCGCTATTTGTGCTTTTCCAAAGAAGATGATCATTCCTTAAGCCACCCACATAATGCTCTCCTACACACTGAAGTTATGGAAGGTCCCAAGCATATCCCCCACGTCTTCATTGACAATAGTGCTAGCCTAAATACTTGTTCTGCTAAGATGCTTACCCAAATGACAGACAGCTTTGTTCCTGCCAATAAAGAGTCCATTGAGTTCTATGATGCTAAGCTAAAAGAAATAGAAAAGACCTTGAAGATCAAAGATATTGGCATAGGGGAATATCAAATTGAGTCCATCTTGTCACTGACAGCTCTCCCCATATCTCCACATTCCTATGAAGAACCCTCCGAAGATGGATTTGGTATTGGCTATCAGAGTGATGAGCTTGACCAACCTAGCTACAGCTTTCACTCATGCAAGGATTCAGATAATGAAGAAATACAGATTCAGCCTATGACACATGAAAGATCTTTGAATGTTCAAAATTCTAATTCAAACTACCAGAAAGAGTCTTATCTACCTTCTCAAGTGCTTCAGGAACATGATTTTGGTCCTCACCAGGAGGATTTTATACACTCTACTAAACAGATTTCTACTACTGCAGCTACTACTGAATATGTCACTGCCTCTAATGGCACACATACTGATTGGGAGCAACTGTTGGATGCTTCCCTTATCTTTGGTATGCCTCAAGGTATGCCTATTCTAAATTGTGCTACCACTTCTACTATTGAACAAAATCCTACTACTGCTGACTCCAATGGCACACATACTGATTGGGAGCAACTGCTAGATGCTTCCCTTATCTTGGGTATGCCCTGGGGTATGCCTACTCTAGATTATTCCACCACTTCTACTATTGAACAAACTCCTACTATTGCTGACTACAATGGCACACATACTGATTGGGAACAATTATTGGAGGCTTCCCTCCTCTTGGGTATGCCTCAAGGTATGCCTATTCCAGATTACTCTGCTACTTCTACTACTGAACAAGATCCTACTGTTGAAGAAACACTTCCTATGTTAGATGACAACAATGAAGAAAGTCTACCTCTGACTATGTCTCTAGCTGAATGGGACTCCATATCAGATGCTACTACAGAGATACCAGTTGATGCTATGCACTTATATGCTAGTCTTAACAACTCAGAAAGAGGAGAAAGTTATTATCCTCCAGATCAAGCTATTGATGATGATCCTTTCCACCCTCCTGTGGAGATCATTCCTATGGCTCCTAGGCCATCTACTCCAAGCTATACTCCTACTACTCCAACAAATCATGGGTATCTAAGACCCCATTCTTTTACAGCTTCATGGAATATTGGAAGATCCAAAATTGAAATGGTTCCTATTTGTGCACTCTTACCACCTGAAAGGGGACCTAACTCTTGGAATAGACCATCTTGGTTAGGCTCACATAATATTCCTCCAAACTTATCTGACTCTTCTAAGATGACTCACAATCAACAATGCTCTATGGAAGATTACTTTCTTGATCTACCTAATGCATTCATTAATGATGAGGATGATACTGATATATTTGCACTTGAGCCCATCCCATCGACTTCTCTTCCCTCTTCATCTCCCAGAAAAGTGGCCCGTCCACTTCCATTTCCACCTCTCCACCTGAACTAGTCATATAAGCCTCTTTCATCCACCATTCCTGAGTCTTTTGGAAGTAACTTGGATGTGCAACATAAAAATAAAAATAATAAGAATCCACTTATATCTCAAGGTCACCATGTCCCATCTAATCGACATGTGACTATGAAGAAAGGAAAGCAACAGAGGTGTTCAAAAGACCGCAAAGGTCCTCAAAAAGAAGAAGACAATCAAAAGCCAGAAAATAAAATAAAAAATGGATCTCGAAATCCATTCTATAGGCATTGTCATCAAAAGCACTTCAAAGTAAAGAAGAAAAAATTCAAAAGCTATGTGGATTCCAAAGAAAGGAAAAATCAAAGTTGTCATTCGAGCTTCCAAAATTCTCATGCTTCCCTCCATTTCATCACCCTTGCCTCTCATACTTTACACTCTTCACTCCATCTTGCCTTGTCCCAAAGTGTGTATCAGTGTCTCCTCATTGCTAATGACGTGACTAAGAGAAATCTAGAATGTACTCTTCCTAAGTGTTTAGAGCGTGGGAAATCTGACAAAGAGTTAAGGTGTGTCCATGAGGACATTTGTGGGTCTCACTTAAGTGATCTTTCCTTGACTATGGATCTCTTGACTGTTGGACACTACTGGTTGGATCTCCTTTTACTGCTACAACATCTGGTTCTGATTCTGCAACTTCACAGTTGGCTACTACTACAAATGACTATGTTTCTAGAGATCACCACTGAAGGAGAGAAACTCAAAGAGCCCATCAATGCTCTTCATCTGAAAAAGTTCTACAGCTGACATTCTTAGTGTGCTCATGTACATACTTATTGATCCTGAAAAAATCCTAAAAATTGATATATTGCAAAAAATCCTAAAAATTGCAAAATGTCCTGAGAAAATGATCATCTTAGTGAAAACCTGGTAAACAGGCACTTTGATAATACAAAAAAAATACAAAATGTGAAAAATACAAAAAAAATGAGATATTAAAAAAATTCAAAAAAAGCAAAAAAAGAGAAAAGTACAAAAAAATTGAAAAAGAGGAAAATGTGCCATTGATGAAAACCTAGTAAACAGGCGTCATGGTAGCAAAAATAGAATCTCTGCCAAGATGGTGAAAACCTAGTAAACAGGCGCCTCTTGTTTTCCTGAAGTAACATCTCATCTCAGCGTCGCTTGGCTCTTAGTTTCCTACTTTAGTTTCCTTCCTTTCCTGCTTTAGTTTGTTTTCCCGCTTTCCTGCTTTAGTTTGTTTCCTACTTTGGTTTGCTAGCTCATGCCTTGCTTTCAGTGTCTTCAAGATTTTGCTCAACTCTTCATGGATTGGAACTGGTTCACACTTGGGGGCACCTGCCTGGTCTAGGGGGCATTGTCCTATCACTTTTGGAAACTCTTTTGAGCATTGGTCGCCAGTGGTTCCCACTATGCCTGCCTACGGATACCTAGCTTTCGTTCGATCTCTCTTCTTCAGGATTTCTCCCTTATATCAATCACCAATGATTCTCACTATGTCTGCCTACTATCATTATCTCATTGAGACTTCGAACGTTATCTTTCCGAATTGACTTCAATCCACTTGAACACGAACTTGAACTAAAACTCAAACTAAATGTGTGTTCCTTTGAGGCATGTTGAGCTTTGTTTTCTTTGCGTGCTTGTTTTTTTTGCTTTTGCTTTTTTGCTTTCTGTTTGTTGGTTTAGTTCCAATGATCCAAAGAATTCATTTAAGAGGGGTGTCCATCTGTAAGAGCCTCTATCTTGTATTTGATGGCCATGCGTACCTTGACTCCTTTTATATGGATGCTTTGGTGAGGTTGGTTCTTCTCCTTGTCTTTTGAGTGACTTCTTTCTGCTACTGATGAAATTGTAAATGCTCATCCTGTTAAGTGAACGTAAGGGTCACTACGAGAAATCTTTGGCAAAAGAAGGAACTCCTGTGTGTTTTGTGTGTTTGTCCGCAAGAGACATTCAGGTCATTCTAGAAAATGTTCTTTGATGCTTATGTTAACTTGCTAAATTAAAAGGAATAGGTGTTCAGGTCATTCTAGCTTCTTGTGCCTTAATGCTTACACCTCATTCTGACAAATTTAAGACTTATGTCATATTCATATTCTCATGTTGGGGAGAATTGTATGGCATCTTGCGATTGTCCCGTGCTTAAAAGAACTCAATGATGATAAATACGATGAGTCCAACAGCTGAGTTCGGAGGATTGCATTTGTTCATCCTAGGCCTGCATTTAGACTTGCATCTTTCATTCTAGGCTTGCATTTGGAGTGCTTTCTTGTTTCTCTCTTGATTGCTTTCTTTTGGATCTGCTCATCAAAGGTTCTCATCTTTTGTCCCAGTCTCATCTTGGCTGCATTCTTTTTCGGGATCGAAATCAAAATCTGACATCTCTAGCTAGCTCAAAATCGTGTTTTAAATATTGGACTCCTTCTGGATCGGATGCTTGTGCAGTCAACCTTCTGGTGTCATCTTCCAGCTAGATCCTCATCTTTGCATCATGTTCTCAAATCTTTTCTTCTTTTCATCAAGTCAACCCTAGTCAAAATTTGGTCAACCATGGTCAAATTTGGTCAACAGGACCTCTGCTTTGCTCCATTTCACTTCTATAGCTTCACGAATCTAGTCTAATTACTTTTGCTCTGTAATCTCTTGTTGTTTATCATCTTTCTGACATGTCATCTTTCAATTTCACTCCCGAGGGGGCAGGATGATTACATCATTTGAATCTTGTCGGATCTATTCTTGAATCAGTCTGATTTGAATCATCAGTCCTCATTGCTAGGGGCATCTTCACGCCTCGCATCTTGTTATCTCATCATCTATCTCTTAGGTATCTGAGCAATCTAACTCGGATCCTCAAGGATCACTCTTCATTCTGGAGATGGTTCTTGAAATCTTTTTAGGTATTGGGGCAATCTAACCCTAATTCCTGGGAGTCAATCTTTGTTCTGGAGATGACTCTCGAAATCTCTTTTAGACCGTTATCTGGGCAATCTAACCTGGGTCTCGGAGGACTAAGCTTCGTATTGGGGCAATCTAACCCTGATTCGGAGATAGTCCTAAATCTGCATCTTCATCAATTGGTATTGGGGCAATCTAACCCCGATTCCGGTTCTCTTTTAAAGATCGTTGTCTTCGCAATCTAACTTAGACTTCAAAAAATTCATGCTTTGATCTGCTTTCATCTGTCACTTCAGACTATTCTTTGAATCAATGCGCTGTTTACACATCAATTCAAAGAGGGGCAAATGTAATACCCCAAAATTGGCACCTATTTAATTTCATCAATTTTGGTGCATTATCTCGATTTTACATCACCAAAGTCCTAGTTCCCTAGGCAATTTTCTCTCTCCTACCTGACTTAATTTGACTTGATGTCAATTGCAAAGACCATAAATTGCAATAATCAAATGCTAAAATAATTCCTAAGTCGTAGACTTTATTTGGCTAAATAATCTCTATGATAAGTTAATTTAATTATGAAGTCCTAAGTACTTTTAATTAAATTAAACTCCACCCCCTTTAGCTAAATACCCTTGAAAGGAATTAATAAATATTTAGTTAAATTGAATGGACATCTCTTTATTTGAATTTAATAATTCAAATTACTCGAAAGGTCACTCCCCACATGTGGCAAATTTCATTCTTTTAATTAAATAATTCATACTTTTTTGTCTCAAAGGGGAATGAAGAGTCAGGAGTTTCAAATCAAGAAACTCTTAATTCCTCACCCGAGCTTTTTTATTTAATGAACCTCTTTTTCTCATTCAAAGAGAGCAATTTTTGAGAGCATCCTTACTATAGCATTTTTTAGTCTCATATCTCATTATTTTCAAAGCTCTTTTATTGCATTATCTAGTTTAATTTCTCATATTAGTGTGATTGCATTTCACATTTAGATTAAATTTGCTTACTTGTTCTTAGTCTAATATCATCTTTATTTCAAAATCAACTAAAAAGCTGCATTTCATATTTATTTCAAAGTTTTCTAGATTAATTGCATTCATTCTTAGCTTAGTTTCATCTTGCTCATCTTTATTTGCTTTCAAATCCTCCATTGTTGAATTGGTCTCCCGGTTGTTGGCTCTCGTTCTGAGAGTATTCAAACACCCCATTCACATAGGAGGCAACAGGTCACCTCACCATGGAATTGGATTGAGTTCTTCATACTCTCTCCCGAATTCTATCAAGTGAATAATGACCATGTTGTGTTGTGGCTGCATATGAAGCTCTTGCCAACAGATTAAAACTTGTCATCAATTGGAAAATTGAAGAACTACATATTTACGGTAATTCTCAACTTGTGATTAACCAAGTAAATAATGAATACCAAACTAAAGATAAGAATTTAACACCATACAACAAGATGGTTGATGATTTTAAGAAATATTTTTCCTTCATTACCTTTCAACAAGTTCCAAGAGTGGAAAACAAGTCAGTTGATTCTATGGTCGCATTAGCATCTATGTTATAGTTTCAAGAACATCAATTTTGTTATGCCTTCCTGGTGGAATAATTTCCTTTCCCTTCTTATGACTCATCTGAGACCCAAATTGTATATACCCTTATTGCTTCTGACTCTTCACGCTACTCCCAAATCTATAACTACCTTCAAAACCAAACCATTATTGATGGCCTATCTAAAAACAAAAAGAGAAACCTTATAATAAGTACATCCTGGTATCTACTTGTTGTTAATGACTTATTTAAGAGGATTCTAGATGATACCTTCCTTAGGTGTCTAGAGCATGAGGAATCTGACAAAGCAATAAGACAAGTCCACAAGGGTGTTTTTGGATCTCATTTGAATGGTCTCTCCTTGGCTAAGAAACTCTTGAGAGTGGTATATTATTGTCCTACCATGGAAAAAGATGTTTTCCACTTTTCTAAAACCTTTCAGAAGTGTCAGTTCCATGAAAACTTGATTCACACTTATGCTTGGGACCTATTGCCTTTTATTACTCACTAGCCATTCTAGTAATGGGATTTTAATCTTGTGGGTCCGATATATCCTTCATCCTCCAATGGAAACAATTTCATTATTATAGAAACTAAATACTTTACTAAATGGGTTAAAGTTGTACCTCATACCAAGGCAACAGGAAAGTAGGTGGCCATGTTCATTCTCAACTACATAATCTATAGGTATGGAATACCCTCCTTAATTATCATAGAAAATGGAGGAAAATTCAAGAAAAATGACATTGATGAGATTTGTGCTAAGTTTCACATTACGTATTATTCCTCCTCTATTTACTATCCTCAAGGGAATATATAGGCGGAATCTTCAAACAAAACAATCCTTAAGATCCTGCACAAAACAATTAGCAAATCAGGGAGGGATTGGCACTTACAATTGAATCCAACATTTTGGGCTTATTGAAAAAACAATAGAACACCTATAGGAGCTACACCTTTCTCATTGGTTTATGGTTCTGAAGCAATATTACCAATAAAATTTGAAATACCTTCACTGAGGGTATCCCAACTATATGGACTCATCATAGATGAAGATTACAAAACCTCCCGACTTCAAGTGCTGGAATTACTTGAAGAGTCCAAAAAGGAAGCATTTGACCATCTAAGGGTCTATCAAAAGAGAATGCCTAAATTATACAAAAAAAACATTTGTCATCAATAATTTTAGGTCGGTTATCTCTTTCTAAGAGAGAACTCAAAAAATCTACAACATAGAGAACAAAAGGGAAAATTTGAACCTAACTAGTTGGGTCCTTTTGTTATTACTACAGCATTCAGTTCTAGAGTTTATTGACTAGATACTCTAGAAGGTGATGTTCTCAAAGATCCTATTAATGCTCTCCACTTGAAATAATTGTTAGGAATGGAAACACTGAGAGGGGGGGTGAATCAGTGTTCACTATATTTTAACTTTTCACTTTAATCTGAATACTGAATTATAAATGCTTAAGTACTGAATTAAAAATTCACATAGACATGAAACATGAAATCAACACATGACACCAATATGGTTACGGGGAAACCCAAATGGGTAAAAACCCCGATGGGACTTGATACCCACTAATAATCTGCACTAGTGTTTTGTGATCCTTGTTAGAAGATCCTTTACCCTGTTAGGAGTAGCTTTACAATGCTTTTAGTACAATAGACCTTGTTAAGGGTCAGACCTTGTTAGGAGTCTTCTACAATGATCCCTATTAGGGGAGTGGACTCACTATCCTAGAGCTCACTGCTCAAATGATGAAGGCTACAACCTTCTGAATCAAATACATACTATATCTGCAAGTGAACTGTCACTGTGACACTGCTTGTCAGATCAATTCCTTTGGTGTGCTGATGCTTTAACCACTAGAAAATCTCTAATATATCTTATGCTCACTTCACATACCTCTACTCTTCTTATCACAACTCTTTTTCAACTTCCATACTGATTACAATGGGTGCACCTTACATTTATGCACTCATACCAAATATACAATTAGGTTGGCCCTATAACTAATTACAAATAACACTTACAAATGAATTAGCTTAAGTGTGCTTACAATTATACATGTACATATGTTGGAAACCTAAATACAATGGGCACATAGCCTTTACAACATTAATTTATAATTGCAAACCAAAATAGTCACTGTCGGCTCTATGCTTTGTTCGTTGCTAGCACATACTGGCTGTGCAACTTCAACTGACTGTAACTTTCACATCTTTGCATATCTACTTATGTGCTCTTAGACTAAGCATAAGTATAGTCTAACAACCTTAAATTTTAGGGTTCATACCTTAATTCATCCGTACACAGGTGCCCTGATGCTCTGAGTCTCTGGTGCTTTGAATGTTGTCCAGTCTTCAACACTTAACTGAATTCTGATCTTTACACTTAGTGCGCTGACTCCAAACTGCTATATGACTTTGTTGCCATAATAACAACACTATATCTAGTCATTTATCTTAGTATAGAAAAATTTCCAACAATCTCCCCCTTTTTCATTGATGGCAACAAAGGAATATGGCTAAGTCTCTAACTAACCCTTAATACAAAAACTTTTTGTCTTCTATATATTTTATACAAACTCTTATATCTCCCTATACATATATGTACTCCATATTCTATACAACTCCCCCTTTGACATTAATGAAAAAGGTACATCAAAAATTTTATCTACATATACTTACTGAGGGAAAACATTTGGATATGCAATCTTGAGTTTTTGGATCTCCTTCTTCCAAAAGGTTATCAGAGAATTGACTATCTGTAGATGGGCGCATAATGCATATTGTAGCTTCTCCATCTTCTCCAATTTTGTGCTTGGACCTTGATCATAGGTTATCATGGTTGTATCAATTTCCTTTATGTTTGGACTGAGAATATCTAGAGAGGGCGCAAGAGCATTCCTCAACTGAGTTTGTCTAGATCTTATCTTCTCTATTTCTTTTTCTACCTTTCCAATTATATCCAACTATCCTTGATAGAAATTGTTGCACATGTTTACATTAGTGGAAGTGTCTAGCACTGAAATATTCACCTTCTCAATCATTGCCTTTGCATCTTTGATCTTCTTAAGATGGGCATCAGTGAACTTATCCTGATCCATGGATTCTACAATGACTTTCCTTCCTTGCTCTACAAATTCCTTCAATGATGCCTAACCAGACTTAAGAGAGGTCAAGTCTAGTGCAAAATTACTCATTATTTCATTGAGTCTCTTCTTTAAGTACTTTTCCTCTGCCATTATAGCCGTAGATTCTTCTAGGCTTGAAAAATTTACTTTGAACTAAGAGATGATTGTGCTCACATCATCAACTAAATGTACACTTACCATCTTCTTGTCCTCTAGTAGAAAACTGTTCAAAATATTTACTGATTCTACCAGGAGAGGATTCCTCATTACTTGCTTCTCCTTGGCCTTCTCCATAGCTAGGATGCTGAACTTAATCAGGTCTTCTTCCTTCCAGGAGTCCAAACTACTAGTGTCAGGTGTAAGACTTGACAATAATGCTGAGGAGGGAGTGATGGGAGTGCTATCCATCACCTCTTGCTTCACCTTGACCAAATCAACAGAAGATTCATCTTTCTTTTCTACCTCTACTCCTTTCTTTTCTTCATTAGATATATCTTCTATGATTACTTCTTCTTGATAAGTTTGAGGGATATTGCTACATAGGATTTATGCTTCCTCAGTGCTAACAAATTCTTCTTCAAACTTGTCTAACTCCTTATCAATGGCCGCCATGGCTATTTCCACATTGTCTATGATAATTGTGTTATGTTTGGGTGATTCAGTCATGGGCACAGACTAGTCTACTTCTGTTTGAGTTTCTACTAAGGGCACTGAGTCCTAAGGACCTGTCATTGGTACATTAGTGGGCTCTACCACTTTATCTTCCCTAATGGGTGCATGAGTGATGGGTGCAGTCGGTGGTTTGATCTATTGTTCTAACAACACCTTCTCAAATGATTTTTCTATTTCCTTCATAATCAACTCATAATATTTGTTCATGATATGAAGAGTTCTCATTTTTGTTCTAAGGTGCAACTTCACCAAATTCAATATCAGTTCCGCTTCTTCTTTAGAACATACTGGCAGAGTATCTTCTAATACTTTTTCTCTTATTCTTTGATCTTCCTCATTAGCTTGTCTCTTTAGATTTTCCAAAATATCCCATACTTTATCTGGAATTTTTGTTTTCAGCTCAAGGACTATTTTCTTGAACTTGATCATGTGTTTGACAATCATACTATGAATCTCTAATTTTTCAATCTCACTGTAAGATTCATAGAACTTTTCTACTTGATCAATTCTTCCCTCATCAACAATTCTTGTATTTAGAACCTTGAGGCTAGGTCTGAATCCTGCCTAAGGAGGTGCTTGAGTGTTTTTCTTTCTCCTTAATGCTCATGAGGATGGATGACTAGTGCTACCTTCTTTCTTCCTTTTGAACAAAGGCTCATACTCCGGAGGAGTATCTTTGGGCACAAAAGGAGTACTATCTTCTTTATCCTTCTGACTGTCATCTTTCTCAATTTTTATCTTTTTCTCCTTGGGATCTTCTTGTTCTTCTACTACGCTCTTTAATTCTAGGGAAATCTTCTCATTCCTTGCTTTATCAAGGTCTTATTTTGATACACCATGAATTCTTAGGATCTCTGATGTGACCTTTGCAACTTTTCTTTTTGTTGTAGCACTGTTCAGCTTAGCATCAACTTCTCTAGTCTTCTCTTTATAGGTTCCCCACCTAGGTTCATTGTCATCCTTAGGGGCTGATAGTAGTACTTGTGCATAAGCTTCAAGAACTTGTTCATCAACCTCATACCCAAGTGGATGAATCCACTTAGTTCTAGGTTCCACAGCTTCCATGCATGTAGTATCAATCTCCACCATGAAGCATATTGTATCCTTATACTTCTCTACAATACTCTCAGTAATCCTATACCTCATATGCATCCTTGCTCTGAAGGTCTTCGATTCCAGGGTAATTTAATCTCTTAGTGTGCTTCTTGTGGATGCCTTATTTGATATCTATGGCATGGTAGGAATGGACTTGTCTAGATACAAGTCTGACACTTTACCAACTATATGAAGGTACATATAGATGATTAGGGACCCAAACCTAAATACCTTGGTCTTATCATGTTCGATAGCTTTGATATTGTCTATCAACTATGTGCGCAAGATTTCACACAAGTTGAACTCTCCTTCTTCTTGTACAAGATAGATGGCTACTAGAATAGTGCCCGCAGACACACTATTCACCCTGCTGGTATGATGAAATCTGTAACCCAATATCATTGATATCAACTTGATGTCTGGTTTCTCTACAGGCTCAATGGTCATGCCACGCTTATCACTTCTAGATTTACACACTTGCTCCACCATTTTCCTGACATCCCACGGGAAGGATGGTGCCTATCTTAGAAAGGCCTATCATCTCATGAATTAGGTCTCTTGTTATTCTTACTAGTACATCTCCAATCCAAAACAAGTCATCATGGATTCTACTCAAAAATATCTCAATCCATTCAGTTTCATAGAATTCAAATGCAATGGTGTATTCAACAATGGGGTGATCATTCCATTTTGTGTATTCATCCATGAACATTTTGTCAGGTTTCAACATTGTGTCCATGTGTGCCCTTAACCTATCTAGTCCAATAGGTTCCTTCTTACAATAGATGTAATCCCTTATGTCTTCTACATGCATGATGCCCATCGGTGTGAGGGAAAATGCTCCCTCTAAATCATCTAGGGTTGATTTAAATGGGTGCCTCTTCAAAACATACATCTTCTTCTCAACAACATCAAAAAAAATAGGAGTGGCCATGACTTACTTGATATTCACTTTCCAAATGATCTCCGAGATGTTTTGACAGCTTCTGAAATGGTGCAACAAGCTAGGGTTTCTTGCAACTAATCAAATGCACTACAATTACTGATAGCTCAATCTCCAAATCTTCACAACAACTTCCAAGGCTCAATCTTCTCTTTAATCACTCTGAATATGAATGCAATGAGTGAACAAATAACTTTTTGTGTACTTAAAGTAAGAAATTTCCATTAATGCAACTCGCGTAAACCAGGCTGTCACTTCAAATTTTCAAGCTTGAGTTCCACTAACTATCAGCATGTGCACTCTTGCACAAAGGTTCTTATACACTCTAATAGCTTAAGTCCAAAGGCACATACTCTAAGGATGAGTATACCAGCCACGCAGGGGTCTAGAGCTAAATTAGCTCCCCCTATGACCCTGAGGGCCATTTATGCAAATGTAGAGGGTGCGTCCACTTGGGATGCATCCAATACATCCTCAATAGCATTGTCCTTCTTTCCTTTTAACCAAATAAAGCTTGCATCCTCTGAGGATTTTACAAACTTGACTTCTGCTTCAAGATCCAAAACTGGTTCTTCGATCCTTTTAGGGCTTTCCTGACCTTGCGTCCTTGATCTACAAAACTTTGAGATGTGTCCAGCCTTGTTACAGGTGTGAAAAATCACTAGAGGTCTATTATTCCTTGGTGCATAGACATGAGTCACCATTCTACATGTTCTAGCTAAGTGACCATTATTGTTACATATCTAACATGTAACATTCTAAGAACTTCTTGCATTGGTCTGATTCTGATTTCTTTGATCATGTTAAGTCATGTTCTTCTTACTAGTCTTGCAATTTATTGCTCTATGACCAAATCTATTACATCTATAATAGTAACCATTGAAAGGTTTTACCTCTGTACAATTCCTTGCAATGTGTCCATGCTTGTTACATGCAAAATAGGTGTGTTCTACAGGCTTGTGCTCATTCTTAGGAGGATCATTATTGTCTTTGGTTTGATCTTCAATCTTCTCAATATCAGTAGAGTCCTTTTGTGAATCATTTCTTGCTCGCATACTGTCAATCTGATTCTGTTCTTCATTGTATCCAATACAGCTAATGTCTCCTTTGATTCTTCTTGCATACAACTGTGATTCTATCAATTCAGCACTGGTGTGTAATTTGTCAATATGATCCTTTGACTTCTTTAATTTAGATTCCAAGCTCTCTTTGATATTCTTTAGCTCCAAGATTTCTAAGTTAGCTTCCCTTAGTTCTTCATTCAGTTGAAGGTTCTCCTTGACTTGTTCATTGTAGACATCTTGATTGTTCATCAATTTGTCATCTAATTCTTCAAGCTAACTTAAAAAGGATGCATTTTCTTCACTTAACTTCTTGAATTTTTCTTCAAATTCACTGTTAGAGCATCCTTTCAAATCTTTTCTTAGTCTTTTGATAACTAATTGAGCAACACTGACTTTTTTCTTCAATTCTTCAATTTCTTTTTCTAAATTGTCTAGGTCTTCAAGAGCTGCTTCAAGATTTTTCTTCAAATGTTTCATATCTTCTTTTTCCATGATCTCCTCAAGTGGTTAAACTTCTTTGCTGAGGACCAGAGCTCTGATACCAATTGTTAGGAATGGGAACACTGAGAGAGGGGGGGTGAATCAGTGTTCACTATATTTTAACTTTTCACTTTAATCTAAATACTAAATTATAAATGCTTAAGTACTAAATTAAACATTCACATAGACATGAAACATGAAATCAACACATGACACCAATATGGTTACAGGAAAACCCAAATGGGTAAAAACCCCAGTGGGACTTGATAGCCACTAATAATCTGCACTAGTGTTTTGTGATCCTTGTTAGAAGATCCTTTACCCTGTTAGGAGTAGCTTTACAATGATTTTAGTATAGTAGACCTTGTTAAGGGTCATACCCTATTAGGAGTCTTTTACAATGATCCCTATTAGGGGAGTGGACTCACTGTCCTAGAGCTCACTACTCAAATGATGAAGGCTACAACCTTCTGAATCAGATACATACTATATCTACAGGTGAACTATCACTGTGACACTGCTTGTCAGATCAGTTCCTTTGGTGCGCTGATGCTCTGACCTCTAGCAAAGCTCTAATACATCTTATGCTCACTTTTCATACCTCTACTCTTCTTATTACAACTCTTTTTCAACTTCCATACCGATTACAATGGGTGCACCTTATATTAATGCGCTCATACCAAATATACAATTAGGTTGGCCCTATAACTAATTACAAATAATGCTTCCAAATGAATTGGCTTAAGCGTGCTTACAATTATACATGTACATATGTCGGCAACCTAAATAAAATGGGTGCATAGCCTTTACAACATTAATTTATAATCGCAAACCAAAATAGTCACTGTCAGCTCTATGCTTTGTTCATTGTTGTACATACTGGCTGTGCAACTTCAATTGACTGTAACTTTCACATCTTTGCATATCTACTTATGCGCTCTTAGACTAAGCATAAGTATAGTCTAACAACCTTAAATTTTAGGGCGCATACCTTAATTCATCCATACACACATGCGCTAATACTCCGAGTCTCTGGTGCTCTGAATGTTGTCCAGTCTTCAACACTTAACTGAATTCTGATCTTTACACTTAGTGCGCTGACTCCAAACTGCTATATGACTTTTTTTCCATAATGACAACACTATATTTAGTCATATATCTCAGTATAGACAATTTGCCAACAATAATTCTACAATTAAACATTATGCATCTTATACAACAACTTATGATCCTAAAAAAAAAATTCTAAAAATTGTACAAAGTCCTAAAAAAATGGTTATCCTGGCAAAAACCTAGCAATAGGAACCTTGATAACACCAAAAATAAATTAATTAATTATGCATTGGTGAAAATATAGAAACAAGTGTCATGGTAGAAAAAATATGCAATAATGCCAAGTGGTGAAAACATGGAAACAAATGCTACTTGTAACTTGTGCTCTATTTATCAATCCATTGTGTTTTCTCTTGCCTCCATCTCGCTTCACCTACTTATCATATCTCTCCATTCTCTTTCCCTTGTGTCACCCTGGATTGGAGTCTTGATCTTTATCTACAGTCCTTTCTTACCACTAGGGGGCATCTTCTATTTCTTCCTATCTTAGTTGAGTTACCATCACTTCACTAGTACAAAAAAGCAATATATGACTAAATAAACTACTAAAAGTTGCATATAAATGACTAATTTTAGTCATGTGACCATTAGTAGTTTATTGTCGATCATTTATCTCTCGACCAAATTTATGACTAAACTATTTTAGTCATTTATTTATTCATTGATTTAGTCATTAATTTAGTCATTGATTTAGTCATGGTAGTGATTTATTTAGTCATTTATTTAGTCCTTACTTTAGTCATATATTTAGTCTTTAAGTTAGTCATATATTTAATCATTAATATAGTCATATATTTAGTCCTTAATTTAGTCATATATTTAGTAATTAATTTATCCATATATTTATTCATATTAAGGCACGATGGAATCAAACCACCATCCTCCTACTTGTAAAACAGGTGCTCTTCTATTGAGCTAGTACCCTTAAAAGAATAAGAATGCCATATATAATCATAAAATAAGAGATGATATCTTTGAAAAAAATTCAAGATTTTCATGATGTGATCTTATAGATTTGTATTGGTTGTTAAAACACTTGGATAAGAATGAAAAACCCAATTAAAATTGAATGTCAAAACTTAAATTCATAATGGTTGCAACTTCTAAGTCAAGTCAAAATCGCATAAAAGACAACCCGGGAATTTAACGTGCAAGGAAATAAAATCATCCTAAATTACTTAACCTAAAAAAGGAAAAGGTTATCATTTATTTGGTTAGCATTGAATTATTTGTAAGTTTAAGTTGAGGACCCGTTTACTTAGCTTACAAGGAAGTATGAATATTCAATGATGAATTGGTACTTACAAAGCTAAATTTAAGTGTTTCTATATAGAGTTGGACTCATTTTCTATAGGGGCGTAGCATCTTGTAGCTATTCTATGAAGAGACTTTGGTTGTAACCCTCTTATTAGATAGGTCTCTCTATTATTCTATTAAATACTAAACGATGCATCTCTTACACATATAGAACATTTTTTTTAAAAGCTTAGAAAATTGTGAACCTTAAAATATTTCATATGGTACCCACAAAGATCTTTACTCATTGCCATGTTACAAAGATAATATGGAGAATCCTTTAGAGGAGCTGGTGTGGCTTGAAACTCAGAAACTCCCTTAGAATTGAAGATAACCTCTTCAATGACCCCAAAGGTCCACTCTCCCTCATTTTCTAGATATAGACCTTAATATACACAAAGAATATATAATGAATTAAAAACTCAAAAACAAAGGAAAAAATAGAGGAAAAGAAAATTGGACAACACTGTTACAAAATATATGCTTAGGAAAAGTGAATGCATCTCTTCCTTGAAGCAAATATCTCTACCATTTCTCTTCAATAAAAGTAATATTAATAATATAATATCTCTACAAATTTGATTGTAGTTTTTTGAAAAAATTGTAATCATGTTTTTAATATTACATTTTGGAAGTAAATTTTACAAATTGAACATTTGAAGTCTACTATAACAAAGTTTGTACTGCAGCTTAGTTCCTATCAAATGTTGGTAGAGAGATTTTGCATAATAGATGTTCTGGTGGGACCTAATTGCATTATGAAAACCACAATTATTTCTAATTAAGCTTTGCAGTTTAGTGCATAGAAAAATGAAAACAACAAAATTAATGTAAAAAATAAACTAATTCATAATATTATTATTTTTTAAAAAGAACATGACTTCAATTAAATTTCAAGAATAGTAGGGTCCACATAAGCTTCTAGCATATTAAGAAGGGGAATAAATAATTTAGCTTATGCAATCTAGACATGGTCTTGAGCAAGCATCTAAAACTCTTTGACAACTCAGGTAGGAAGCAAATATCATTCAGATTGTACTCCAACATGCATTGGACAAGCCAACAACATTCTCATCTATCACCATGGGAGTACCAATGCAGGATTTGAAAATGCTCTTTTGGGAGAGTTCGGCACTAAAAAGGCTAGGCTAGACAAACCTAGGAGGCAGTTGAATCCCCTTTAGAATCTATCCTAACACCCAAGACCAAAGAACTGTTGGTAGGAGAAAAGAAACTAGTAAAATGGGCTTGACCTTGAGAACTGCATGTGACTAAGGAGTGAGAAAAATAACCTATGTCGAGTTGGAAATATTAATGTTGAGAAAATTTTTAATTGGGTAAGTGGCCATCAACATGGATGTAAGTTGCATATTTTATTTGTAATATTTAAAGACAACAAAATAATGATTTTTTTATGGTGGTAGAGGAATACAAAAATAATTGTTTCAAGCAATGTATATAGTAATAAGAAGCAAGAAAGAACCACATGAGAAGAAATGAAAGATGAGTAAACATAAATTAGGCCAAAAAAGTACAAGAAACAATAAAGGAATCATTACCAAGCCAAGAGAAAGATGATATCTTGTATTATTTATATTTAAAAAATTTCTTGTTTGTTTTTCTTTACAATATAATCCTCAAAACTTGCAGTTGACTACATAAACTAAAATTTCACATTAATTCATGGATGCCATCATTAACCTTTCATGCATGATGATTATCTTTATAGAAATGTAGCTTTGACTTGAAGATAATTAATAATATAATTATCCTTCAATCATGTTCATCAGTGTAAGACCTAGCACAAACATGCTTTCTAAGAGTCTGGTTCACAGGAGGTCTGCAACTTAAAAATTTAACTCATAATTCAAATTCAAAATTATGCTTATCTTTTTTACTCTTCATTATGACCTTCAAAAATCCCTACATTGAGTACACTTACTTTCCCATTTATCCAACCATTGCACTTCAAATATGAAAATAATCCTCCGATCACTATGTTCAAGATTTGAAGCTATTTAATTAATATGGTTGGATTTCGATCAATTGTCATCTCTGTATAAGCGAAAAGGAATCATTTTTTAGAGTTTTCTGCCCTGGAAACTTAACAGATTTGTACGTAAAGTTTTTTCATTTCAACTTTTGATTTCCAAATACTATACTGATAAAATCATAAAACGCATATGATCGAATTTGTTCCATCTGAAACTATTGGAAAAGTAAAAGGGTGCTGACTTTATCACTTGCATAATTCCACAAGCAAGGCATCAAAAAGTATGTTGGAATTAAGCAAAGGTTTTAATGAAGATATATTGGACAACTTTCATTTAAAATACCTGAATGCTTATCAGCTACAGATACAGCAGAGCTAGTCCCTACAGTAGTACCCTGAAGAATAGTCATCAACACAACACATAATAAGTAATCATAAAAAATCCCAAAAACTTACAAATCAAACTAAATTGTGCAGATGAGATGTGAAAGCTATTTGAACTTTACAATGGGTTGCTGAGCTGCATTATAAATCTATGTATGTTGATACTTCAATATGGTCCAGTCAAAAACATAGTCGAACTGAAAGCCTACAGACTCATAACACCATAAATAGCACAAAGTATTCAAAAATAATGCTTATTGCAATTACCCTCGGACAAAAGAGTCCATCTCTATCATAATAGTTGTCTCCTTTTCTACGTTGTTTGCAATTGCATAAATAACATTTTAAGAAAATAAAATATATGCAAACCTTCACGAATGAGGTCACAGAATATTCTCTTCAAGTATGCATAATTTGGTTTATCATCAAAGTATAATGATCCGAAATAATGAAAATATGATGCAAACTTTGATGGGTAAGATTTACAAAAGACGAAAAAATAAAATAAAAATGAAAATACAAGCATCAAGACTCTAGTCAAATAAAATATCAATCAAGTAAACATGACAAATTCCCCAAAGTTATTTAATTCTCTATTCAAAATTTAATACAATTATTACTTCAATAGGGGTGGCAACCTTTTCTCACTTATTTTTTCATACTTCTACTTTTTCATTCCAGCTTTCAGTCCCTACCATGGGAGATTGCAAACCAAAAAATTTGTTAACCCTATTATAACAACAGAAAAAATGAGAGCCTAGTTTATAATTTATATACATCCAGATTCTAGCCAGCTCACCTGCCCCTCAAAAAATACATGAGAACATATCCAAGGGACTCTAAATCATCTCTTCAACTTTACTCTATAATGAGAAATTTATTGCATGGAATGAGAATAGACACAATATATTATACAAAGGGAAAGACCTATAATTTTATCCCACATACTATAGGCCATAACCAACCAGATTAACACAATCAAATCAACAATTTAGAATTACCAATTCCAAGGTGAGTGTTCACGCTTGCATATCTGATAGTACCAATTAAATTATTGTTCTCTCTACAACATATCCTTTATAATAAATAAAATCTTATAAACCAGCCCCAAGTCCATTAGCAAGACATGACATAAAATGCAAGCGGAAAGAACCCCTATTTCAACTATGTAAAAAAAAATTGAGAAAAATATATCTTTTTATTTACTGGTGAAATGTTTAATGCATGATATCATACAAAATATTATGGCCACAAAAATGTGCAATGTTATTTAAGAAGCAGATAATCTATTCCAAACAATTATGGGCCACACATCTATGCTAGAACTGGGTATATACTTTAGAGTGTGGAAGTAGGTAAAATTATGCATACACAAATGTGCCTAGGTGTGTATGCATGCCATCATGAAATGAAATTTACATATTAATATTGTTAATTAAATTTTAAATTCCTTTAATTTAGTCCTTTGATGGATTTCAATTCAAGCACTCAAATAGGAGGAACCACCTTTTACATCTTCCTGGGCTGATAAATTGCCTATTAGGATAATTTTTTAAGTAAACAACATGAAAATGGGAGGAGAAACAGTCGAAAAATCAAGAAATTTAGATCTAATAGAATGAGATCACAATGGCTTGAGATAGAAGATCAAAAAATAACAAAGAGTAAGGATGTCATTTGATAGATGTTCTATAAAATATTTAATCCCTTTCTCTCACCTCCCCATCCTCAAAGAAGACATCAACACCTAATCAAACCCTGATTGAAAGAGTTTCAGGCTTAGAGACAATATCTGTAATATTCTCAAACAAAAAGCCACTTCCATAATTTGTTTTAATGAGTTTTCTATCCAAGAGGTTACTATAAGTATTCTAGAGTTGTTTGGCTTGTTTCATTTAACATGGGAGTTTAAGAATTTTATATTTATGTTCATCATTATTTTGTAGTTATTTTCATTCAGAGGAAAAGGATTATGAGGTAATACACATAAGCTAGTATTGTTTGTTTGGAATACAGATATGTTTTGATAAATTGTGCTAATTCATACAACCAATTTCCACATCAAATTTGCATTTTAATACTAATGGAACGATGAATGGTGTGTCAAAGTCTATTTGTATATGAGATAGATTAGATAAGCAGGTAAAGAAAGAGCACTAGGAACACTCAGAAAAACAATAAGGGACATCAAATTTCTCCATCATAGAGAAGAAATTAAAGTTCCCAACCAAACAACATTAATTACTACTCTCTCGAATCTCATTTAAATGATTTCATCTCATGGACAATAAATGAAATATTCCCATAAAATAAAGAAGTGCCATATTTATGTTGTATGAATTTCTCTAATCCAAAAGAGTATCACAATGAAAAAATATTGTGCTTTTAATGTGGAAAATCAAGAGCATTTTGATTGAAGTATTATATTTCTAACATCCTTTCTCTAACAGAGAAAGGTAGGAATTTTATATTTATGTTCATTGTAATTTGTGGGGTTTTTTTAACAAAGGAAAATAATTATTTGTAATAATGGACAAGATCTGGTTTTGTTTCTTTACAAAATTATATGATTCATAAATTTTGTTAATTCATACAACTAAATTCAGATCAAATTCACTATCAAAATTTTGATGGAACTATGAAGGATGTATCATATTCTTTCCTTGTATGTTGGCTAGCATGGACTAAAAATTGATAATAATTCTTGTCTAACTCACAAAAAAATTCAAAACATGTAATATCAAATTTATCCACGTGCAACTTAGAAAAAGTTTATGACAAGTTCATACAAGTAATAATGGGAATCTAGCAAGTCCTTTCTACAAGTCCATGTTACAGGCATAGTCCCATAGGACAAATGTTGGGAATGTGCAAAATAAATAGACAATGCATAAGGTGCCATGTTCATTAACCCTCCAAGATAAGAGAATTTGGAAAATAGCATTGTGATCAAATCAGTTAGATTTTGAAGTAAGCCATATTGATATGATAACTGTTGGTCAATTGGATCACATGTCATTATCAAAGTTGCATGTTGTCTCTATCCATCTCATTTATGTACAATCAAATGCACAACCACCATCTTTCCAATGTCAATATCTAAGTACACTAGTCAAGCCATTGAAGCACACAACAATATTACGACCTTTGAGATCATCTTCTCTATCCTTTAGTAAATCAGGTAAGGAGTTGGGTCATCATAAAATAATGTTGAACAAACCTTTCTTGCCTTATTTTTTTAGGTAGGTTGATTAGGATGGAAAGTTGAGGTTAAGCCTGCTGAGTACTCAAACTAGTATTCAAGCTTAAGTTCAATATTCAAGAAAATATTAGGAGAGATTTTAAAAAACCATTGATCTTAGATTTGCCAAGCTATGAAGAAGAAAAAATAAATAAATAAAAAATTAGCAAATAAAATCATGAATTTAAGATGTGGATACAATTTATGTATAAGATTCACTTCTTAGAGGCAGCACATTGGTTTATTCATGATCGATAAGTTAAGTCCCTACAAATAGTTCAAAAGCCTGCAGCTGGAAGAAAAATTAACTTTGCATGGATCAATTAGTACTCAACTTTAGGACTTGTCATTTGTTTTTAAGGTGTTCTATCAGTTAACTATTGGCCCTCTTGGTAACCAATCTAACTTTATTTTAGGTTTTGTCCATTTTTCTGCACCCTGAGACACACTACAGGTGCTCAAGGATCCTGGGTTGGCGTGAATTTTCATGGATTAGCTAGAAGTAAAACTTTAGACCTTCCATTTTTGTTGGTGTACTCTAACACTGAACTATCAATTAGAATAACTATCCATCCTTGATTTAGATATGACTCATGTCACCACATGAAAAAAATTATATGCATTAAATTCCCCATTAGCTTACAATATGTTAACCTTGGTAGCATATTGATCTCCTTCAGTCTACCCAAATTTAATTATTGTTGAATTTATAACATTGTAACATAATTGTATCTCACTAAAACCTATAATCTTCCCAAAAATATATTTCTTGCATCTAGATAAATTTTAAATGAATTTGTCCTAAGGATATAAATTATAAAAGAATGTGTGAGATCTAACCTTTTATTTCCATTTCAAGGCACTTCAATACCAAGTATCGTCGAAACCCAGAAGAAATAACACTGACCAAAATGTCATTTATTGTCTACATCAAATCATCATTGTTAGAGAGAGCTCTCTGATTCCATGTGGCTTAAAACTATGCTATTAAATTATTAATATTTTTTGAGACATAAATTTCCAAATAGAGTACCAAATATTTTTTTGAAGTAAACCAAATAACATGAGAGTTGCACTAAAAAAAGTAGGTCCCAAATGGGAAATTAAAAATGAAATAAGATTACCCCATTTACTGCATCCTTGACAACACTCATATCATTTATAATAAAACCTAATGTTGTTAACTTCTTTGTCTATAGCTCAACCCTTGCGTACCCCTTGCCTAACATCTTGTTGTCTTGAAGCCATATTATTCGTAAAGAAAAATACATGGCATTGATGAATGTATTCCAAGAAAATAAAATCATTTTCCATAGAAAAAAAAGGAAGTGAAAAACTTTGAACTTATTGATAAACTACAACTGATTGAATATATTGAGAGAAAGTTTGACAATGGAATGGATATTTGAAAGACAATGATTGATGATCATCGAGCTATTAAAGTGTATGTAAGACATTAAATCAGTTAATGTATTGTCATTGATGTCAACTAGTTTTGACCATACTTATCATGATGGTTACAAACATCTTAAGGAAAAATGATAAAGGAATGATATATCTACATGAAGATGAGATGAATGAGACAAATATGGATATAGTATTCATTGGGTAACTTATTGATGAGTCTATGGCATTATGTTAGCTATTTGATTCTATACATGAATCCATAATGTATTGAAGATCAAGAATGAACAAGTTTATGTGGTCGATAAATGAAGAATTTTGTATATCCTGAGAAAGTGTAGTGTATACCGAGCATAGTGTTAACCGAGCTAGTTATCACCAATGCATTTTTGGTATTAACTGAATGAAAGAAATAAATGGAACTTATGACTATCGATTAAAGATGATGAGCTAGACAATTATTTATGATTTCAAGGTAAATGATAATGTTTTTTATGATGATCAAACGACTGAAAAAATTCAAGGATGATCGGATGAAGGAGAATGAAATGTGTTATTGACACAACTATCGAGGAAGGTTAAAGTGACAAAAATCAATGGTGAAGATTAAGAGGCAAAATCTTTGGATGGAAATAAAATAGATTATGATGTCTATATAAAGATACATGAGATTCATTATTGAGTCTATTGCAAGAGAATTCATGTGAAAAGATTGACTTCATGCAACATTGATTAATATATATAACACAACTACCGAGCACAATAGAGACATTGAAAGCAATTACCGAGCATAATAGAGTTGGAGGAAACAAAGAGATTGAATTGATTATTGATCATAGGTATTTTTTATCTTAGCATAGATCTGAAAATTTGCAAATCAAGTTGTATTTGAATCAGATCATTACTATATCAGTTTAACCATTTCTATAGATAAATATCTTAACCGAGTGGGACTTAACAGTCTTTATATTTTAATATGACATTAAATGAATGTTGATTATTTTCTTGTTGACCCCATAGTGGATGTTTGGTCAAGGGAGAACTTTAGTGATAAATCCTCTAACTAGATCACACCTCACAATGTCTTTTGTAACCTTTAATAGGGTTGGCTCCTAACCAAGCTCACTTCAGAAGAGTGAATTATTTTGGGTTACCGATCCCAGGTGTTTTTTCCCCTAACAAGGTTTCCACGTTAAAAATATATTTGTTATATGTGTATGGATGTATTGAATTGTTATTTTACTTTACACATTACCATAACTGGATTGATCGGTAAACACAGTACTTAATTTACTAGTAATCGATATATGAAGAGAAAGGCATAGTTGATATTTTACCGAGTTGATTAATAGGTTTGAAAGTTTTTTTATATACATCTAGGAGTATTTGAGACTGTAGGATAAATGGACTTAACTGATTCACCCCCCTCTCAGCTATCTAACAATTGGTATCAAAGCATAGAGTGCTTGAAGGAAAAGTTTGAAGGACTTAAGCTAAGGATCACAAGATGTATAAGAGAGAGGTGCCAATGATGAACAAAGACAACTTCTCAACATGGAAAAGAAGAATGAGATTGTACCTATCATGGATTGGAGATTCTACAATATACTACTTGGAAAATGAGTTCATCTTACCCACTGGACCTTTGACTATTGATTAGATGAGAGAAAGACATGAACACAATACTATGATGATAGATCTTGCTTCTTCCTTATCAGATGCTGAATTTGAAGATGTTAAGACATGTACTACTACTAAATAGATGTGGGACAAGCTTGCACTAGTTCATGGAGGAGATGCAAACATGCTAAGGGCTAAAGCTGAAAGTCTTAGAGGAAAGTTTGATGACATGAAAATGAAATAAGGAAAGAATATATCACAGTACAACAACTGAGTCAAGGAGGTTGTGAATTCTATCTGTGGAGCAGGAGGTGTTATTGATTAAGACACTATTGTAAGTAAAATTCTCAAAACCTTACTACCTGCTTATGCTATTAGAGTCTTTGTAATTCATGAGATGAGATCAGCTCCTGGTAATCATATTACACTTGATAGCCTAATTGGTAGATTGACTTCATTTGATTTGAATAATTTTGACAATAGTGTTGTTCCTACTATTGAGTCTACATTTATGTCATTCTCTGAAAATTGGTAAATCAAGCATCAAACACATGATAAGAAATAAGAGTGATAGTGAAAGTGATGGGGATGAACTTGATGAGCTTGAAGCATTAATGGCTAGAAGAATGTAGAAAGGTAAAGGAAAACTACCTTTGGTATGCTTTAATTGTAAAGAGATTGGCCATATTGCAGCTAGATGTCCTAATAGGAAAGAATATGAGAAAAGTAATGAAAGATCTAATGAAAGGAAGTCTGACAAAAGAGATAATTGAGAACACAGAGGTAACCAAAAATATGATAGAAGAAGTAACCAAGATTACAAAGACAAAGGCAAGAAATCATGTTACCTTTTTGAAGATGATGATGATGACACAAACACTGACACTAATGAAGACATTGAGGTGGTATTTGTAGCTTTGAAAGAAGATTCAGAAGAAGAAGAAAGGTATGTAGAAACAACACTTATTACTAAAGTTAGCAAGAATGATACTTGGATCATTGATAGTGGCTATAAATATCATATGACAAGTGATGAAGAGAAATTTGAATACCTTGAACATTATAATGGTGGATCTGTTAAAATAGGAAATGATACACCTTGTCTAGTAAAGGGAAAAGGGTCTATATTGTTGAATAATAAGATCATATGTGAAAATGCATATTGGGTAAAGGGACTGAATTATAATCTATTTAGTGTAGCACAGCTAAATAACATAGGTCACTGAGTTGCATTTGAGAACAGAAAGGTGAAAATCTATGATGAGACTGGAAAGTTGGTCGTTACTAGTGAACAATCTAAAGGTCATCTATTTTATCTTGACAATGCTAAAAATTCTTGTTTGTTGGCTACAACTGAAGACGTATGGTTATGGCACAAAAGGTTATGTTATGTGAATTTTGACAACATGGTTAAGATCAATAAGAAAAGGAAATTTAGAGGCTTATCAAGCTTATTTAAACCTGACCATGTCATGTCCAAACAATGTCAAATGGGAAAGATGTCAAAATCTAGTTTTAAGAGAAAAAACTATACATCTAATGCTATTTTGGAGTTAGTTCATAATGACTTTTGTGGTCCTATGAGAACTCAGAGTTATTATGGAGATAGATATTTATCTTATTTGTTGATGACTTATGTAGAATGATGTATGTCATGTTCTTGAAAGAAAAATATGAAGCTTTTAAAATGTTTAAATGGTTTAAAGAAAAAGTGGAAAAATAAAGTGGTAAAGAAATAAAATTCTTGAGATCAGATAGAGGTGGTGAATTTATTTCTAATGAGTTCACTAATTTTTGTAATGAGCATGGAATTAAGAAACAAGTTTCTACACCAAGGACACCCAAGCAGAATGGGATTGTTGAAAGGATAAATAGATCTATTGTTGATTATGCTAGAACACTAATGATTAAGGATGTGGCACATATATACTAGAGAGAATTTGTTAGTACTACTATATACACATTGAACCGAGTTCAACTGAAGAGAGATTCAAATAAGACACCTTATGAATTATGGTATGGTTACACACCTAATATAAGTTATTTCAAAATATTTGGAAGCAGATGTTACATTCTAAAAGATGATAGAAATGGGAAATTTGATTCAAAAGGTGATGAAGGAATATTCTTAGGATATTCTACTAAGAGAAAAGCTTACAAATGTTTGAATAAGGCTACCAACAAGATGATTGAAAGTGAAAATGTGAGAGTTGATAAATTTGTTGAGAAGAATGATGCAGAAAGAAAAAAGGAACTAGAAGACTATGATAGATTTGTTTACATTGAGCAACTGGATACTCTACCTGAGCAACAGCCTAGCATTACTAAGCATCATAGTAATGCTATCGAGCATCATTTTATACAAACTAAGAATCAGTAAATTGTTATCGATGAAGATCGTGATCATACACCAAGTGGAGAACAAAATGAAGAATAAATAACTAAACATGTACTTGCAAGATATGTAAGGAGACATCATCCACATGATCATATTATTGGAGATAAGAAAGTTGGCATGATGACACAAAGTAAGATGAGAAACAACACATTCTTATTTTGTGAATTTGAACCTAAAACTATTAGAGATGCACTTTAAAATGATGAATAGATTAAGGCCATGAATGAAGAAATTGAGTAGATACAAAAAAACCAAACATGGACAATGGTACCGAGACCGAAAAAAAAGAATGTAATTGGAACCAAATGGTTATTTAGAAAAACAAATTGAATGAAAATGGATATGTCACTGGGAATAAGGAAAGACTTGTATGCAAAGGGTATGCACAATAAGAAGGTATTGACTATGGTGAGACTTTTGCACATGTTGATAGACTTGAAGGAGTTAGAATATTGCTTGCTTATGTTTCTTACAAAGGATTTTAAGTTTATCAGATGGATATTAAATCTACATTTCTGAATGGAACACTTGAAGAAGAGGTATACATTGAACAACCTGAAGGTTTTATTGATCCTAATCAAAGGGACATGGTATATAGGTTTCACAAAGAACTATATAGATTAAAACAAGCACTAAGAGCATGGTATGAAAGACTGCATTCCTACCTTATCAGTATTAGATTTGTTAGAACAAGTGACAACAACAATTTGTATTTGAAAGGTGAAACTAATTACAAGATTCTTATTGCTGAAATTTTTGTTGATGATATCATATTTGGAGGACATGATAACCTCTACAAATCATTTTTTGATGAAATGAGAAAACAATTTAAAATTTCAATGTTTGGAGAGATTAAATTTTTTCTTGGCTTGCAAATTTTACAACAAAATGAAGGCATGTACATTACTCAATCAAAGTACATAAAAGAAGTATTGAAGACATTTGGTATGGAGGACTCAAAACTAGTTGGTACACCTATGGTCACTGGATGCAAATTGATAAAGGATGACCAGTCAACTGAGGTAAATCATAAATTATACATATCAATGATTGGTAAATTGATGTATGTTGTGCATAGTAGACAGATATTGCACATGCAGTTGGAATTTTAGCAAGATTCTCTGCTAATCCTAAAGAATCACATATGATTGTTGTAAAAAGAATTTTGAGATACTTGAAGAACACTAAAAACTATAGCTTATGGTATAAGAAAGAAGTCAATTTTGAACTGAAAGTTTACACATATATAGATTGGGCTAGAAACATTGATGATAGAAAGAGCACTACTGGTGGAGCATTCTTTTTGGGAGAAAGACTAGTTACTTGGATAAGCAAGAAACCTGCACTAGTTCACAGAGGAGATGTAAATGTGCTAAGGGAAAAAGCTGAGATTCTAAGAGGAAAGTTTGATGACATGAAAATGAAAGGAGAAAACTTTCACAATACAGTGACTGAATTAAGGAGATTATCAATCCTATCCAAGGAGAAGGAGGTATTATTGAAGAAGACAATGTTGTAAGTAAAATTCTTAGAACCTTGATGCCTTCTTATACTATTAGAGTCTCTACAATCCATGAAATGATATCACCTTTGGGTAATCATCTTACACTTGATAGTCTAATCAGTAAACTGACTGCTTTTGAGTTGAGTAACTTTGGTAACAGTATTATTCCTAATGTTGAGTCTTCATTTATGTCATCCTTAAAAATTGGTAAATCAATCAGTAAACACATGATAAGAAATGAGAGTGATAGTGACAGTGATGAGGATGAACCTAATGAACTTTAAGCACTAATGGCTAGAAGACTGCAGAAAGGTAAAGGAAGATATAAAGGGGAATTACCTTTGGTATGTTTTAACTATAAAGAAATTGGCCACATTGTAGCTATATGTCCTAACCGGAAAGAAGATGCCAAAGATAATGAATGATTCAGTGAAAGAAAATTTGACATGAGAGTTAACCGAGTACACAGAGGCAGCTGACAGTATGACATAAGAAGCAACTGAGACTACAAAGACAAAGGAAAGAAGGCATATTACCTTGTTGAAGATGATGATGACAATGATACCAACATTGACACTAATGAAGACATTGAGGTGGTATTCGTATCTTTGAAAGAATATTTAGAAGAAGAAGAAAGGTATGTTGAAACAACACTCATTTCTAAAGTTAGCAAGAATGATACTTGGATTATTGATAGTGGTTGTACACATCATATGACTGGTGATAAAGAGAAATTTGAATACATTGAACATTATTTTGGTGGATCTGTTAAAATGGGAAATGATACACCTTTTCTAGTAAAAGGAAAAGGATCTAGTTTGTTGAATAATAAGATTAGATGTGAGAATTCATATTGGGTGAAGGGACTTAACTATAATCTGTTGAGCATAGCACAACTGAATAACATAGGTCACCAAGTTGCATTTGAAAATAGAAAGGTAAAAATCTATGATGAGACTGGAAAGTTGGTTGGTACTGGTGAACAATCGAAATGTAATCTATTTTATGTTGACAATGCTTAAACTTCTTGTTTATTGGCTAGAACTGAAGATGTGTGGTTATGGCACAAAAGGCTATGTCATGTAAATTTTGACAACATGGTTAAAATCAGAAAGAAAAAGAGAGTTAGAGGCTTACCAAGCTTATCTAAACCTGACCATGTCATGTGTAAACAATGTCAAATGGGAAAAATATCAAAATCTAGTTTTAAGAGAAAAAACTATTCATCTAATACTATTTTGGAGTTGGTTCATACCAACTTGTGTGGTCTTATGAGAACTCAGAGCTATTATGGAGATAGATATTTCATCTTATTTGTTGATGACTACTCTAGGATGATGATTGTTATGTTTTTAAAAGAAAAATTTGAAGCTTTTAAGATGTTTAAATGGTTTAAAGCTAAAGTGGAAAGAGAAAGTGGAAAAGAGTTAAAATTCTTGAGATCAGATAGAGGTGGTGAGTTTATTTCTAATGAGTTAACTAATTTTTGTAATGGGCATGGAATTAAAAGATGGGTTTCTTCACTAAGGACACCACGACAGAATGGAATTACTAAAAGGAGGAATAGATCTATTGTTGATTATTCTAGAACACTAATAATTGGAAAAGATGTTGCATAGATAAACTAGAGAGAAGCTATTAGTAATGTTGTATACACATTAAACTGGGTACAACTAAAGAAAGATTCAAACAAAACACCTTATGAGTTATGGTATAGTTACACACCAAATGTAAGTTATTTCAAAATATTTGGAAGTAGATATTACATTCTGAAAGATGATAGAAATGGAAATTTTGATTCAAAAGGTGATGAAGGAATATTCTTAGGATATTCTACTAAAAGAAAAGCTTACAAATGTTTGAATAGTTACTAACAAAATGATTGAAAGCACAAATGTGAGGGTAGATGAGTTTTCTGAGAAAAATGATGAAGAAAGCAAAAGGGAACCGAAAGATTATGGTAGATTCACATACATTGAGAAACTTGACACTCTACCTGAGCAACAGCCTGGTATTACCAAGCAATAGAATAATGATACTGAGCATCAGCCTATACAGACTAAGAATCTGGAAATAGTTACTAAGGAAGATCTTGATCCTACACTGAATGAAGAACAAAGAATAGAGCATGTACATGCAAAATTTGTGAGGAGACATCATCCATAGAATCAGATTATTGGAGACAAGAAAGATGGCATGATGACACGAAGTAAGTTGAGAAACAACACATGCTTAGTTTGTGAATTTGAACCTAAAAAAATTTTTGATTAAGGAAAATAGGTTTTAATGGGGCCTTGAAACCCTTACAAATTTAAAAGCTTAACAAAGAAATAGCATTGAAAGTTTACAACAACAAAATAGCCATAGAAAAAAGAATAGCCAGTCATAGTCCACCAGCAAAGCAAACAAAAAAACTAGAAAATAGAACCAGGGACAGAAACAAAAAACTAGGACAGACACAGAGCCAGGAGAGAGGCTCAAGAAAACTCTCTGAGGATCTCCGTTGCAAGAATCTCAAGCTTAGATGCCTTATCCGCCACCTCCTTAAGGTCAGCTAGATCTTTATTAGGTTCCTGGGTGTCCTTCATAGTTTTGGATCTAGTTCTCTTCCTCGGACCATCCTCCAAAGATTTATCTTTACCGCTATTGGGAGACTCCTCCTTGCTACCCCTGTGTTCCTCTATTTTACTGATCAGCACCTTTATGTTGCAGCTTTGTTCAATGATTTTCTACAAGGTTCCCTCCACACCCTGAACTCTTTTCTTCACTTCATCCATTTTATTTTCCATATCATTCTTCTCCTTAGTAAGCCTGATCTTCCTGCTGCTTTCCTCCCTCTCCAACCTGCCCACCCTAAATTTTAACTCTTGGATTTCATGGTAGGTCCATTTAGTAGTTCTATAGCTATCAATGACACTATTTTTGGCATTGTTGAGTACATCCATCTGAGGGTTTTCTTTTGTGATGTCGCTCAAAATAACCAGGGCAGGGTCAATAAGGTCCTCCATTTGAATTTTTCCCTCCTTATTCTCCTTAACCAAAGTTTTCATAATTTTCCTCTTTAAACCCAATTTGAACCTAAAAATGTTAGAGATGCACTTGAAAATGATTAATGGATTAAAGCCATGAATGAAGAAATATAGCAGATATTAAAAAAAAAATGGACATTGGTACCAAGACTGAATGATAAGAATGTAATTGGAAGCAAATGGATATTCAGAAACAAGTTGAATGAAAGTGGTGAAGTCACTAGGAATAAGGCAAGACTTGTATGAAAATGATATGCACAAGAAAAATGTATTGATTATGGTGAGACTTTTGCTCCAGTTTCTAGACTTGAAGGAGTTAGAATATTGATTGCATGTACTATCTACAAAGGATTTAGGGTAAAAGCACAATCGAGTGTCACCTTTTGGGCTAACTCAAATCACTTGGCCCAATTAAACTCAGCCCAATTAGACTCGGTGGAGTCTAACATGGCTGAGTACATGTAGGCACCACGTGGCACCGAATGGTGTCTACGTGGCCCATTGGACTGGGCCGAGTGGTACTTTGCTGAGTAGGACTCGACTGAGTTTAAATAATATTTTTAATATAAAAAATATCACAAACCACTCATTTGCACACTATTAGGCTATTTGAGTGGGGCTGACCCCTAGGGGGACTCGGCCCAGTTAGACTCGGTCGAGTCTACTTAGCTGGCATGCCATGTTGGCAGCCAAACCACCAAAAACACAAAAAAACTAGAATTTTGCACTTTTGTTGTTCCTTTCTTAGATCAAAATAGAAAATGTTAAAAAACTAAAAGTACCCTTTTCTAGATCTCAGAAGTATGATTCTAGACATATAAATTTTATATTGTTTCATCTACAAAACATTAAACAAATTTGCTAAAAACTACATGTAGGTATATTAAACTTTGAGAAGACATTGATTCGGAAAATATAGAAAAATACTAAATCAATTCACAAAATTTTTAAAATTATATACGGCACTAGAGGAGAGATTCCTCTTCAAGAATATATAATTTATTTGGTTTTTGGTATAGTTTTGATAGGGTAAAAGTGACAGGAAACAAAACTGTTGATTTCAGGTAAGGTCGACTTTCAATACTTATAATGGGTAAACAATAGATCGAAAAAACTTCTTCTTTTTTTCGTGCACTAGATATACATGTCATCTAAAACATATTTTGAAATTGGAGGGAAAAAAAATGTTTTACTTATAATGATTTGACAGGAAGTGAACTCCTTTATTTGTAGTATTTTCAGGATATGAAAAATAGACCTAAAAAATTAAAAGAACATATTAATTTTTGCTCAAATTAATTTTTAAAAATTATAGGCATAAAATTCATCCTATTTTACACATTTCATCAGTTTACATCATCTTCAAATTCTCAACAGAAATGTGACTTTATGCCCTTGAAGTTTTTCAATTTTTGTGTTGTTAGCCTCTTCCTTTGTAAAAGGGTGATAGCTTATTGTGCTTTTACCCTTTAAAGTGTATCAAATAGATGTCAAATCTGCATTTTTGAATGGAATACTTGAGGAAGAGGTATACATTGAACAACCTAAGGTTTTGTTGATCCAAATCAGAAAAAAATGGTATGTAAGTTGCACAAAGCACTATATGGACTAAAACAAGCACCGAGAGCATGGTATGAAAGAGTGTATTCCTATCTTATTAGTATTGGATTTTTTAGAACAAGTGACAACAACATCTTATACTTGAAAGGTGAAACTGATGATAAGATTCTTATTTCTGATATTTTTGTTGATGACATCATATTTGGAGGACATGATAATCTATGAAAATCATTTTCTGATGAAATGAGAAAATAATTTGAAATGTCAATGTTTGGAGAGATTAAATTCTTTCTTGCTTTTCAAATTCTACAACAAAGTGAAGGTATATTTATTACATAATCAAAGTATATAAAAGAAGTGTTGAAGACCTTTGGTATGGAAGATTCAAAACCAGTCGGTACACCTATGATCACATAATTAAAATTAACAAAGGATGATTAGACAACTGAGGTAAATCAGATATTATACAGATCAATGATTAGTAAATTGATGTATGCTGTGCATAGTAGACCAGATATTGCACATGCAATTGGAATTGTAGCAAGATTTTCTGCTAATCCTAAAGAGTCACATATGAATATTTTTAAAAGAATTTTGAGATACTTAAAAAACATAGAAAACTATGGTTTATGGTATAAGAAAGAGGGCACTTTTGAACTAAATGTTTACACATGCATATTGGGTTGGAAACATTGATGACCGAAAGAGCACTACTAGTGGAGTATTCTTTTTGGGAGAAAGATTAGTTACTTGGATAAGCAAGAAATAAGAATGCATTTCTCAGTCCACTGCCAAAGTAGAATATGTTGTTGTTGCTTCTAATTGTCCGAACATTGCATGGATAAAACAAATTTTGGAAGGTATGAATGAAGAGATCACTGACCCAGTCATAATATATTGTGATAACACCAGTACAATAAACATTTCTAAGAATCTGGTGATGCATACAAAGACAAAGCATATATTTATAAAGTATCACTACTTGAGGGAACAAGTACAAGAAAAGCAAGTAAAATTGGAGTATGTGAAATCACAAGAGCAACTTGATGATATATTTACTAAACCCTTACAAAAGGACACATTTGAGTACTTGAGGAGTAGATTAGGGGTCCATCCCCTATCTATTGGTTACTAAGGTGATTAGGAGGTTGAATCAACCTATAATTTATCAAAATATCAAATGATGTTGATGCATGATGTTCACACTTTGGGTTTCTTGAGGTTGTGAAAACTGAAAGATGAAAGATAAACTAAAACTGCCTATCAGTACAAGAAAGGTGCTTGATCTGAACCGAACACCAAAGATAGTATTTCGGCTATTGAAGAGTTCTTTATTTTTCTTTTTGGCATTGTTGACAAAGGGATAGAAGAATCAATGAAATATTTATCTAAAGGGAGAGAAGATCAAATCTGCAAAAGAGACTACATGGAGAGTATTGATGTTGTGTAGTGATTAAACAATATAAATATACAAGCTAGGGAAAGCTTACCGAGTTACAGTAGTTGCATACATAGTTGTAGAATAGATGTTTGTTATTCTATGGCATATTTCATATTGTGTTTCCATCAATGCAAAAGGTAGAGATTGATAAACTACAGCTGATTGAATATCTTGAGGGAAAGTTTGACAATGGAATGGATATTTGAAAGAGGGTGATTGATGATCATTGAGATACTAAAGTGTATGTAAGACATTAAATAAATTAATGTATTGTCATTGATGTCAACTAGTTTTGACTGTACTTATCATGATGGTTACAAACATCTTAAGAAGGAAAAATGATAAAGGAATGAGATATCTAGATGAAGATGAGATGAATGACAAAGATATGGATATAGTATTCATTGGATAACTTATTGATGAGTCTATGGCATTATGTTAGTTATTTGATTGTATTACATGGATGTATTGAAGATCAATAATGAACAAGCTTATGTGGTTGGTAAATGAAGAATTGTGTACACACCGAGCAAGTGTAGTGTATATCAAGTATAGTGTTAACCGAGCTAGTTATCACCGATGCATTTTTGGTATTGACCAAATGAAAGAAATAAATGAAACTTATGACTGCTAACTAAAGATGATGAGCTAGATAATTATTTATGATTCTGAGGTAAATGATAATGTTTGTTATGATGATCAAACGGCTGAAAAAATTCAAGGATGATCAAATGAAGGAGAATGAAATGTGTTATTGACATGACTGTCGAGGAAGGTTAAAGTGGCAAAAATCAATAGTGAATATTAAGAGGAAAAATTTATAGATGGAAATAAAATAGTTTATCATGTCTATATAAAGAGACATGAGATTAATTATTGAATCTGTTGAAGGAGAATTCACATGAAAAGATTAATTTCATGCAACATTGATCAAACTGGTTGAAGACAAAACTGAGAAAATCTACAGACAACACCAAGTGACAGGGAAAGTAATTACCGAGCATAATAGAGTTGGAGGAAACAAAGAGATTGAATTGATTATTGATCAGATGTATTTTTGAGATTAGCATAGATCTGAAAATCTACAAATCAAGTTGTATTTGAATCAAATCATTATTCTATCATTTTAACCATTGCTACAAATAAATCTCTTAACCGAGTGGGACTTAATAGTCCTTATATTTAAGTATGACATTCAATGAATGTTAATTATTTTCTTGTTGACCCCATAGTGAATGTTTGGTCAAGGGAAAACTATTAGTGATAAATCCTCTAACTAGGTCACACCTCACAATGTGTTTTGTAGCCTTTAATAGGGTTGGCTCCTAACCGAGATCACATCAGAAGAGTGAATTATTTTGGGTTACCGGTCCCAGGTGATTTTTCCCCTAACAGGGTTTCCACATTAAAAATATGTGTTATATGTGTATGGATGTATTGAATTGTTATTTTACTTTACACATTACCATAACTAGATTTATTAGTAAACATAGTACTTAATTTACTGGTAATCGGTATATGAAGAGAAAGGCACAATTGATATTTTACCGAGTTAATTAATTGGTTTGAAAGTTTTGTTATATACATCTGGGAGTATTTAGGACTGTAGGATAACTAGACTTAACTGATTCACCCCCCCCTCTCAGTTCTCTAACACTTATCCATGAGAGATTTTGTTGGGAATTCAATGGGATTGGGAAGTACTAGTGGAACATCTAGTTTAGCTACTCTTCGGCACCTTGCCAGAGAAAATGATAAGAGGGAAATTTGGTACCCAAGAGCATGATGCACTTGGATGACAAAAATAACTTTTGCATCTTTAAAATTGATTTGAAATGCATGAACATCCCATAGTGGATGCTTCTGATCTAGAGGACTCTTAAAGATACGATCAACAACTAATCTAATTGGATAGCTCTCATCTTTTGCCTCTTCAGGAGATAACTCAAAAACTATAATATGCTTTTCAATTTCTATCTTTGTTTTGTGCCAAAACTCTTTCCCCTTTTTATCTCTAACCTGCATCACAAGACAAGAATAGTAAATGGTTGTTGTTTTCATGTCTTTAATCAAATGAAGTATGCACATATTAGCATCTATTTCATTAAATGATTTGTTCCAAGAGGATAAATTGGGAAAATGAGGATTTGAAACCTGACAATTTTCTTCTCACCAATCATGGACAAATGAAGTTATATGAATTTGGATTGTCTCTACATCTTACAAATGGTTAGAATTTGTCAAGTTTTTTGGTTGTCTCACATATGTTTCCCTTGAACTTCTAGCAATGAAATGAACATAAAAATAAAATGTATGGTTATTAGAGATATAGACCTTTAGGTATCAAGTTTTCTATTTTTTGCTAAAAGAAAACAAAGCCATAGATACACAGAATGAAAAGACATGTATGAGAAGAATATTATATCAGAGAAGGATATCTTGCTAAGGTTGTATTCCTTAAAACCCTACTTTTTTAAAGCATGGAAATAATCTACTAAATATGATTGTTAATGATAATAAAGTCCTAGAATGGTCTACAAGAACAAATAAAAGGGCAAAAATTTAAATAGAGGGTCGTTCTTTGAAATTCATGCACGGAGTCATATAAGTCATGCCAAAGAATTTGGAGTATGAAATGATAATTATAAGGAAACTATGGCCTCCAAATTAAGCATCAAACAATAAAACACAGATATATTTCAATGGATCCCAAGGCACTATTAGAGAAACTTACCACTGGTGGTCGCGGTCTGCACTGAAAACTCTTAGTAATCTTGAGACAAAACTTCATTAAACCCTCCATTCCATGGTGGCAAAAATCTAAGTAGAGAAAAGAACGAAGTGAAAATGAACAGAAAAAATGAAATGTAGACCAATAAGCCAAAAGAGTTTTTTTTAACTTTCTTTTATTTTCTATATAATTAATGTCTTTTTCATGTTTCTGAAGTATTTTAGTTTGGATTAGGCTTAAATGAAAATTTGTATGCAAACTAAGGAATATTTGTATTTCATGTTTCTTATAATCACTTAAGAATATTTGTATGCAAACTTAGGATTTAGGTTTTGTTATTTTTTACATGTATTTAAATGTGAAATATTTAATAAAATAAAATTTTATAAATCATTTTTATTAAATATTATTCTTAATACAAAAATAATAGAATAATTTGGGTTATGAGTCAAGTTGATATAATTGGAGATTAAATTATATTGTAAACCTCATGCAAGGAGAGAGTGGGGATTGACATTCTTTTTGAAGGATTTATAGAAGTCATATGACAATTTTGGAGTCCTTTCTGGGTTGCACATCAGTTGTAGAGGACATTAATCTTACATAACTTCAGTTTGAATTCGAGTGCAATTCATCCCCTTTCAATGTATGATTCTCTTCAATTTTGACCAAAGAGGATTTTTTACAAATTTAAAGAGAGAGAAGAGTGATCTTTAGTTGGAGATCAATTCCTTTTTTAGCTTCAGCTCTTTGTAAGTTTGGGCCTTTTATTTCAAATTCAAAAGAAAAAAGAATAGATGTCTGCAGAAAAGATTTAAAATTTTATATAGTCTCAACCATATGATAAATTCAAAATTCAAAACATTGCAATTACTCATGAAAGTGGAAATGAAAATGATGTCTAGTGATTCAATTTTTACCAAAACATAGGCATATAATATATCATTGGGAACGGCAGGAAAAGAGAGATTCAATGGCGGTGTAAATAACCAGTTTCTCACAAGTGGGAAAGAGTAGTAAAGGCTATTGTATTTCGAAGTCAAATTTTGGTGGGAAGAAGATATTATGCAGAATGTATTGTTCTGGAAAGAGACAGATGTCAAGTAAAGATATGTTTTAGGTCTTTTTTCCTTCTCCATATATTCAAATATTTTCGATGTTGTAAGGGTTCCAAAAATTCTCATGAATTTCAAAGAGTTGGTTCTAGAGGTGGTCTTTGGGTAGGGTGGGAGGTCTAGGTTTAGTCTCTGCTTAGTTTGAGAACACTTAATGATGATTTTTTCTTTCAGTCTAGAATGTAGCAGATGCTTATCAGACAGTATTGTTATATTAAAGAGAAAACCTCCTGATTGTTTTTTGTCATTGAAGTGGTTTTAAATCTTGAAGCAGGGTATATATAGAGGCATGATCCTCATACATAATACTAATACCATTTCTCATTTCTCTCCATTTGTGTCAATCTTATGAATTTTTGAATTTTTTGATTCACTACATAGAGTTATGCATATGTTTTCATTCTCTAGTTCTGATTTTAGGATCAGATTAAATAATATTATACGTGAAGTGTAAATTCATTTGGTTTTCACATGGATGTTTGTAAGCAATGTGGGTTTTGGTATTTGTGTGAATGGCTTGGATCTGTGATGAATAGTTGGATTCTATATATTAAAGTGCATTAAAGGTTTTTCCCAATGGATAAGGCACTAATCAAAAGTGGGTATATTCTGCAATGATGTGTCTGGTATGGTCTATTATATCCCTCAAAGTTTTCAATCATAACCAATCCCAAATCATTCAAAATATTGAGGTTATAAAGTTTTTTATTTAATCATGGTGATTGAGAATCAATGAATGATTGGTTTCCATTTAGTATTTTCTCACCATCCCATCTTATCTACTTTGTTCGAATCCAATCTTGGTGTTATAAGGAGTGTTGTTTTTATTGACTAGATTAGGTGCACATGCCTTGGTTTTGCAGAGCTAGAAGTATAGAGGGCATTCTTGTCCCTATAGTGGGTCCAATTACCTTAAGATCAATAACATATTTGGAATTAACCGCTCCCAAAATCCAATCTGATGGTATATTGGCGGCCTAAGTGCGTAATTCATTTTGAAGAACCAACAAAATGATGACTCCGCTAGGGAATAGAGATACAATAGTCATGTTAAATCTAGTTTGACATCTCTGGTGTTATAAAATTGTTATAAATAATGCATGTATGAGTAGATCTAGACTCTTGGCCTACTTATTTATCTCATCCAGTAGTTACCATTGAAGTGTATAGAGTCAGGTTTTAAGGATTTATATCATCTCACAGAGTTGTGAGTGGCGACTCTAAGATTCTTTGTTTGATCAGTGCAAGTTTGAAATAAAAAATATGATATATTTGTAGCCTTGATAAATAGTTGTTATATACCCTGTTGAATTTTTTTGTGTTGATGGAAAAAGATACAAAAAAGGTATACATCGGTTAAAGTATTTGTCCTCTTCAAGGAGGTGGTGACTCTAGAAAGATTTCAGTGAAGCAAGCTTCAAATCTATCAATATTTCCAGTCAGAAGGTTGAGTTTCAACCGCACACTTCCAGGTATTTTATTTTTCAAAGCATAACAAATGTTTCCTTATTAAGTGATTTAAGCACTAAGAAAAGGAATGAGGTGTGAAATAGAGGTTTGCATGCTTCAAAGAATTAGGATTGCAATTTTACAAAAATTTTAGTGAAGTGTGAAATAGTAAATAATGGGGGACATAGAAATCAGTGGATCTATTATGATTAAATGTGGTGGTTCTTTGTCAAAGTATGAAGAAAATTTTTTGAAACAAATGATCCAAGAGGATACCATAGTGTTTTTAAGAAGACATGTGGGAAAAAGGAAAGAAGAATCAACACATAAGCTTTATAAAAGGTTTTCTGATAAATATAATGAGCTTCCAAAGGGTGTTGATCTTTTATGGTATGCATATATTGATTTGTTTTTAGAGCTTTGTATGTCTGAATCAGTCAATTGGTAAGCATCCCATAGAGAAGAAGCTATTAAATAGGCTGGAAGATGGATAGATTAAATTGAAGATCCTAAATCTGAAAGTAATGGTGATGTTGTCTCTGTTGATGCTGATTATGATGTTGATAGTGAGGTCAGTGAATATCAAGATGATGAAGAAGAGTCTACAATTAATAATGTTTCTATTAAGTTTTTAGATCTTCCCTTTTATCAGTATAAGAGAGCAACATTCTTGTCGTAGTACAAGAAATTTTTGTATAAACAAAAAAAAGATAAATTTGATGTAGATAAAAGTTGTTGTAGTGATTGTTGTGCACAAAATGATTTGAGGAAAGAATTTTTAGTCCCTATTCCAAAAGAGGATGATGTTTGCAGCACTAGCAATGAAGCCAATAAAAATGAAAATGAAGTTCAATGTCTGCTAAGTAGTGATAAAATCTCATCACTCTTGGTTGTTCATTTTTTGAGGTATGCCACTAATGTGGACTCTACTTCACACTAAACCATTGATATATGCTTTGACACTGACAATGAGGTAGATGTTCAAAGTGACGAAGACAATGATTCATGTTTTCATGAGTCCCCCTCGTATAATAAGTTTGCAGAAGAAGTGATGAAGACCATGACAATGTGGTGTCCTATCATGAAGATTCCAATAATGAAAAAGTTTCTTGTTTAGTCTCTTTTCCTTCTTTTGATGAATATGATATTGACTGTGATAGTGTTGAGGACAGTGTCTTTGATAATAGGGATAGTGAAATCTTTTATAAAAATAATGATACAAATTAGTCATCCTTGTATCACAATGTTTCTATAAAAAATTTGCACTTGGTTCATGATCCAGATTGTGAATACATCCTTGAGGAACCAAGTTACTCAGTGGGTGAATCATCTCATGGAGAAAAATCTGAGGATCTAGTTCCTTTTTAGCCAAGTGAGTTTCTAGTAATGCATGATGACTATTGTGTTTTATATTCTGATGTATTATTAGATGAATGTTATATTTTCAGTCCTCAAGAAGAGGTAACAAATGTTCCATATTTTTTGGAATATGAGAATGATAGTGATAGTGACCGAAAGAATGTGGGTTGTAACAAATATAGAATTATTTTTCAGCCCAAGGAATGTCTACGTATGTAGGAAGCAAAATTGTCATGATATGTTTAGATGTCTGGTCTCATATGGGGATGAAAATCATATGTTTGATAGAGGTAAGAGGTGATTTCAATTTGATGGCTTTGGGCCATTTTTAATTAGTTTTCTTGTTGTATAGATTATTTTCTTTCAATTGTGTGCGTTTTGTGCTTTCAATAAGGTTCCCTATTTTTGGAGAAAGAGTGAAAAGTCTATTTTCATATTTTGAGTGGTCTGCTGTACCAAAGATTCTAAATTCTCTGCATGCCTGCAAGGGGTACGCATCCCCAACCAGAGCCACTATTGGGACTCTAAAATTTTGGAAAGATTTTAGAGTCTATACTCTAAAAATTTCCCTAAGGCTCAATTCAATGCTTCAAAAGACCATTTTAATAGACCCTAGTTTGAGTGCACATAAAAGAAGACCTGATGATTTCCATCGGATGCCACTTGGGACATGTTTCTCTTGCCTATCAATTAACATATACAGTGGGTTGCAACTCTCAGAATTCAATTCTGATATATTTTCAAGTTAGCCATTTGGAGGTCATTGCACAAATCTACACTTTGCATTATGTTCAGTTTTTACTACATGACGTACTTTGGAGGTTTGCATCTAACACCCAGTTGATAGTCATGATGAAAGGAATTTTGCATTGTATTTTAGGCATGAGAGTGTGTCTCCGTGCCCATTTTTAGATTCCTATTGGTTTGTATGATCAGTTTACTAGGGCACTTTTGTTTGCATTTTATTCAGTTTTACTGAATGTGAGAATGTAGATTTTAAGTGGCTTACTTTGACGTCATACAAATTACATCCAATCAGTGATCAAGGGAAATTTATTGTTCCTCTATACTGTAGACATGGAAATTATCTTTCGTGATGATTTTGAGATCATGACCAATCCATTTGATTACTTTGCTCTGTCAGTTCCAAAGCCCATTTATACAGTTTCATTGTCTTTCAATTTAGGATGTTCTGAGGGCATGACTTTGAGGACTATTTCTTGATTATCAGTTGATCATCTGGGAAATACAGTTATAGCCTTGTTTTATACACATGAGAGAGATTCTTCATCCAAGGTTTCAGACCATGAGGGTCTCATTTGACATGTTTGCAAAGTCAGATCATAAGGTGTTTTTAAAGGTAAATAGTGCTAAAAAACTAAACTTCACAAAGTGACCACTTTCAGAAATTCATAACTTGATGTCAAATTGTTTTTTTGAGATGAGGATTGTTTCTTTGTACCCTTTGTATATGAATCCTCTACCAAGATCATTCATTGAGCTTCAAGTCTTCATTAAATATTTTTGATGCATCTTCTTCAGAGGCAATTCCCAGTGTTTCCAATTTTTGTTTACAGAATGATTTTAAAGGGGTATTTTCAAGTTTTAAAATTTCTCCCCCTATTCATCTTCATGTGAAACCATCTGACAAAGTGACTCTCTATACTACAAATTTCATGCTCACTAGGTGCCGACATCTGGTGTTGAGTTTTGATCAATCTTTTGATGTTGTTCCTAGAGGCATTTTATTCAACTGGGTGACTTGGCAAAGATTGCAAAAATTCAAGTTTTTAAGTGTCTGGCTTTGTTTGAATCACTTCCAGTTATAGAGGTCGGTTGCTCATATCATTTTTGAGGCCAAGTTGTGTGAAATCAAAAAAAAATTCAGTCAGACCCACTTTGGGCCCGGCTTGCCTCATTATTTTTAAAGAGCCTTGCAGTCTATCCTTAGAACAGAGTTTGAAATCCATCACTACATATTAAAGCAAAGATTTTGTTAAATATTATAATTGAATATGTTGTGGTCGACATGCATACATAATTTGGAAATACACAGAGTTTGTATTTGTTTGACACAGACTTTTATCTCTTGGTAAGTAATGATTGCTAGTTGTGAGTAGTAGACAATATAAAAAATTGCTTTGACTACGAATCGACTTCCAAACAAAGCTATTACACTTGTCTCTCCATCACATATTACGGGGAGTGTGAGCTCTTGGAGGTGCTACCATAACCTCCCCCTACATACCAAATTTTGAAGGTTGTAGACATTTGTAAAAGGATATGTGCGCACCTTTTGAATCTGCATGATGTATGCACCCTAAAATGGTCGCCTAGACTTTGGGCCCCATTCTTCAATTTATCAAATGATGGAACCAATTTATCAATTTCCTTGATCAAATCATAATTAATTTTAATATTTTAATATCTCCTAAGGTTTAATCATTTTATCCTAAGCCTCATTTAATTAAAAGAAAAACTTCCCTTTTAATTAAATAAAATCATCTTATTAAAATAAAATTCCTCTTTTAATAAAATCCCCACTTAAAATATCTCTTTGTGTTGAAAAAGGAAATAAAATAAATAAAATCCCTTTTTCTCTCCACTTTGATTGCACATACTTTTAAGTGGTGGGCCTTTTTCATCTTTTTGCCTCTTAAAGAATCTTGAGCACATGGATCGACCAAGATTTAATATCCACCATTGCTCATTTTTTTTTTGTCTCTTAATCTTGACCGTCCGCTTTCCTTTATAAGGAGCCCTCTCCTTCTCTTTCACATGATCTAGGTTTTAAGTATTTTTATGCTGCAGGTTTGGAGAGCAACTTTGGAGAAGATTCTTGAGCACTTGAGCTTGGATTGCTGAGGTAGCATAGCATTGGATTGCAGATCTTTGAACCTAAGGTGAGTTGCTACAATCTCTATGATATTTGGATTTTGGGTATAAAATGAATCTCTCATGTGTCTAGCTTGAGTGCTTATTGCTTTCATAGATCACACTTCAATTTTGGGCTCTAAAAAAGAGCATAGATTCACTTTCTTGCATATGTGTTTCACATAGTAATTAGGCCCTATGAACACTATTTGTGGCATTCTTGAGAGAGTGGGTTTCTTGTGAAGCTCTTCTTGATGATAGAACCCCTTGTAGGTAGGGAGGATATTGTTACTATCTCACGGTCTTACTTGGTTTGGTCTTCAACATTGATCGGCACGTTCTCTCTTGGTCTCATTTAGAGAGCTCGATAGACATTGTTGTTGACATCATGAACCTTGGTGAGGTGGTTTCAATCTTAGCGTATCAATGAACTTGCTTGCTATGTTCGGGTGAAGTGAAGACGCTAGAGGATTATGCTCTACTCCCTTTTTGGGTAGTACTAGAAACTTAGATCCTTGAATCTAAACCAAGTCCCCATGTGGTCCTTTATGCGAGTCACCTTGTTAGAGAGGGTTAACCGTAGTGGACATTCCCTTTATTGGGTCAACCACGTGGATGGAACCTCAAGCAGTAATAGCCATTTTTGCCATGGTAGTAACAACCACTATACAAATGTCCTTGTGGAAGAAATCTTCATGGGTGTAGTTTCTTGTTGGGCTGTCAGATCTCCTTAGCATCTCTGATTGATTAAATTCTCAGAATGTGTCAAAACCTTAGTGCACCTAGATTGGAGTTTGCCCTCTTGAGATTACAAAAGTTTCAGAGTCAAACCATTACTAAGAACCATAGTGCAAGAAAAATTTTATTTACTAGGACTATGTGAGTGGTTGAAAAACATTTGAGAACATACATAAGTAGAATCTTTAAGGAGCAGCATACTAGGTCACTATTCTTGTTCATGTGCAAGGTTGTTTTGTCCCTTGCCCATTGTTTGAAGACATTTTTTTCTTGAAATCCTTGATTGATGTCTTGCATGCTTAATTGATGCTGAAAATCTATTGATACACTTACCTGATATTTTAAAACAAAAAAAAAAAACTGAGTTCATGAGTTTACAAACTTGCTGTTAAGCAGCCTGATCCTATTTTATCACCTGGCTCTGCACATTCTCGCATGAGACTGGCATTTTCTCACGTGAGATTTCATTTCCTCATGTGATCTCTGGTGTTTCCTCACTCGGGACTGCATTCCCTCATGTGAACTTGTACCCTAGTTTGTCAGAATAGTGAGTTGATTTGTGTCATTTCCAGTCTTCCTTGGTCAATCCAAATTATAGTAGGTCACTTACCTCATAGTTGGAAGCCTGTTTACCCCTTGGTTTCCTATGTCTTGACCTCTTGGATTAGTATTCTTTGATTTCACAAGTGACCTTTCTTGGAATTGGTTAGTTAGAGATCGTCCTTGTTGAGAAAGTAAACCTTTAGATTCTTTGATAACACGCTTGGAGAGTCTTAGTCGTCTCTTGTCCAATTCACTTCCATCCAAAATCAATTTCAATCAAATATAATTTGGGTAAATCATCCTCCTGATCCATATGTGTTAGGATACTTATCCATTGATTGGGCACATCTATGGTAGTGTTGGTTTATACCTTTTGCAAAAAAAATCTATCTTATCACCTCTCTTTTGGGCAATTGAATGCTTTTACTATCCTAGTTTAGTACCAATGTTTCTTAGGGTCATCCTATCACCTATGATCTTTTCTTTCATGTTGGTTACAACAAGATATCAATTCAATCAATGAAAATGACCTCAAGTAGTCTTTGACCAATTACCCCTAGTTCAAACTCACCAAAAATGTAAGGGAAAAGAGCCTGTCTTTGATCAATCCCCTAGGAATACCTCAGAAGCTTGGTTTGATCCCAAGAGAAATCTTAGAGAGTTGAGAACATCCTTAGAACCTTCTCAATCATATATGGATATGAGTTACACTATGACTCAAAGGGAGAGGGAAGAAAGGGATAGAATTCTTGACAACATATTGGAAAGACATAGAGATAACATGTCGTTTGGCAGTTCATCTCATGAAAATCAACCAGTCCTATCTCTTATTTCTACTAGATATTTGGATGCACATCAAAGGGCTGAGAGAGCTAAGAGGAAACTCTCTCAAGAAGATCAATCACAACATGATAGTCAATATGATGATTCTTATGACACTCATGTGAATGCGGCATACACAAATGACTTGTTTAGGCATTCAAGACCAAGTTCACCACTCCAAACAACTTCAAGATATACAAGCGAAAGACTCAAAAGAATTGAGTGTGAAAAGAAAGCCTTCCTAGATGAACAAGCTGTAAAGGAAGAGAAACTTAGACTCCTAGAGTCAGAAAGACAAGCCTTATTAGATATAGAAAGGAGATCCACACAAGAAGAGAGAGATAGGCTTTTGGCACAACAACTTAATGATCAATACAACAACACATGTGTTGGTGATGGAAAAAACTCTCCTCTGCCCACCCCTCCTAAAACTCCACAAAGTGGAAGATACTCAAGAACACCTTCAAGAACTCCTAGCCCTAGAGAACAAAGGACTTCACAACAAGACCATTATAGGAGACAAACACCTCCTAGGAACTTAAGACAACCTTCTCAACGTGCTCACCATGGTTCACAATATGGTGGTGGTAGTTCAAGTTTTGAACTCAATTCTCAAGATTTCATGAAAATGAAACAAGAACCACTCTTCCAACAGTATGTGGAGAGGTATGTGGAGAAAAAAAAAGATAAGTTCCTAGAAAATTTGATCAACAAGGGTACTAGAGTCCCCTACAATTTTGATGTGGATAGAAAGATCAAGAAGCAAGGTATATCTCAAGAAGAAAGGATTAAACAACTTCATAATATGATGGAAAAGATGTTGGCACCCAAGAGCTCGTTTAATCTTGACTGAATTTGTCCCAATCCTTTTGACAAGAGTGTGAGCATGAAATATTTTCCTAGAAAGGTTGAAATTCCTCAATATGACAAATATGATGGTAATGGAGATCCACATGATCATGTGCATCAGTTTTATATTATGAGTTTTGAGTTTCACCAAGATGATTCCTACCTTATGAGATTGTTCCCAAGGAGTCTTAAGGGTCAAGTGATGGAATGGTTCACCAACATAACTCCCCCCGTCAAGACTTTCAAAGAGCTAGTCCATAGATTTGTTCAACACTTTTCATACAATCTTTTGAGATCTATCACCATGTTGGACTTATGCAATTTAAAGAAAAATCAAGGGGAATCCTTTGTCACTTTCTTGCAAAGGTGGAGACAAAAATGTTCTCACTACTCTAGGACCATTCCTAAAAATGAGAAGATTGACATCCTTATTAGCAACTTGGTTCCTGAGATGTGGTATGAAGTTAGGAAGATGGTCTTTGATTCCTTTGACACCATGGTTGAAACCACATGTAGGATTGAAGATGTCTTGAAAGAACAAGGAATTTTGGCCAACAACAAAAACAACAACAATGGTCAAAATAACAACAACTCTAATAAGGATAAAGGGAAAAACTCACACTGGAATAGGAACAAACAAATGGTCAATGATGGAGTTGTGGACTCTTCTCAACCTAAGGATCAAGTTGTTCTTCATTTATCTAGTGTTTTTCAAGCTATGAAGCTCAACTCATCTAACCAACAAGAATACAAGCCAAGATATCAAGATAAGCCTAAGAAAGAGAGGTGACAATTTTTGAAACTTGGTGATTCATATGAGGATGTCTTCAAAACTCTCATTGCCAACAACCTTGTGCATCCTCAAGATCTAGCAAAGCATCATATACCTGATGTTAAGCCACATTGGTGGGATGAGAAAGCCTTCTGCAAATTTCATAATGGGCATTGGACATAATATTGAAAACTATTGGAAACTTAAGCACGTCATCCAGGATCTCATTGAGAATGGAAAACTTCAGATAGATGGATTGAACACTAATGTTGATCATAAGGCTTTCAAAGAGCCCTTGCCTAAGTATGAGAAGGGGGAAACCTCTAAACCTAAGAATGGAAAATCTGAGATCAATTACACTTACACAGGTGTGGAAAATGTGGTCAACATACTTGAAGTTGTGGAAGAAAATGTTAACATGATGAGAAATAAAGATCCCTACGGATATGATCTAGACATGGACTATCCTCCTATCTTTGATGAAGAACCTGTTGTAGTGCTAAGGGGTCCTAACTCTAGAAATTCATCCCAAGCTCTTAATGCTATCACACAAATTCAACGTCCTATTTTCATTAGAGGACCTAGTTCAAATCAATCCAATAAACCAAAGCAAGTGGCATCCAAGAATGTCACCTCAAAGCCAGCAGTTAATACCAAAATGAGTTATAATCTTGTAGATCAGTTGCAGAGAACTCCAGCTTAGATTTCAATCTTTGAGCTCTTGGAGTTGTCCTCAAGACATAAGCAAGTCCTTGAGAATGCCTTGCACACAGAAAATGTTCCTACCAACTTAGATGTCGATCAGTTCCAAAACATGGTTAATCATATTGCTAGTCCTCACTACCTTACTTTTTTAGAGGATGATGATAAAGCTTTGAGCCACCCACATAATCTCACCCTTCATATTGAAGTTATGATCCATAAAACCCATGTCAAGCATGTGTTGATAGATGGGGGTGTTGGGCTCAATATTTGTTCCTTAAGTCTTTTGAAGATATTGGGTTATTTAGAAGAATTCATAGATACCCGAAAGAAGATCACTATTAAAGCCTATGATGAGGTAGAAAGAAGTTCCAAAGGGTTGGTCATCCTTCCTATTAGGATTGGCCCTGTTGAGAAGGATATATTGTTTCAAATTGTTGATGCTGGTCCTCTGGCATACAATATCTTACTTGGTAGACCATGGATTCATGATATGCAAGCAGTGTCATCTACCTACCATCAGTGTGTTAAGTTCCCCTAAAATGGAGTACAAATTTTTATACCTGGGGATAGCACATTATCTTTCAACTCAATTTCAACAAGTACTCATGTTCCCCTTAATAGAGAAGTAGAAGATTTCAATGCAATCTTAATAGAATGCAAAGACAAATTCAAGTCGGTAGACCTTGGTGTAGGGGGGTATCAACTTAACTTGTTTACAAAGCTTCAAGTTTCACCTAGGTCTTATGGAGAACCTTCACAAGAAATGAGACCTTATTCTTCAACTATGACTTTATTTGGCACATTTGTAGAGTCCTCAGTGCCTATTCAAGATGAGAAAGAAGAGGTAGCTATTAAAGATTGGATTTATAAAGAAGATAAATACATGCACAATGAGAACTTCTCTCCCTCTCCTAAGGCTTATGGAAGAGGGTATACTTTTTTCAAGAAGATGGGCTATCCTAGACATGGCCCTCTTAGTCATAGGTTGGATGCTAGAGTGCCTATTCAAGATGAGAAAGAAGAGGTAGCTATTAAAGACTAGATTTATAGAGAAGATAAATACATGCACAATGAGAACTTCTCTCCCTCTCCTAAGGCTTATGGAAGAGGGTATACTTTTTTCAAGTAGATGGGCTATCCTAGACATGGCCCTCTTAGTCACAGGTTGGATGCTAGAGTTGAACCTCTTAATCATGCTCTTTTTGGATGCAGGTCTAAGAAGATAGTTGGTCTAGGATTTGCAAATCATAACAAGAGCACTACTCCTATCCTTGATGAGTTAGATAGTGAAGATGAACCAAAATACATGCCTAATTTGACAAATCAACAAGATATGTGTGAGGATTGGGTCCCTTCCACTAATCTCCTTTGGGGAGATTTTGATAATTCAATTGCTCATGCGATAGTTGCAAATTTAGAACAAGAAGAATCAGATGTAGAAGATCCCATAAGAGAACATCAATGTAAGAATATTATTCATTTAATGGAGAGATATATTACCCTTGATGACATTAGAGCTTCCACATCAAGATGTCCCAAACCTTCATGGTGTAAACATCCTAGTCAGGATTCAGAAATAGATTCACATGAGTATGAATGGGACTCTCTCTTAGAGCCTTCCATAGTTGACATGGATGTTGATATCATCCACGCTTATAGTTCTCAACCTGAGGTAGCTGATGAGTCACGTGTAGGATTATAGGATTTGAACCCACATGTTGCCTTAGTGGATGATCCTTCTCTTGTTAGGATGAATCCTAATTTGGGTAGCTTAGAAGGATACTTGATGCATTCTAACTCTTCAATCACTAGAGATGATATCATTCACATTCATAACATTGAGCCATCCATTGACTTACCTCTTGCTCATCCTAATCTCATTGATTGGTCCCAATGTTATCAAGAACCTGAGCTATTAACATTCCAAAATGATTATGAGATAACATGTTACTTGAATGCCATTGAACCTATAGTCTCTTCCACCAGTGAACTAGCTACCAGCATGATAGAGCCAGATATCAAGTACCTTAGTCACAAAATAAAATGAAAAGAAAAAAAGAATAAGAGTTCTGATGGCAAAAACCACTGTGTGGCAGTGTTAAAACCAAAAAAAGTAAAAACAAATGACGTATCCAAGGGTGAAAACCTCTCTAAGGCACCTAAGGATGAGGTACTTGATCATCTCCCTAGCTATTTTCAAGATAGATCTTCAGTTCTTGTTGAGCCAACACAAGCAGTCAATTTGGGTATGGATGAGGTTCCACAGATAGTGCATTTGGCTCAGTCCCTATCAACACAAGAAAAAGAAGCCTAAACTAAGTTCTTATGGAGAAAGAAGATCAATTTTGCTTGGACTTATTCATATATGCCAGGGTTGGACACTAATCTTATCATGCATCACTTGTCCATAGCTCCAGGTGTAAAACTAGTCAAACAAAAATTAAGAAAGATGCATCCTAACATAGCTCTCCTAGTCAAAGTAGAATTAGAAAAACTCCTTGGTGTAGGATTCATAAGAGCTATTGACTATGTTGAATGGATATCAAACATTGTACCAGTTTCCAAACATGAAAAATCCATTCGAATTTGCACAGATTTTAGAGATGTCAATAGAGCATGCCCAAAGGATGATTTTCCACTCCCTAACATAGAAATGATAGTGGACATGACTGCGGGTTGTGAGATTTATTCTTTAATGGATGGTTTTTCTAGATATAATCAGATTAAAATAGCTCATGGAGATCAAGAAAAGACTACATTCACTTGTGCATGGGGTACCTATGGTTGGAATGTTATGCCTTTTGGGTTAAAAAATGTAGGAGCCACCTATCAACGAGCTATGACAACCATTTTCCATGACATGATGCATAAAAATATGGAAGATTATGTGGATGACACCTTGGCCAAGTCTAAGAAAAAAGACACACACTTAGCTGATTTAGAAGTCATTTTAGATCGCATGGAACAATTTCAATTAAGGTTAAATCCTAAGAAGTGTGCATTTGGAGTCACCTCTGGAAAACTTCTAGGATTCATCATTTCAGCAAAAGGAATAGAGGTAGACCCCAAAAAAGTCCAAGCAATCATGGATATGCCACCTCCTAAAAATATTAGTCAAATGAGGAGTCTTCAAGGATGTCTTCAATCCATAAGGAGGTTCATTTCACAGTTGGTAGATAGAGCTCAACCTTTTAACAAGAACTTACACAAGGGAGTCAAATGTGTTTGGAATGAAGATTGTCAAAAGAGCATAGATCAAATCAAGAAATACTTGGAAAATCCTCCCATTTTAATGCCTCCTACCCCAGGAAAACCACTTATTTTGTACATTTTAGTGACAGAATCTTCCTTGAGGGCATTACTGGCTCAACTTGATGAGCATGGGAAAGAAAGAGCAATATACTACATCAGTCGTACTCTTGTTTCATATGAGGTTAACTACACCAGCATTGAGAAAGCTTTCCTTGCAGTTGTGTTTGCTTCCCAAAAGTTGTGACATTACATGCTTGTGCACACAATACACCTCATAGCAAAAATTGATCCACTCAAGTATTTACTTGGTAAGGCTGCCCTCATAGGTAGACTTGCTAAATGGATGATGATCCTTTTCAAGTTTGATATAGAGTACATTGAACGTAAAGTCATAAAAGGACAATCCATAGCAGATCAATTGGTTGATTTTCCAATTCAAGGTAGTGCACCTATGCAAGTTGACTTCCTAAATGAGCATCTCATGTATATGACTGAAAGAAGATGGAGGATGTTCTTTGATGAATCTTTTATGCAAAATGGTTCAAGAGTTGGTGTGTTGTTTGTTTCTCCTCATGGGTACACAATTCCTAAGTCTTACAAGCTATTGTTCCCATGTACAAACAACATTGCTAAATATGAAGCTTTAACAAATGGACTTAAGATGGCCATAGAATGGAGAGTTACACATCTATGGGGATTCATAGCTGATAATCAACCAAGTCAATGAACAATATCAAATAAAAGATGAGAAACTGGTACCTTACAAGAAAATGGTTTATTCCTTGAGATGATACTTCACATTTGTCACATTTCAGCAAATCCCTATAGCAGAAAACAAAGTGGCTAATGCTATGGCTACACTTGCTTCGCTCCTTCAATTAGAGAAACATGAATCCAAATTTGAATTCCTAGTGGAAGAGCTACATTACCCTATTTATGACTCCCAAGAAAGCCATGTTATTTGTACACTTGTTAGTCATGAGTCATCCCATTATGGTGTCATTTACTCATACCTTCATGATGGCATTATTCTTGAAACCTTTAACCGATCTTAATGTAGAAACCTTACCTAAAACACCTCTCTCCATACCCTTATTTATGGTGATTTGTATAGGAGGGATCTAGATGGAACACTTCTTAGATGCTTAGAAAAGGAAGAATCCAACCAAGCATTAGTTGACATTCACGAGGGAATTTTTGGGGGACATTCCAATGGTCTTTCCCTAGCCCGAAGGTTACTTAGGGTGGGGTACTATTGGCCTACGATGCATATTGATGTAGTAGCTTTTGCAAATTCATGTGAAAAGTGTCAAAAACATGGTAACCTAATACATGCTCTAGGCAGGGAGCTCATTCCTTCTATATCTCATTGGTTGTTTCAACGCTGGGCCTTTGACCTTGTTGGGCAGATTCATCCCAACTCATCAAGTGGACACAAGTTTATTATCATTGCTACTAATTACTTCACTAAATGGGTAGAAGTTGTCCCACTTTCTGTTGCCTCAGGAAAGACAGTCTCTCTATTCATCCTGAACCATATCATATGTCGATATGGAGTGCCTTCTAAGATTATCAATGATAATGGAGGTCAATTTAAAAATAAGGACCTTAAACAAATCTACAAGAAATTCAAGATTAAACAACATTGGTCCTCCATTTACTTCCCACAAGGAAATGGTCAAGCGGAGGCATCAAACAAAACCATTCTTAAAATCCTACATAGAACAGTTCACAAGAATGGTAGAGATTGGCATTTATAGATAAATCTGGCTTTGTGGGCCTATAGAACGAGTATTCATACTCCTACTAGGGCTACTCCTTTTTCCCTTACATATGGTGTTGAAGCAGTGTTACCTTTAGAGGTTGAGATTCCTTCACTTAGAGTTTCCCTCAAAGGTCTAGTTACAAATGAAGACTACCGCGCCATGAGACTTCAAGAGTTAGAACTTCTAGATGAGAAATGTCAAGCATCATTTGACCATATGAGGGTTTATCAAAAGCGTATGTCCAAAGCCTTCAACAAAAAGGTTCACCCTAGAGAATTCCAAGTGGGAGATCTTATCCTACACGAAAATCCTAAGAACCAACAACATAGAGATCAAAAGGGCAAATTTAAACCTAATTGGCTTGGACCTTACATCATTACAGCAACTTTTGGGACAGGTGCTTATTTATTATCTACTAAAGAGGGAGAACAGCTCCCTGATCCTATCAATATCTTGCACTAGAAAAAGTTCTATCCATGATGCCCATTCTGTCTAGGGGCATCCTTTGTACATACTTATTGATCCTGAAAAAAAAATCCAAAAAAAATGGTATATTGTCAAAAATTTTTAAAATCTGAAAAATATTCTGAAAAAATGATCATCTTAGTGGAAACCTAGCAATAGGTGCTTTGATGTATCTCCAAAAAATTATATATTACAAAAATACAAAAAATTCAAAAAAAAAAATAATAAAAAATAGAAAAAGTGCCTTGGTGAAGACCTAGAAATAGGCGCCTTGGTAGCAAAAATACAAAAAAATTATAAAAAGTCCTAGAAAAAGAGAGAGAGAGAGAGAGAGAGAAAAAAAAAATTGCAATAAAATCCAAGTGGTGAAAGCTTGGAAATAGGCGCTACTTCAGGCCTTTGCACCTTTGTTTCTTAGCATACATCCTCAACACTTAGCCTTTCTCCATCATGCCTTGTCCTTGTTGCCTTGGTTTGGAATTGGTCTTTGTCTTTGTCTAGGGGGCATAACTATGTTAGCTTTGGTCTCTTGGATGTGTTAGTCTTTAGGACACCTCACAAACAGTGTTTTTCAACACCACCCCAACTGTGTTTTTCAACACAACCCCTGGCGTCAAGTGTTTTTCAACACTTATCAATTTGATCTTACCCAGTTTTGTCATGTGATCTTACATGCTTGCAAGCATTTGATCCTTATCCTTGGAACTTAGTATCAGTTAACACACTTAAATTTTTAAACACAACACTTAATGCTTGAGCTATGTCATGATTTTTTTGTTGTGTGCTGACTGTTATTGATTTTCATTGAGTGTCCTTGTCTAATAAGTCTCTCCGGGATGCATAGCTACAGGACTTGGGGCATGGGGCATGTTTTTATTTGCTTTTTGCTTATGGGTGTGGTCTTGAACCTCTTGAGTGTCTCTTTTTGTCTCCTTGAAACACTTAGGATATTTGAGGCATCATCCTTGACTATTTTTGCACAACTGTTCTTGTGGTCATCCTAGCATCTTTGCCTTGATGCAAGCGTGGTTTTGCTACATTAAATTGGGTAAGCTAACATCGAAGTCATCTTGACCTTTATGTCTTTGATGCTTATGTTAGAATCTTTCCACATTCCAATCCAATATAAATCACATTCATATTTTCATAGTTGCGCTTGTGACTAGTGATGATTGTGTGATTTTCTGATGTCCATTAATAATGGCCCAATGATGAAAATAAGTTCCTTAACATTCTCTAATGAATGATGAACATAAAATCCTATGTTACAATTGCTCTATTGCAAGTACACCTTTGCATTTTCATGTAGCTTGCATTGTTAGACTTCATGTTAATTTGCATTTTTAGGCTGCATTAGGAGTTTGAGAGGATTTTCCTTCATCTTTCTTTTGGACTTTTAATCAACTTTGGTCATGTTTTGATCTTCATTTCCTTATCTTATTTCGTGATCTCAATCAAAATTTTCTATCTTAAACAGTTGATTTATTTTGAGGCATTCTCTTTCTTGAGGCAAATTCTCTTTCTTCTCTCCATTTCTTTTCACCTCTTCCAACTTCTATCTTCCATTTGCTTTCACCCAACTTCTTTTCTTCTAATTCAACCTTGGGGCATAAACTTTCATGATTAATGATCTACCTTGGTTCTGTGATCCTTATATCTTTCATCTTACATCAAGAACATTATTTTTAATTCAATTTGATCAAATTTATCAATTCGATGTTTCTCCTCTATTTCATTTCGATTTTGATCACGAGGGGGAATTACCTATCAAATTTCAATCCTTGATTCAGCTTTATCGATCGTATCAATTAAACCTTGTTTGAGACTTGACAATTACCTGTTTACAAGGGTGTTGGCCTTGTCTTTTTCAATCAGCTTATCTTTGTCCTGATGTGTTCCCGTTCATCGATCACGCATCTGGGTTGTTTTGTGATCCCAAATCAATCTCACATTTCAACTTCATTATTTGACTACATGTGTTCTCATGAAGATCACACATTACCCAAATCGGGGCAAATGTATGCACCCTAAAATGGTCGCCTAGACTTTGGGCCTCATTCTTCAATTTATCAAATGATGGAACCAATTTATCAATTTCCTTGATCAAATCATAATTAATTTAAATATTTTAATATTTCCTAAGGTTTGATCATTTTATCCTAAGCCTCATTTAATTAAAAGAAAAACTTCCCTTTTAATTAAATAAAATCATCTTATTAAAATAAAATTCCTCTTTTAATAAAATCCCCACTTAAAATATCTCTTTGTGTTGAAAAAGGAAATAAAATAAATAAAATCCCTTTTTCTCTCCACTTTGATTGCACATACTTTTAAGTGGTGGGCCTTTTTCATCTTTTTTCCTCTTAAAGAATCTTGAGCACATGGATCAACCAAGATTTAATCTCCACCATTGCTCTTTTTTTTTTTGCCTCTTAATCTTGATCGTCCGCTTTCCTTTATAAGGAGCCCTCTCCTTCTCTTTCACATGATCTAGGTTTTAAGTATTGTTATGCTGTAGGTTTGGAGAGCAACTTTGGAGAAGATTCTTGATCACTTGAGCTTGGATATTGCAACTTCTCTTTTCTTGTCTTCTTCTCTCATGCTTCCATGGAAATCCATTTAGATTAATTTTGCACTTGCATATTAGATTAGATTAATATTTCCTTTTATAGAATAATCTTGCATAAGCATTTCCTTTCATAGATTAGTTTTCTTTCATCCATTTTTATCATTTAGAATAGCTTTCATTTTCATTTGCATGCATACTTGATGATCATGGAGACTAGCATTCTTTTTTTTCCTCTTTGAATCTCTCATTTTATGGTGTACTTGCATGGGCACAAACTAGGTCAAATTTGAGGGCCTCCATTACAAACCCTTGCACTCCATGAATAAAGAGCTATGAGTCACCATTTGAAACCTCATTCTTGAGTAATCTTAGATTTAATGACTCATAGAAGTGTGACAACATTTTAGCACACACGCGCAAACAACACCCACTCCTCATCCTTCATGTTGTGCGTATTCCAAGTCTGGGGTTGCACACATGTTAATAATGCAAGGCACACCATTGAATGTATGCACCTTTTAGAAATCTGGATGCACCTTTCTTCTTAGTGTTGGGTGTACTTTTAAATATCTCTACACACCATGCTATGGGTTGTATGCACCATTCATGGGTTGCATTCTAACATTTCAAGGCTCAAACTACCATAAGGCATGGTGTGCACCATATGAGTGTAATGTTGTGCGCACCAAGGGCCCGTTTGGAACATGGAATATGAGCCCATATTTCGGAATATCATTTTCTAATTTATTTATTCCATGTTTGTGTTCATCTTAAGAAAGATGAATTGGAATTTCAAAATTCCAATTTCGCCCAAAAAATGGGCATTCCATCTTCCACTTGAAAAGGTGGAATTAGATATCCAGGCTCTAATTCCATTTTCAAATGCCAATTTTATGAATGTGTCAAGTCTGTTTTCTGTTTAATTCATTTTCACGTCTGAAATTTTCATCCATTTTTGTCAAAGTTTTCGCTCACCAATTTCCGCGAGGGGGAAGAATGCCCAGAACGTTGTCTTGGCGACTGAAGATGTCTGTGCAGTTTTGCCTTTGGCAATGAAGATGTCCATGCAGAATGCTTTGAGGAAACCAACCAATGGTAGTTCTGATTCGATTCATGAGGCCAGTGAGTCCTGGTTCGATTTCAGACTAACTCGGAGCATTAGCAAAGAAAGCCCTAGCTGCTAGATTGCTTGGTTCGGGCTTGGCAGGTGAGATAGTTCATCTGGATAGATTGCTTGGTTGCTTGTTTTGCATTCAAAACTTGACTCTGAATGCTTTTCTGATTGTGAACCCTTGGATGGAAAGAACAGTTGGATTTTCTATTTTGGAAAGCCTCGGATCTTTTTCATTTTTGCTTTCGATCATCTTCCGGGTGAACCAAACATGGAATAGATAAATCAAAAAATGATATTCTGGATATGTATCTTCGAGAATTGCAGCATCTTCCAAAATTGATTATATCTAGCATTTGGTATGCCAGCACCCAAATGGGCCCCAAATGATGTTATGCGCACCAAGCATTAGCTACGCACACTTCAAATAGGGCTGGTGTAGCATTCACCAAGCATGGGTTGCATTTTGGCCAACCAAGGGGAGGTTGTCATGAGCATGTATGGTGCGCCCATGCTTGCAAGCCTCAAGGAAAAGATTTGATGTTGCGAAGGACCATGTGGGGAGAGGTTAAAGTTGTAGGGTGTGTGCATTGTGGTTTATCCCACATGTGTCATGTTTAATAAATAGAAGATGTTTTAAAAGAAAATGCCAAAACATGTAGTAAAGAGAAAGAGGGAGGAAGGAGTGGGGCCTCCCGGATGTGTGGGGCCAGCTGGTGCATGTCATCTGGGTGCGCACTAAGCATAATTTTGAAGGAAAAGTATTATAAATCCATTGGGATTTATCCCACATTGCATGTGTGGAATGAAACAAGATATTTAAATGGCAGAGAGCACAATAGCATGGTGTCCAAGTGTGGATGCCCGGATAGAGGTCCTTCCACACATGTGCGAGAATAAAGGTGCTCAATTGGATGACAAATAGAAGGTGACTTGGTAGTGGGTCCCACATGGAGGTAAGCATAATTTTGATGAAATATAAATTTGTAGGTTTGATGCATTAGTATGTGTGCCTGGAGATCAACGACAGGTGCGATCACGCAAAGAGAAAGCTACATGAAGTTTACCATTGCGGAATCGCGACTGAGCAACATGTGTCAAGGTGATGACATGGTGAAATAGTGTAGTTCAGTACCCGATTGGATAGTGTAATGAATTGGATGATGACACATGGCAGGAACTGATGCTAGAGTGATGATAGAGCAGCGAGATGGAGACTCTCGTGGCCTCAGGATGTGCACCTGAGATCAATGGTGGTCGCGATCCCACAATGAGGAAGTTTCTCGAGGTTTACCATTACGGTATTGTGACAAGCTGACATGTGGCAAAGTGATGAGCTGGTGAATGGAGTTGTAGGGTTATAAAGTGATGAATCAGAGGTTGACATGTGGCAAGGACATTGATGTGGCACCGATGACCGAGCAAAGGAGATGATGCAGACAATTCAACGTGGATGGTGAGGTGGTTGGCTGAGAAAATCAAATGATGCCACGTGGCATGTGGGCCTTGCCCAAATTTAAATAGATGTCTTCCGAAAAGATTTAACATTTTATATAGTCTGGACTATATGATAAATTCAAAATTCAAAACATTGTAGTTACTCATGAAAGTGGAAATGAAAATGATGTCTAGAGATTCAACTTTTACCAGAACATAGGCATATAATGTATCATTGGAAACGGCAGGAAAAGAGGGATTCAATGGCAGTGGAAATAACTAGTTTCTCACAAGTGGGAAAGAGCAGTAAAGGCTATTGTATTTTGAAGTAAAATTTTGGCAGGAAGAATATATTATGCAGAATGTATTGTTCTAGAAAGAGACATATGTCAAGTAGAGATATGTTTTAGGTCTTTTTTCCTTCTCCATATATTCGAATCTTTTCGATGTTGTCAGGGTTCCAAAAATTCTCTAAAATTTCTCAGAGTTGGTTCCAAAGGTGGTCTTTGGGATGGGTGGGAGGTCTAGGTTTAGTCTCTACTTAGTTTGAGAACACTGACTAATGGATTTTGCTCTCATTCTAGGATGTAGTAGATGTTTATCAGACAGTATTGTTATATTAAAGAGAAAACTTCTTGATTTTTTGTTGTCATTGAAGTGGTTTTAAATCTTGAAGCAGGGTATACATAGAGGCATGATCCTCATACATAATACTAATACCATTTCTCATTTCTCCATTTTTGTCAATCTTATGAGTTTTTGAATTTTTTGATTCACTGCATAGAATTATGCATATGTTTTCATTCTCTAGTTCTAATTTTATGATAAAACTAAATAATGCTATAGGTGAAGCATAAATTCATTTGGTTTTCATAGGGATGTTTGTAAGCAGTGTGGGTTTGGGTATTTGTGTGAATGGCTTGGATCTGTGACGAATAGTTGGATTCTGTATATTGCAGTGCATTAGAGGTTTTTCCCAATGGATAAGGCACTGATCAGAAGTGAGTATATTTTGTCATGATGTATTTGGTATGGTCTATTATATCTATCAAAGTTTTATATCATAACCAATCCCAAATCGTTCAAAATATTGAGGTTATAGAAATGTTTGTTTAATCATGGTGATTGCGAATCAATGAATGATTAGTTGTCATTTAATATTTTCTCACCATCCCATCTTATCTACTTTGTCTGAATCTAATCTTGGTGTTATAAGGAGTGTTGTTTTTATTGACTGGATTAGGTGCACCCACCTTGGTTTTGCAAAGCCAGAAGTGCAGAGGGTAGTCTTGTCCCTATAGTTGGTCCAGTTACCTTAAGATCCATAACATATTTGGAATTAACCACTCCTAAAATCCAATATGATGGTATATTGGCAACCTAAGTGTATAAATCATTTTGAAGAACCAAAAAAATGATGACTCCGCTAGGGAATAGAGATGCAATAGTCATGCTAAATCCAGTTTCACATCTCTGGTGTTATAAACTTGTTATAAATAACACAGGTACAAGTAGAGATAGAATCTTGGCCTTCTTATTTATCTCACCCAGTGGTTACCATTGAAGTGTATAGAGTCAGGTTTTAAGGATTTATATCATCTCACCAAGTTGTGAGTGGTGACTCTAAGATTCTCTATTTGATCAGTGCAAGTTTGAAATAAAAAATATGATATATTTGCAGTCCTGATAAACAGTTTTTATATACCCTGTTGAAGTTTTGTTGTGTTGATGGAAAAAGATACAAAAAAGGTTTACATTGGTTAAAGTATTTGTCCTCTTTAAGGAGGTGGTGACTCTATAAAGATTTCAGTGAAGCAAGCTTCAAATCTATCAATCTTTCTAGATGGCAAGTTGAGTTTCAACCACATACTTCCAAGTATTTTATTTTTCAAAGCATAACAAATGTTTCCTTATTAAGTGATTTAAGCACTAAGAAATGGAATGAGGTGTGAAATAGAGGTTTGCATGCTTCAAAGAATTAGGATTGTAGTTTTGCAAAAATTTTAGTAAAGTGTGAAATAGTAAACAATGGGGGACATAGAAATCAGTGGATCTATTATGCTTGAATGTGGTGGTTCTTTGTTAGAGTATGAAGAAAACTTTTTGAAACAAAGAATCCAAGAGGATACCATAGTGTTTTTAAGAAAACATGTGGGAAAAAGGAAAGAAGAATCAACACATAAGTTTTATAAAAGGTTTTCTGATAAATATAATGAGCTTCCAAAGGGTGTTGAGCTTTTCTGGTCTACATATATTGATTTATTTTTAGAGCTTTGTATGTTTGAATCAGTCAATTGGTGTCCATCCCATTGAGAAGAAACTATTAAATAGGTTGAAAGATGGATAGATTCAATTGAAGATCCTGAATCTGAAAGTGATGATGATGTTGTCTCTATTGATGTTGATTATGATGTTGATAGTGAGGTCAGTGAATATCAAGATGATGAAGAAGAGTCTACAATTAATAATGTTTCTATTAAGTTTATAGATCTTCCCTTTTATCAGTATAAGAGAGCAACATTCTTGTCATAGTACAAGAAAGTTTTTTGTAAACAACAAAAAGATAAATATGATGCAGATGAAAGTTGTTGCACTGATTGTTGTGCAAAAAATGATTTGAGGCAAGAAGTTTCAGTCCCTATTCCAGAAGAGGATGATGTTTGCACCACTAGCAGTGATGCCAATAAAAATGAAAATCAAGTTCAATGTCTGGTAAGCAGTGATAAAATCTCATCACTCTTGGTTGTTGATTTTCAGAGGTATGCCCTTAATATGGAATCTGCTTCACATTACCCCATTGATATATGATTTGACACTGATAATGAGGCATGTGTTCAAAGTGATGAAGATAATGATTCATGTTTGCATGAGTCCCCCTCATATAATAAGTTTGCAGAAGAAGTGAATGAAGACCATGATAGTGTGTTGTCCTTTCATGAAGATTCCAATAATGAACAAGTTTCTTTTTCAGTCTCTTTTCCTTCTTTTGATGAAGATGATAGTGATTATGACAGTGTTGAGGAAAATGTCTTCGACAATAGGGACAGTGAAATCTTTGATAAAAATGATGATACAAATCAGTCCTCCTTGCATCACAATGTTTATGAAAAAATTTTGCACTTGGTTCATGATCCAGATTGTGAATATATCCTTGAGGAATCAAGTTACTCAGTGGTTGAATCATCTCATGGAGAAAAATCTAAGGATCCAGTTCCTTCTAAGCCAAGTGAGTTTCTAGTAATTCATGACGACTATTGTGTTTTATATTCTGATGCATTATTTGATGAATGTTATATTTCCAGTCCTCAACAAGAGGTAACAGATGTTCCATATTTTTGGAATATCAGAATTATAGTGATAGTGACCAAAAGAATGTGGGTTGTAACAAATAGAGAATTATTTTTCAGCCAAGGAATGTCTACATATGTAGGCAACAAAATTGTCATCATATTTTCAGATGGCTAGTCTCATATGGGGATGAAAATCATATGTTTGATAGAGGTAAGAGGTGATTTTAGTTTGATGGCTTTGGGCCATTTTTAATTATTGTTCTCATTGTATAGTTGATTTTCTTTTAGTTGTGTGCATTTTTTAATTTCAATAAGGTTCCCTATTTTTGGAGAAAGAGCGAGAAGTCTATTTTATTTTTTTGAGTGGTCTACTCTACCAAAGATTCTAAATTCTCTACATGCCCGCAAGGGGCACGTGTCCCCAATCAAAGCCACTATTGGGACTCTAAAATTTTGGATAGATTTTAGAGTCTATACTCTGAAAATTTCCCTAAGGCTCAATTCAATGCTTCAAAAGACCATTTTAATGGACCCTAGTTTGAGTGCACATACAAGAAGACCTGATGATTTTCATGGGATGTCGCTTGGGACATGTATCCCTTGCCTATCATTTAACATATACAGTGGGTTTCAACTCTCAGAATTCAGCTCTGATATGTTTTGGAGTTAGTCATTTAGAGGTCATTGCACAAATATGCACTTTGCATTTTGTTCAGTTTTTACTAAATGACCTACTTTGGAGGTTTGCATCTAACACCCAGTTGATAGTCATGATGAAAGGAATATTGCATCATATTATAGGCATGAGAGTGTGTCTCCATGCCCATTTTTAGATTCCTATTGGTTCATATGATCAGTTTACCAGGGCACTTTTGTTTGCATTTTATTCAGTTTTACTAAATGTGGGAATGCAGATTTTAAGTGGCTTACTTTAAGGTCATACAAATTACATCCAGTTAGTGATCAGGGGAAATTGATTGTTCCTCTATATTTTATACATGGAAATGAGCTTTCTTGATGATTTTGAGATCATGACCAATCCATTTGATCACTTCGCTCGATCAGTTCCAAACCCCATTTATACAGTTTCACTATCTTTCAATTTAGGATGTTCTAAGGGCATGACTTTGAGGACCATTTCTTGATTATCAATCGATCATCTGGGAAATCCAGTTATAGCCTTATTTTAAACACATCAGAGAGATTCTTCATCCAAGGTTTCAGACCATGAGGGTCCCATTTGACATGTTTGCAAAGTCTGATCAAAAGGTGTTTTCAAAGGTGAATAGTGCTGACAAAATAAACTTCACAAAGTGACCACTTTCAAAAATTCATAACTTGATATCAGATCATTTTTTTGAGATGAGGATTGTTTCTTTTCACCCTTTGTATATGAATCCTCTACTAGGATCAGTCGTTGAGCTTCAAGTCTTCATTAGATATTTTTGATGCATCTTCTTCAGAGGTAGTTCCCAGTGTTTCCAGTTTGTTTTTACAAAGTGATTTTAAAGGGGTGTTTTCAAGTTTTAAAATTTCTCTCCCTATTCATCTTCATGGGAAACCATCTAACAGAGTGACTCTCTATACTAAAAATTTCATGCTCGCCAGGTGCCGACGCCCAGTGGTGAGTTTTCATCAATCTTTTAATGGTGTTCCTCAAGGCATTTTATTCAACTAGGTGACTTGGCAAAGATTGTGAAAATTCAATTTTTTAAGTGTCTGGCTTTGTTCGAATCACTTTTAGTTGCAGAGGTCAGTCGCTCATATCATTTTCAAGGCCAAGTTGTGTGAGATCGAAAAAAAAAATTAGCCGAACCCACTTTTGTCCTAGCTTGCCTCATTATTTCTAAAGAGCCTTGCAGTCTATCCTTAGAATAGAGTTTGAAATCCATCACTACATATTAAAGCAGAGATGTCAATATTATAATTGAATATGTTGTGGTAGACATGCATACATAATCTGGAAATACACAGAGTCTATATTTGTTTGACACATATTTTTATCTCTTGGTAAGTAATGATTGTCGGTTGTGAGCAGTAGACAATATAGAAAATTGCTTTGACTATGAATCAACTTCCAGACAAAGCTATTGCACTTGTTGTTGCATCACATATTGTGGGGAGTGTGAGCTCTTGGAGGTGCTAACATAAGCTCCCCCTACGTACCAAATTTTGAAGGCTACAGGCATTTGTAAAAGGATGTGTGCACACCTTTTGAATCTGCATGCAAACAGCACCCACTCCCCATCCTTCATGTTGTGCGTATGCCAAGCCTGGGGCTGCACACATGTTAATAATGTTGGGTGCACCATGGAATGTATGCACCTTTTAAAAATTTGGGCGCACCATTCTTCTTAGTGTTGGGCATACTTTTAAATATCTGTACATACCATGCTATGGGTTGTACGCACTATTCATGGGTTGTGTTCTAACATTTCAAGGCTCAAACTACCACAAGGCATAGTGCGCACCATATGAGTGTAATGTTGTGCGCACCAAAGGATGTTATGTGCACCAAGCATTGGTTGCGCACACTTCAAACAGGGCTGGTGCAGCATTCACCAAGCATGGGTTGTGTTTTGGCCAACCAAGGGGAGGATGCCATGAGCATGTATGGTGCACCCATGCCTGCAAGCCTCAAGGAAAATATTTGATGTTGCGAAGGACCATTTAGGGAGAGGTTAAAGTTGCAGGGTATGTGCATTATGGTTTATCCCACATGCGTCATGTTTGATATATAGAAGATTTTTAAAAATAAAATGCTAGAAGATGTAGTAAAGAGAAAGAGAGAGGAAGGAGTAGGGCCTCCCAGATGTGTGGCCCCAGCTGGTGCGTTCCAGTTAGGCGTGCACTAAGCATAATTTTGAAGGAAAAGTATTATAAATCCATTGGGATTTATCCCACATTGCACGTGTGGAGTGAAACAAGATATTTAAATGGCAGAGAGCACAATAGCATGGTGTTCAAGTGTGGACACCCAGACAGAGGTCCTTCCACACATGTGCGAGAATCAAGGTGCTCAATTGGATGATAAGTAGATGGTGACTTGGCAGTGAGTCCCACATGGAGGTAAGCATAATTTTGATGAAGTGTAAATCTGAAGGTTTGATGCATTGGGATGTATGCCCAAAGATTAACGGCAAGCATGATCCTATAAAGAGAAAGTTGAATAAGGTTTACCACTGTGGGATCATGACTAAGCGACATGTGTCAAGGTGATGATGTGGTGAAATAGTGCATTACAGTGCCCGATTGGACACCGCAATGAATCAGATGACAACACATGGTAGGAAGTGATGATAGAGTGATGAGATGGATAGTCTAGTGGCCTCAAGATGTGCATCTAAGATCAATGGTGGTCGTGATCCCGCAATGAGGAAGTTGCTCGAGGTTTACCATGGTCACATCACAACAGGCCAACATGTGGTAGCGATGAGCTAGCGGATGGAGTTGCAAGGTTATGAAGTGACGAATCAAAGGTTGACATGTGGTGAGGATAGTGATGTGGCACTGATGACCGGGCATAGGAGATATGTAGATAGTTCCAATTGGATGGTGAGGTGGTCAACTGAGCAAATCAAATGATGCCATGTTGCATGTGGGGCCTACCCAAATTTAAATAAATATCTGTAGAAAATATTTAAAATTTTATATAGTCTAGACTATATGATAAATTCAAAATTCAAAACATTGCAGTTACTCATGAAAATGGAAATGAAAATGATGTCTAGAGATTCAATTTTTACTAGAACATAGGCATATAATATATCATTGGAAATGGCACGAAAAGAGGATTGAATGGCAGTGGAAATAACCAGTTTCTCACAAGTGGGAAAGAGCAATAAAGGCTATTGTATTTCAAAGTCAAATTTTGGTGGGAAGAAGATATTATGCAGAATGTATTGCTTTGGAAAGAGACAAATGTCAAGTAGAGATATGTTTTAGGTATCTTTTCCTTCTCCATATATTTGAATCTTTTTGATGTTGTAAGGGTTCCAAAAATTCTCTGGAATTTCTCAAAGTTGGTTCTAGAGCTAGTCTTTGGGCTGGGTGGGAGGTCTAGGTTTAGTCTCTGCTTAGTTTGAGAACACTGACTGATGATTTTTTCTCTTAGTCTAGGATGTAGCAGATGTTTATCAGATAGTATTGTTATATTAAAGAGAAAACTTCTTGATTTGTTGTCATTGAAGTGGTTTTAAATCTCGAAGCAAGGTATATACAGAGGTATGATCCTCATACATAATCCTAATACCATTTCTCATTTCTCTCCATTTGTGTCAATCTTATGATTTTTTGAATTTTTTGATTCACTGCATAGAGTTATGCATATGTTTTCATTCTCTAGTTCTGATTTTTGGATCAAATTAAATAATTATATAGGTGAAGCATAAACTCATTTGGTTTTCAGAGGGATCTTTGTAAGTAGTGTGGGTTTGGGTATTTGTATGGATGGATTAGATCTGTGACAAATAGTTGGATTTTGTATATTGCAGTGCATTAGAGGTTTTTCCCAATGGATAAAGCACTGATCAGAAGTGAGTATATTCTGCAATGATGTGTCTGGTATAGTCTATTATATCCCTCAAAGTTTTAAATCATAACCAATCCCAAATCACTCAAAATATTAAGGTTATAGGGTTTCTTGTTTAATCATGTTGATTGAGAATCAATGAATGACTAGTTGCCATTTAGTATTTTCTCACCATCCAATCTTATCTGCTTTGTTCGAATCCAGTCCTAGTGTTATAAGGAGTGTTGTTTTTATTGACTAGATTAGGTGCACCCACCTTGGTTTTTCATAGCCATAAGTGCAAAGGGAAGTCTTGTCCCTATAGTTGGTCCAGTTACCTTAAGATCCATAACATATTTGGAATTAACCACTCCTAAAATCCAATTTGAGGCTATATTGGTGGCCTAAGTGTGTAAGTCATTTTGAAGAACCAACACCCTCTTTGCATCATTCTAATTTCGAGCTTAAGGGGGCTTGATTATATAGAAAATATTCTTCATCAATCAAATCTCCTAATCTGTAAATCTAGAAATTAAACCAAATCTTTATCGATCAAGTCAATCAATGACTAAAACATCATCACTCGGGGCATCTCATCTTCAGGAACCATATCAAGTTGAGATTCTCTGCATCCTTTTTGGAAGAGTGTTCTCATCACTTCACATCAATTCACTCGGAATGATAATCTAGCTATCTCTCGAGGCATACCAATCTAAGACTGCTTCTCTATCTGGCCTCTTGGTTCAATATATCTTTGACTCTAATTAGTTTCATCGCATCTCATCAAACTAGTTAGTTATCATATATCTCTTGATCAAGTGTTCAATTTCATCGCACCACATCAAACTAGGCACTTTGGTCTCGCTCATCATTCTTTTCTCAATCAAGTCTAGAGCTAATATCCACTATCTTAATCGATCCCTATAAATAGCTTCATCTCTTTACACCAAGTGGCTTCCTGATCTAGCTTTTAGTCTATTCTTTTAATCAATGTGCTAGCCCATTATCTCGATCAATTTGCCTAATTTCAAATCTAAATCTATAAAATAAAATAAAAATTACTAGACATAATTGTGCAGACCAACCCTGAAAATCCTCTTTAAATAATTAAATCAAAAAAATTATATTAAGCTTATACTAAGGTCTAATTTCTAGAGCTTGCATATTTATTTTATTTCTATAATATTATTTTTAATTTAAAGTTTCTACACTATTATTAAAAGAACACATTCACATATGTACACATACTTAATCTTTATTAATAATAAATTAAAGGGGATTTGTGCTTTCAAAATTATTATTTTGTCTTATTCTACCTAACATTTCTTTTGCCTCTTAATCTTCACCACTCATTTCTACCTAACCTTGCATCTCCTCCATTATTCTTTTGCCTCTTAATCTCAATCACACATTCTTTGCCACTTAATCTTAACCCTCTTTTGTAGAGGCAAATTCTTTTAAATCTCTTCTCTCCATTGAAAAAAAGGATCCATAATCAAGCATTCAAGCATAATTGCATTCTAGAGCACTTTTTGGCATTCTTCAACATTCTTAGCAATCTAGTTTACTTTCAGTGTACAATACTAGTTGCTTTGCATCCATTCTATCTTAGTTCTTTCATTTTATAGTTGTTAATCTTGCATTGCATCATATATTACTATTGTATTTTCTTCATCTAGTTCATTTATATAGCTTAATTTGCATTATCATTCTAGTTTAATTTTGCATTTCATATCTTTGCAATCCTTCTAGTTTACTTTACATTTCATCTTGCAACTCAAATAATATTGAGATCATCTTGTGAATCTTCCATTTTGAGGTTGTCTAGTCACTATTTCTATTGTCTCAATTTGATTAGCACAATATAGAACTAAACTCGCTTCAAATAGGAACCAATAAGCCACTTTCAAACATTTCTTTATTTATTTCATGTTCTTACTAGATTAGGAATGTTTGATGTAATAGTTTATTGAAGTGTGTGATTTGCAAGTCTAAAGCATCACAATTTTATCACACACAAGGAGCACTCTTAGAGATAAGGGCTAACCTCGAGTTTCGAAAAAACAATGTTAATTTGAAGGCTCAATAAGTGATAGAAGAATGTGAAATCAATGTGGGAACCCATATATATTAAAATGGGGCTGAAATGAGTACCTAATTAAGGGTGCTTACTTTTTAGGATGATACATTTATCCCCCATTTTAGCGGAGTATGAGTTCACTGTCATGCCCAAAATATGAGCAAAACACACCAATCAAAAAATTTCAAACTAACATTAAAGTTATCTATGATATCTGATCAGTTGTGGATTAATAGATTTAAAGGAGTACATAACTTGAATAAGTTTAAGGGGTATCATGACCAAAGTTGACTTGGTCAACCTCCCTCAAGTTATCAATTTTCTAAAATGAAGTATTGCACTAATGGTTGTAGGAACCCTAGAGTGAATAGTTTGACTAGGTTTGACTTTACTAAACCTTCAAGTTTTAATCACAAAATCTAAGCTTTAATTTAAGGATAATAGGTGTTTTAAATAATAACACTAAAGTTATTTAACTATAATAATCACTTAATAATTTAATAAATAATTATACCTTAATTACTATTAAACTATTAAATTTATTTTAATTTAATCTATCTATATTATAATAGATTTTAATTAAATAATATCACATTCAAATTAATAAATATTTAAACAAAATATCTAAAAGGTAATCAAATCCAAAAATCCTAGTCACTAAAGTAAATCTAATCTTTCCTTTAAAGTTAAAAATATTGCAACTAAGAGAAAATCTAGAAATTTCCTTTTAAGACTCAAAGTCAATTTTTGCTACTTAAATTATTAATGAGCAAAAATCAATTCTCATCTATTCAATAAAGGCAACTAAAATGAATTAGATAAAATTTTGAGATCCATAAAGCTAAATTCTATAAATATCCAAATTCTTTAAAAGTTAAATTCTATATTTCATTTACTCTTCTCTTTCTTATTTTTCATACATGTATGCTAGGATGGAATGCTTGAAGGTCTCCATTAATGGAGATTTCCAGAGTTTTGGAATGGATATATATTTATTTATTTATTTTTGTTATTTTTTATTTATCAAATATATATTTATATGTATATATCTATTTAGAATTTTAGCATGTTGATTAAATTTATTTAATCTTTTTAGTTTTAATAATTGTCTCTGTTTTTACTTTCATTTCTCTGTTGCAAATTTAATTACTGGTGAATTTCTTTTACTTTAAATTCAAATTATTGTTGCTTTTGGTTTTTTCCTTCTAATGCCCAGAAAAATGATTGGTGGAAGAAACATGATGCTTTATTTCTTCATGTGGCTGTTATTTTAAAATCGCGGTGTAAAAGTTAATTTTTTAATCTTTAAAATTAACAGTAAGTTTTAAGAATTTTTGTTACTATAAATCTTTTTTTTTACAATTAAAATCTAATAGTTTAATTATTGTTACTATTTCAAGTTTATATTTTGGTTTTTAACCCCAAACGGGGATGAGGTGTGTGCCTTACTCTTTGAGAAGGCCTACAATCCCACATGGGACTCGCAGGTCCCCAAAGTTGGGGTTGCCATCTCCAACAATGGATCGCAATCCTCTTGAGGGTTGTGGCCCATTGCTGAGGTCGCAATCCTCATTAGAGGTTGCGGCCTCCCAAGGTAATGGGGAGAGGGATGGGTGGAGCCCAACTCCCCGCCCTCCCCCAAATTTGATACAGTTAATCTTTTTTTCTTTTATATATTTTTATTATATATAAAATTTATATGTATATATTATTTTATTTAAATTTCAATGTCTCAGTTTATAATTTGATTAATATTTTTGAAAACTTAAGAGGATAATTAGGTAATCTATAAATTTTACATAATAGTGATTATTTAATTTAGGAAAATATAAATACCCCTAGATATACATGAAAATAATAAATCTGATGTGAATTAATTTGGTGAGTAATAAAATTAGATTCCACATCACTTTAAGAACTTTAATTTTAATCTATTTTTAAAAAAAATATTAGCCTTATTTAACCAATTTTTTTTTTTTTAAAGCTTATTATGCAAAAGATGTCAATTTATTACTTCACATGAAGCATGAATTTATTATAAAATAATTGAGTTTCCTAACTTTACCATTTAAATGATTATTCAACAAATTAACTAGGAAAGCAAAAACTTAAAGATTGACTTTTTAAAAGCTTTTCCTGCACCATAACATCTTATAATTTAATAAAGAGATACTAGGAAACTTAAATATTAAATTTGTCTAAGATCTAACATTAAGTCCAATTGTGAACAATAATTTTGCAACAAAATTTCTTATAAAGAAATTAATTACCTCTTTCCATATATTCGAAATAACAACTTTTACAACTTCTATTCTTTGAAAACTAGAATAGAAGAAAATTTCCTTACATAACTTTTCTGAAAGTTACAAGATATCCATGAAGCTAAGAGATACAATTTTACATAATAGGGAAAACTCTTAAATTACATCCAAGTTCCCATCATATACTCCAAGCAAGATCTTGCTTAAGAATCTGGTTGATTATGGAGGCTCACCTCTCAACCTAGACCATTTCATGGTCACCCCCTAGCTAGGGGAACAAAGACCAATATTAGCTTGAAGCTCTCCATTAATGGAGATTTCCAGAGTTTTAGAATGGAGATACATACATACATATATATCTATTTATTTATTTATTTATTTATTTATTTATTTATTTATTTATTTATTTATTTATTTATTTATTTATTTATTTATCAAATATATATTTATATGTATATATCTATTTAGAATTTTAGAATGCTGATTAAATTTATTTAATCTTTTTAGTTTTAATAACAGTCTGTTTTTACTTTCATTTCTCTGTTGCAAATTTAATTGCTGATGAATTTTTTTTACTTTAAATTCAAATTATTGTTGCCTCTGGTTTTTTCCTTCTAATCCCAGAAAAATGACTGGTGGATGAAAGATGATGTTTAATTTCTTCATGTGGCTGTTGTTTTAAAATCACGGTGTAAAAGCTATATTTTTTTGTCTTTAAAATTAATAGTTAGTTTTAAGAATTTGTGTTACTGTAAATCTTTTTTTATATATAATTAAAATCTAACAGTTTAATTACTGTTACTGTTTCAAGTTTATATTTTTGTTTTTAACCCCAAACAGGGATGAGGCACGTGCCTTACCCTTTGGGAAGGCCTACAATCCCACATGGGACTCGCAAGTCCCCAAAGTTGGGGTTGCCATCTCCAACAATGGGTCACAGTCCTCTTGAGGGTTGCGGCCCATTGCTAAGGTCGCAATCCTCATTAGAGGTTGTGGCCTCCCAAGGTAATGGGGAGAGGGACAAGTGGAGCCCAACTCCCCGCCCTCCCCCAAATTTGATACAGTTAATCTTTTTTTTCTTTTATATATTTTTATTATATATAGAATTTATATGTATATATTATTTTATTTAAATTTCAATGTCTCAGTTTATAATTTAATTAATATTTTTGAAAACTTAAGAGGATAATTAGGTAATCAATAAATTTTACATAATAGTGATTATTTAATCTAAGAAAATATAAATACCCCTAGATATACATGAAAATAATAAATTTGATGTGAATTAATTTGGTGAGTTATAAAATTAGATTCCACATCACTTTAAGAACTTTAATTTTAATCTATTTTTTAGAAATAAATATTAGCCTTATTTAACCAATATAAATTTTTATTTAAAGCTTATTATGCAAAAGATGTCAATTTATTACTTCACATGAAGCATGAATTTATTCTAAAATAATTGAGTTTCCTAACTTTACCATTTAAATGATTATTCAACAAATTAACTAGGAAAGCAAAAACTTGAAGATTGACCTTTTAAAAGCTTTTCCTGCAACATAACATCTTATAATTTAATAAAGAGATACTAGGAAATTTAAATATTTAATTTTTCTAACATCTAACATTGAGTCCAATTGTGAACAATATTTTTGCAATAAAATTTCTTACAAGTAAGGAAATTAATTACCTCTTTCCATATATTCATAATAATAACTTTTACAACTTCTATTCTTTGAAAACTAGCATAGAAGAAAATTTCCTTACATAACTTTTCTTAAAGTTACAAGATATCCATGAAGCTAAGAGATACAATTTTACATAATAGGGAAAACTCTTAAACTGCATCCAAGTTCCCATCATATACTCCAAGCAAGAACCTGCTTAATAATTTGGTTGACCATGGAGGCTCACCTCCCATCCTAGACCATTTCATTGTCACCCCATAGCTAGGGGAACAAATATTGAAACATGAGACACACAAACATAACCATATGAACAAAAACAAGCACAAGGGAGAAATTACCCAAACCCAAGGAATTTACTAGGCCTTCTAAAGACCTGAAACATTAGGGGTGACGAGGACTTGTCACATGAAGAGAAGCCAAACATATAACAAAAGATACAAGCGGAATAGGCCACACATGGGCTCAACATACCCTTATGACCCCTAAAATCCCTTAGGAATGATTGGCATCGTGGGGACTTACACACCCATATACATTCCTCCACACATGGAAGACTCTTCACTACATGGGTAGCCTCTACCTTCACCCCTTCAAGGTTACTCTTCCCTCCCAAGGGTGAGTGTGCCTTGAAGAACCCCACAAACAAATCAAGCACAAAATAAATACAAGAGTTACAAAGAACCTCCATGGAAACCCATGGAGTTTGAAACAAAAATACATAAGCTCCATTAATGGTTTCCTTAAGCATTCTACAAGAATAAGCAAAACTACTCTAAGCTACTCTAAAAGGAAACCAACCTCAAGTGCAAGCTTAAGGAAAATAAGAAGTTTGAGATGAGCTTTTCCCTTTTATGTTATCTTCCTTCTTCCAAATCTAAGAGTCTCTAAGAATAGAGAGTGGGTGAACAACCTTGTCAAACTCCTAAGATCTCCCTAAATGGCCTCCTACTCAACCACTAACCTAACAACCATAAATACAAAGGGTACCTTCACCATAACTCCTCCAAATATCTTCCTCCCTTAATAAATGAGGTGTTAAAACTAAATGGAGTTGAGAAGATGACTTGTCCAAATTCTCAAAACTCTTAACTCGGATCTTGACTTTAGGGGTACTTTAGAGGGTTCATTTATGAGTCTAGAGCCTTCTAATGACCAAAATTTAACCCCTCACCCATAGTATACCTAGTGGGGTAGTTAAATTTGACCTTAACTTCCCTCTAGAAGCTTCTTAGACCCTCCAAAATTTCACTTGAAGTTAACTTATGAGTTTATCCAATCTTGACCCATCTAGAAACTTCCTATACCTTGGGTAAGCATGGGGAATCTATAAGTTAACTCTCTAGAAAGTGTCATATTTATCTTAGTTAAAAAGGTTAGTCATGTCAACGCCTCATACACCCATGTGTCAAGTGACACAATGTAAATTCCAACCCATTCACACATAGCATGACTAACATAAAATAATTAACTTAATTTAAATGCAACATTCAACAATTACTTTTATGAATAAAAACATAAGACAATGAGGTTTATGTCTTTTTACTAGACAAAACCTTGGCTATATAGTTTTAACATGGTTCCACTCTTTGTTCCCCATAATTATAACCATGGTCAATCCCCACACACTCATTGCAAACATTAGTAGGTCTAGTAACATAACAAGGTAAATAACATAAATCCACACATCATCAAGCACTCATATTTATGTATTCCTCATAATATAATCCAATGTTTTCTTTTGATCCCAATGTGCATAACATGTATCTTTAAATCAATTTACATCATAATCATCTAATGTATCTAGTATATTGCATCATCAAATCAATACCCTAACATAGGTGCATTAGGATCAACTATAAAACATCAAATAAGTGTTCAAATCAACATAATCAAGATGCAGAATATACATAGCATAGGATTCGTCAATCCTAAAAAATAATAACATATGTCTGAGTATCTCAAAATCACAATATCAACTGAAGAGTCTGACTAAAAATAAATGCTAAACTATGACAGTTGGAGTAGGCCTCACATCCACCTCATGCTCACGATAAAGTAGAAGAAAGAGAGAGAGAGAGATGAGAATCATGGGAAAACTGCAAGGAGATAAGACATCATTACACTAGTAGAATTTGGGCAATAAATGACCAGGTGACTAAAACTTTTAGTCACGTGACTAAAACTTTTAGTCACGTGACTAAAACTGATCATGTTCTACCCATTTTTTTGTAATTCACGAATATAAATGACTAAATAAATGACCAATTTGGTCATCAGGTAAAATCAAAACTAAAATGACTAAATAAATGACCAATTTGGTCATCCGGTAAAATGACTAAATAAATGACCAATTTGGTCATCGGGTAAAATGACTAAATAATTAGTCACCCTAATAATAAAAATGACTAAATAAATGATTAATACTCGTTTACACATTAACATTTGATAATATCATATACTTATATTCTTAGAAGTTGCATTTCAGCAATAATGTGTGTTCGCCAATAGACTTATTATGTGAACATTATTCTGTGTGCTCTAATATTTTGTTCACCAATAAACTTACTGTTGCATTTCACATTAACTATTCTATGTGCTCTATAATTTTTAGATGTTTCATTATTTTGTTTGTATCCTAAGGTGAACTTTAGTAGTTATGCCATTATTCAAATATTGTTGATACATATGTTTAATTTTCAGGCAAGGTCGAGCCAGCCAAAAGATTATTCATGGTCAAAATGTGCCAAGCATGGCTATTCATGTGTTATCGCTAAAAGTTTGAATTTAATTATCTATTATATTATTCAGATACATTTATCAAATGCGCTCAATGTTCTCTTCTCTTCTCAAACCTCTTTTTTGTATGTGGCGAATCCCAACAAATGGGATGCCTTACTATTCTTCAACCTACACCCAGATGCTACAATTGATGACACTAGTCTGCATGGTAGTTTTGACAAATGATCTGAAAAGTGTGTAAATCTTCAAACATTTCTAAAATTATAAATTTTAACATAATTACATCGAATTGCATCTACTTAATGCAGTGGTTGGTGACAAGGGTTTAACAGCCTCCTATACATTCTATAAATCTAGTGGTTGTATTAGGCATTAACAGTTCGAGCTTTTGGTGCAATGACAACCACCCAATCTAACGACAACCACCCAATCTAACAATATATACAGACTTCTCTGCACTAATTTGGTCATCAGGTGCAATCACAACTAAATAATTGGTTAGACAAATAAAAATAACTAAATAAATGACTAATTTGGTCACTGGATAAAAAACACAACTAAATAATTAGTCACACAAATAGAAATGACTAAATAAATAACTAAATTTTACCACCAAAATTTGACGCCAAAATTACACAAAACAAAGGCAAGAGTAGAAGGTAAATACCAAGAATTTAGGTAACAATTATATAGGCATCAAGCAATTAGTAATTACTTGGTCCATACTATTGGGGTAATATATAATTGCACCCTATATTTACTTAGGTAAATCATGAATAAGAGGACATATCAACTCCCTTGATCGATAGAATTATTTGTCATCTCTACATCATTCATCTCCTTGATTGATAGTATTATGTGTCATATTTCTCATTTGGATGAGTTTACTTAACACATTTTCTCTTACATGCAATTCAACTTCTTTTGGGATACTTTCACACCTTGACCTTTGCATCCTAGTGTGTAAATATTACAATTCATTTCCTTTGTTTTACATACTCTTGAATACATATATTGAAATTTATTTATTTTCAAAACTAATTTAATTGTCTTAAATTAAAAATATAAACTAATTCAATTGTCTTAAATTAAAAGGACAGATAAAAGAAACATGCATTTTCAATAGGTGGCAAAGGATAGAAGAATGGTGGGAAGTGAAATTCTAACACGACTTTGTTAATTTTAACATATTTTGGTAATTGTTAATATCAGTTTGCAGAGCCTCTAATGTTTCTCACTTGTTTTGAGATGCTAGTTATCCTTCATGCACTGGTTGATTGGGAGGAAGATCTTATATCTATTGCAGAGACCTCATTGCCATTTTATATACATTTTATGTCCATTTTCTACTAATCAAAGGAAAGGAAACTTTGAATTCTTGTGTCCTCAAGGCCGAGCTTGTTGGCCGCATGTATTTAGGGGTTTTATTTCAATTTCAATTTTTCTTGAAGAAAATTTCCTTTACCTAGGGTTTCATTACTATTTCAATTTTTCTTGAAGAAAAATTACATTTACCTAGGGTTTCATTATGATCTCAATTTTGGTTGAAGCAAATTTATGTTTATTTCATATTTCATTTTGATTTATTGATGAAAATAGAGAATGATTCTATCTATGTCATTGTAGAGTGAATAAAGAGGCAAGCTGATCACTCCCACCTCAGCCTGGATAGTAGCAGAGAGGCTTGCCAAGGTTGTCATGATGCGTAAATCTTTAAATTGGGTTGATGATTTGCACAACTTTAAGAATGCAAGGTTTTAATTATTTTATATTCCAAAACTTGCCTTGATTGATGTGTGACCATGTGGAGTCCTTAACTGAATGTTGAATTGCTGCATTTTCCTTAAAAACTCCCCTTTTTGAGCCTTCAACTAGTTCTCTACCATATACGAACTTATATGTCAATAGGACAGTGAACTGTTTGACAAAATGCCTCAGTTTGTTCCTCCCAATTGCAAGGTCATCGTTTGTGAAGCTTATTTCAGACAAACAACTATACTTATTTATGGATGGCTTTATGTTTTCACAGCTTGCCCATGCCATGACAATCATATTTATGGATGGCTTTATTAGAAATGACTCTTCCTAATTATTTTATTTGTATCTGTAAATCCTTGATGGATAAATATATACAAGTAATTCTTTGTACAGTATCATGTATCTCCCTAAACAATTGTTTTATGATCCATTGCAGCTACTGGGCCATGTGAGAAAATCGTTAAAGAAGCATGAAATTACAACTGCTTTGGCTACCAAAGAGCTAGTCTGATTTTTGGTACATACTATATTTTGTGTTGAATGTTGTAAGAATTTTTTAGTTTATGTAATACTAAGCAAGAAACTTGTTTACTTATTGGTGTAAATTTATTAAGTGGTTGTGTATGCTTCATGATGATTTGTTTCTTTGCAAGATCTGTATTCCTTATCCTTATAGTTCCCACTTGCACAGGCATCTACATTAATGGATTTTCCTGTGTTGGGCATGCTCATGTTGTACTCCTCCTTTTTCAGGTAAACGACAAAAGTGATTCTACTTGGCATCGGGATTAAAGAGGGCAGGAGATAGAGAAGTTTCCTCCAGTTATGTATTGTCCTGTTAACCTTTAATTCTCTAATTTTTTAAGGGTTTTGATTAATAAATTTGTGCACCATCTCGAAGCCAATTTTTTTGATGCATGATCTTACCTGTTGCAAGGTTGGGATATTAAATGTTTTATGTATATCTCTTCTTGTAATCTCTGCAATTGCAGAAGTTTGTAGACTATTTAGGTTTAGTTGTTAAGCATTCCTCCCACAATGATCACTTGTTCTACATAAAGTGTTTGTAGATGATATGGATAATCGACAGTACTAGAAAGAACTTCAAACCATGCTAGAACAACACCTAAAAAAAGTTAACCCCAACAATCCAGAAAATTATGCCCCATAACTAGGACTAATTCAAGGGTCTATTTATTGCAAATTCACATTGAAAAATGAAGTAATAAAAGGAATCACACACCATATTATTCGTTATGAAATACCATGTCATTTTTAGTTAGAAATTAGAAACCTAATAAGAAAACAAAAACCACTTTTAATGTACTAAATTCTTTATTTCGCATCACATAATCACCAATATGGTTACATCCTTGAATAATTAGAAATAAGAAGACACCTTGAACTGTTAATAATTATTTGGTTTCATTTGGAAAATCTATTATCTCTAGGCTGATGTTCCTTTGACTTGTAAGGAATCAGATACCCAGGAAAACAAAGAGTTGGTTGTAATTTGAATTACATTGTTACATACATTCATGTATGCTCTCCAAGATATGGACCACTTCATTTTTTTTAACTTGGACTGCTTTCTCTATGAAGGCATCCTTTAAGTATTATAGATCCTTTTGAATGCAGGAATGATATTTTATTTAGATGATTATTATTTATCTTGTTAATCTTGTGTGTCTAATTCTTGGTTTTTCTTTCAGTCATTATACACTGGTTTCATTAGATCATTGTTTTTCTACAAAGGGAAAAAATAAAACACAAATCTTCTATAGAGATACCACAAATCTATAATTAATTGTAGGCGTGTCCTATAGAGGGTTAAGCAGCTTACAGTTGCAGGCATGTGCTGTGGAGGGTTAAGCAGCTTACAGTCTCAATAGAAAATCTTGCCTGCATCTACTGGCACTTGCAAGAATACCCTTGCTAGTGCTATTATTATCCTTAGGTAATTGCTCAAGCTTGTGCTTAGCAATTTCCTCCTTTGCTATTTACTTCTTTTTCTGATTCATCGATTTCATACATGATCTCCTCCTCATCCTTTTGTTTGAAGTGGTTGAAAAATATCTGCACAAAAGCATTTTTCAGTAGCTTGGTATAATAGGTTTTCTAGTTTGTTTAATGTGACTAGCACTTACTCTAATCGGTGATGACAAACCGTTAGAGAAGTTAGGATGTTATGGAATTCGGTTGTAGGAGTTATCGGGTTTGAAGATCTTTATATATACAATTAGAAACCCAAGAAGAGGCAGTAGATTAGGATGGAAAGATAGAGACTCAATATTGAAACAATGTACAGAGAATAGAATAATGGAAGAATTGAATTTTCTGTCAGATCTTCCCGTTCTTCACATTTCTCATTCGTATTTCTCTGTTATGAATTTCGTGACTGATTACGTATTTGCAAGAGAAATTAAACTTTTGATTTATGTTGAATTCGAAATGTTATTGCTTATGCAGTTGGTTTCGAAGACCGATGTTAATGTTTGGTGAAAATCAATTTAGGAGGTCTCTGTTTTGTTTTAATTGTGTATGAGTTAATTCCTGGTATCGAATCTCTATGGGAGAAGTTTAATATTGTGTTGTATTGGGTTTTATTGAGACTGTTTAATGTTCTATATGAATCGGTTCATGACAGTGATAATCAATAACCATCTTTGGCTTATGTATCGTGTTTGTCTAACAGTCTGATTGGAATGATGGATACGGATTATTGTGACAAAGAAGTGATCCAAAAAACCGATGCCTTAAATTTGATTACTAAAGATTTCTGAAACGGTTTAAAGAACCGTTACACCAGTTCATGCTGGTTTCATAAGAATTGAAATGCTTTTGAAGACTATAACCGATTTCCAATGTTATTTTTTGCTAAAAGTTTTCAATGAATTTCCTACCTGTTTATGCTTGTTTTTACACTCATAAATATGGATTTTGGTTAGATGATTTTTATTTTATAGTGTTTTATTGCATGAAAATTTAACGTGGAAAGATTAGTGGCATTCCTTGTGCTAAATGGAACATCCTTGTATGATCAAAGTGACTTACATTATCAGTTTGAAGAACAGGAACAAGAATTCTAATAAGCTTCCATGCAATCTTTCCAGCTAACGAACAATCAAACATAATGACCATTATAGACCAAAAATGTTTTGAATAAGGATTTGTACTGCATACGAACACATTGCCAATTTTCATAGAGAATTCATAGGATTATGGAAATGTTTTCCACTTGAAACATATAAAACGAGAAAATAGATGTCTAATTAACTTGTCAACTTTACAAAGAAAATCCTCTCCACCCTTGTGGAATTGAAATTGCACAACCACCTAGTTGAAGCACAGTTCAACCTATAGGTAATTAAGAGTATTTTAAAATTGCACAACCACCTAGCTGAAACACAGTTCAACTTGTAGATAATTAAGAGTGTTTCAATTCAGTTTTCTAAAATCCATATAATCGAATCTCAACTTATTCACCTTTGAGAATAATAAGCTCAATATCTGCCCTAAACATATATAGCATTCTTTGTAACCTTTCATGGCTTCAGGTTTTTCTCAGCCCTATTTTGTAACTAGATATGTATAGGCAAGCTTTTGTGGTGCGGGAGCACCTAAGGACCAAGGTGCACCATTGGGTCACACGGAGGATCCATGAAGATATAAAGACAAATGAAGCATATAAGGCCATTTCATAATGTAAACAAGGCTATCAAAGCCATATTTTTCCATATTGAGTTAATTGTAACCAATTGGGCTAATATTGCCATGTTGGACAAATTTGGCCTAATAAGGCTTTGTCATGGTTTAAAGGGGTAGATCAAGAGTTTGATCATTGATTTATTCTATTAAGGTCTTTGACCAATCATTTTGAATGTAATAGGGGTGATACTAAAGTCTATGATGTAAAAGGGTAAGAAGTTGTCAAGTTGACAACTTTGTTGTCAAGTTGGCAACATCAGTTTAAAAGGTTAACCATTAGAAGTTAGTTCTTTGGCAGTTAGGAGGTTTTGGTATCGGTTCAAAACTGATGGGACAAGTTTATAAACATTTGAAATGATTCAAATAAGGAGAGAAGTCAATGTAGTCAAGCCATGATCAATAAAAGCTTTTGTTTCCTGTATATTTCCATATCTTGTCAATTTTAACAGTTGTTTGCAGCATTTTTTTATAGTTAAGATGTTTTCTATTTGAATATCCATTGGTTGGGCATGTTAGGACATTGATTCAGCTTTATTTTGGTCTTTGTGGTATTTATTTTCATTCAATATTGAGAGAGATATATAAGGTTTTGCGTAACTGTCAAACCCTCTGTCCAGGGTATCCAGTGAACACATTAAAATGTAGAATCAATGGGATATACATTTGATGAACCCTCAAACTCTATTGGATGATGAGAGGGGCTCTGTACACTATGTCCTAAATATTTACAGGGATCCATGCTACATGCTGCACATGTTTTGGATGGAGGAGAATAGTAATTTGTTGTCTCAGATTGAGAAAGGACAGTCACATGAGGGTTTGATTGTGTTTTATTCATACAGTGAGTTTGAAGAGGATTTGAGGGTTTATTAATGTGTAGGGGGATAAGTTTTGATGTGTCATAGTGTTTGGGAGATAAGAGACACCTTGTGGTAGTGGTATTGGTGACTGTCTCTGTGAGTAAGAGGGTGACTGTCACTATTTGACAGTAAACGTATGTTGGGTGATTGGATGAGGCCTTGGGGATTGGTTGAGGGTATTGATTAGTTAGGACAGTGAGATGAGAGTGTCCTGCATGAGGGAGAAGTTAAGGTTCTAGTGTGTGAGGGTTTATCCACATAAAATGTTGTTAAAGGTTCATAAGGATGTGTCATGGGACAGTCACAATCATAGTAGATACTGTTATACAAACAAAGATGGACATTGTTGTCAGACAATGGAGAAGCATTGTAGGGGTATGGAGATGGCTTGGGTGAGTGGAGACGAGTCTTAGGTTGGTTCATGTTGAAGGGTACTATCATAGGAATGGTGGATGTAATCAGTAAAGGAAGGACATGAGTTCAGTTGGGATGGGATCAGCATTTAGGTTTTTGAACTCATTCTTCTGGTGTCCATTGATGGATGAGATTAATGAGTAGAGAATGGATACACTGGTATTCTCCCAAGTATATTCAAGGCTTAATTTTGTATGCAAACTTATCTTGCAACCAATGGTAGAGGTTATAAGATAAATTTAATTTTGAATGTATTTTCAGATTTGTGGCAATAGAAAGTTCATGAGATTGATAGTGCCCATTTTTCTACTATAATAACACTCAATCTCACTCTTACCTAACATTATCTTTCCCATATTTTCCTTTGAGCATAATGCAAGTTCAAGATCTTGTTCCTTAAGTTTCTTAGGAATGTCATGATGTTTTTAGAGAAGCATTCCCTTGAACTAGAATTGACATCTTTTGAGAGGGTCAGTAGTTGGCATTTGGCTATGCATGTCTAGTATTACTATTTAATGCAGTCATGAGTCCACTAGACATAGTAAAGGGTTGCAAATCTGAGCAGCTCCAAATAATTTGAATTTTCAATAGTGACAAATAAAGGAAGTAAGACATCAACTATTATTTGATTATTTTTATTTCCGACAGAATTGACCTTGTATAAGTCTACAATTCTAATGTACTCTGAAAAGTAATACATTACCAAATTTGATTTTCCAGCCATGTCACTTGACAGAACAACCGTTCATCATGTTCAAAGGAAAATTTTGAGTGGGAAAAAGGTTATTTGTAAGATGGATTCAATAGTTTTGGTTTTCTTTTTGAATAATAGGAAAACTCCTTAGTCTTCTTGGAATTTGGCTCTTTATGTAGCCCAAATTCATTTCCAGACTCAATTTTGATTCTCTCTCTTATTCATATTCCTTAGGAATGGAATGGAATGTTGTTCTTGATTGTTTGGCTAAATAGGCTTCAAATATTTATCATAACTGAAATGCTGGATTAGGGATCTCTTTCTTCAGCCCATAGCTCACAACTTCTTTAATTTGTCCATCATGATTCAAGTTGATAGTTTTATGTCTTGTTCTTTCTATCCTTTTGTTTTTCTATTCCCATTTGAATTTTTTGAAGATAGTTTTGTAACCATATTCCTTAAATTTTTATTCTCACTTGAGTAATAGCTATTATTATATAATTCTTTTAATATCTATAAAAATTTTGTTCTCTGATAGTCCCTTTAAACTTTTCAATGCAGAAAGGTGGACCTCACTACCACGCTGCAAGATGTACTTCATAGGCTCATGAGCTAGTTAATCTAAACCAATAGGAATATGTACAACTCTATGATTAAACACAAATACATACATCCAGCTTTATTGATATTAATGGTCAATGTACATGAATAAATATGACAGGAGAAGAAGCACAAGCTTCCAATGCTTCCCATGTATAACTTGTTCTCCTTTCAGAACTTGTAGCCTACTATTCCTTCCCTAAAGGAATGTATAAATATTAAAATAAATATTTGATCTCCAAACTCCAGGTATTTCTAATGTTGGTCTGTCGAAGCCTAAATATAAGACTATCAAATTGGTTGAGAAATCCAACCATCAAGATTATTAATTGAAGTTGCTGCAATCTTTTCTGATTTCTCCTTGATTGCCCACCTTGACACCAACCCGACCCAGATTTGTGATCGCTTGTATGAAGTCTGAATTAAATCTAGATGAATGCTTTGCATAGATTTTGACTGTGTTTCTTGAGTGTCTATCACTAAATAACACCTGGTCAAAAGTGAGAACACCCTTGCCATTTTCCAGATTTTGGTAGTAGACATTGTCAAATTTAGAAGGTGTTGTGGGTGTTGGAGCTCTAAATTTTGGGCAAAATTTGGAGTCTTATATAGTGATAAAGCCTTAAAAAATGGCCTCTTAATTTCCATACCAAATAATTAATGATGGAGTACATGAAATGGGATAAAATATTACATTAATTTTCAATTAAAAAGTTGAGATATTATGGAAGGAAGCTCTGTGACAAGAACAATCAAAATTCTATGATCAAAGCCTTCAGAAAATGTTGGAATTTCGACCTGCTACAAAGATGATGTCGACAGAGGTAGAAGATGGTCGAATTTTAAAAATCTAAAAAAGACCCAGTTCAGGAAATCAAATTTCCTATCTCCCATGAAAATCTTATCTTTCCATGACGTGTTTTGGTTTTTCAACCAAACCCAAATCCGAAAGTTAGGTAGTTATTTTTTAGTTAGTTTATCATTTTTTCAAAACAATTTGTAATAAGGGTGTGTCTTTTCACCCTAAAGAGGTGTGAAAGCCACTCAAACATGTATATATACATAATGTAAAATGTAGAGAGAGAATAAAAAACAATACAATGAAGATTTTCATAGAATAGAATTTGATCACAACTGCAATATGAACTCTAATGTACTATTTTTTAACTTTAATAAAGATAAGTGCTCTTCTTTTTATTTGTGGTTATAAGTTATATGTTTTCAATTAGTTTCTTGGATTACTCTGTGAACCAGGGTATCCTACTGTGTTTTCTATTTGATGCATTCATTTATGATTAATTTGTACAATTTGAATAATGGTAGCATGGTTTGAGAACCTATTACTATTTCCTTCCGGGCTCTTAAGTTGGGTTAAGAACCATAGGACCTATTGTATAAGTTGTTTTAAATTTTATTTCAATATAAACTTGTAGGGTGATGGTCTCGCTTTATAGGAGTGAGTTACCTTAAAACCGTCTCTGATTTTACATAGGATTGAAATTTTTATGACTCTATAGCCCAAGTATTTAGAAGGCACTGATCTAACTATTATTTGGAAATTGTCATTTGGTTCATACATTTGTAGTTTATAGATCATTGAATCATTATTTCAAAAGCATTACTTTTAATTATTTAGTATAATCCATTTTGTCAAGTATTATAGAATAGAGATTTTTAGGAGATTAGTTTCTTTCCTCAAAGGATCATTCACCACCTTTGGAAGAACTTTGTTTGTTATGTATGCAGTTGTGTGACATAGAGAATTAAATAGTTTAAAGTGAAATTAGGCCTACCAGCCTTGGCTAGATTAAGCCAGAATTGCAGAGGTATCAGTGTGTACTTGTTAGTTGGCCAAAAGTGAATCCATCATTTTTGGGCACCAACAATGGGGTCCAAGCTAACAACAATGTTAGGATCCACATTCATGGGACACATGTTCTGCAGTTGGCTCACAAAGTTGTTGTTAAGAGTGGGATCAATTTGGTTGCTGTCAATTCTGTATGAAAAAACTATGCAATGAGAGCTCCCCACCGTGTGAGCCCCTGAAAATAGAGAACAACATGATCATTATTAAAAGATATTCAAAACCAGTTGTAAAACATGTTTAAAATAGGTTGTGAGCCATGAAAGGGTCATTTCATTAATTTCCCACGGGAAAAATTTACTGCACTAACATTCCCCTTGACTTGACTTTGGGTATCTACAATATATTATGAGTATAATTTAGTTAGTCTGATTTGTTACTAGATAGAGCAATCATGTTTGTTTGAGATAAGCCCTTTGTGTTGAAGAGAGAGACCAACTGATCTAGATTAAATGACACCTTAGGTAGATTTCCATCCACTCTGGATGCTTGAGATATGGTTCCATCTCTTCTCCCCAACTCCACATTATATGTTGGGCCTCCAACCTGCATATAACCCAATAACCAAAATGTTTAGCTCTTCAAATAGTCATCTGTTTCAATGGTATTAGTGAATATGCAAACCATAATCAAATGTTATAAAAAAATTGTTTGATTCTAGAACAATACAGGGGTTTCATAATCTCAAGCATTATGTCCTAAGGATTTCTATGGTAGCAGCAATTGAAGGAAAAAAATTTCCTGTGCATTTGTGATCAGCAATTCAAGGCCAAAAAAATGCATGTCCACTTGTGAGCAGCAATTCAAGACAAGTGCCTAGCCAAAGAGAGGGTGGTTGGATCCATAAGATAATGTGGGTAAAATCATGCTAATTGTAAAGTATTGAAATCAAGAAAGGGTTGAATTGACACAAATGTATGTGAAATTTTAAAAGGGTTAAGGCTTAAATAGTTAGATAATTTGTTTGTTATTTTCGAGGTTAAACAAGGTCTGGGATTTTATTTTTAGGTTCAAACTCAAAGGGTATGTACAATTGTATAAAAGACAAGATCAACATTGCAAAAAATTTGTTAGGAAACATATTGTTGGAAATTAGTTGTGTTCAGATCAGAGATGGACTGGTCTTAAAAGGGCTAGTAGCTCATTGGTAGAGCACTACACAACAAAAAGAAGAGTTCTAGATTTAAATTTAATTGATTCATGAAAAACTAAACAAATAAGAATAATCTTTCCATAGAAAGTTTAGTTAAACTCTATACGATATAGTGACACTTTTCAAATTAACTCTATTTGTTATGATTCCTCTTATCTCTACTCCTCCCCTTCCTATATCTCTCTCCAAAATGCCTACACTCTACTTAATAAGCCTTACCAAGGCTGGCAAACTGAAATAGTCAGTTACCAGGACTGTTATTGGTAAGATAAAGAGATTCTTTAATTGTATACAACAAAATTATTTTGTATCCGTTCATAGATGAATTCTCATTCATATCTATACAGTTAAAGCAATTACAAAACATGGAAAATAACAACTTCAAATGCAATTCACTTTTGTCTATCCCCTAAATTGAGTGTATGATCCATAGTAACTAGAATTAGGTAAGATTAACAAGACGGTTTGTGGGACAAAGAGAATTTTGAAATTTTTCATAGTCCACACTGTCATTTTGCTGCTACTCCTATTTTTGGTCTTCAAAATCCAAATTGATTCAGAAAAAGGCTGCAAATTGGGTTTGGTTGATCTGGTTATCAATGTTGTTCTGGTTATCCAAAAGATAATCATTTTCAACGAAACCAGATAGAGAGACTGCTTCAATGGGATCCCATGAAGTTTCATCAAAAGATTCAATTTTGGAGGAGTTATGACTTGAGCCTATGGGTAAAATGAACTTTGAAATTGATGGGCATACTTCATCTTCTTTACTCTTTACAAAAGGAGCTTCAATTACTCCCAACTGCTCCAAAAACTCTCTCAGGTCAACTTTGCGGGAAGCCATTGAATTGTAATCCTTTATCTCTACATTCTCAAGAGGAAGAACATTGCCATCATTGCTGAGAGTATTATCATCATAACTCAATAATAAGGGAGCCTGATCTGGGTAGTTATAACCTTTTACACCACTATTATTGTTCAAGTACTTCATGTTGGAAACTGCAATTGAAGCAATTATTGTATTTTCATTGATGTCAAACCTTAACTAGTAAGACTATTGCTACTTAGGAAAGTACTATATCTATTGTGAGAAGGGAAAGAAAGGATGGTAACAATAGCATCTAGGGAAAGGTTGAGTTATCTTGATACTGCAAAGTGTACTTGACTATGTTGTACAATGATGGGATAATGTATTGTTTATCTTAGTAAGATTGCGGACTAAACTGGTAGGCTTAACCAAGCAAAAATGAAGAAATCATGTTTAAGCTGAGTTATGTTAGTGTCGACCGAGTTAGTGTATGCCGAGCAAAAATCTAGTGTCAACCGAGTATCAGATAATTGTCGATGAAGATAGTATATGCCAAGGAAACAGTTTTAGTAGTGATCGAGCATTTTACATGAAGACTGAGTGGATGATCATAGTATTGACCGAGCATCAGCATTTTTATATTTGAAGAGAATTCAAATGTGGAGCCAACATTGTTGAATTCTTGGATTATGTAAAACATGTTGACTTTATTTATTAATTGTATGGAAGCATTTAATGCTTTGTAAAATGTTTTATTGTAAATCTTTATGATATTTGAAATGATTCTAGAAGAGGAGACGAAGAACATGAAGCAGGTAGATTCAATGAATATGACCTAACCCTAAGATCTACGAAGGAGATTAAGCGGCAAAAGATAAGTTAACCTAATAGAGAAAAGTATTAAGGGAACCTAAACAGTAGGTATGATAAGGCATGGGTGAAGGAGATGCTGGAAGAATAGTAAGTTTTATTGACTGTATAAGTGAAAAGGCTGAAAGAGGAGCGTGGTGATTACTTGAAGAAAAGTTCTGAGCAGACCAAAGATGGAAATGGCAAAGTTTCAAAGTCAGTAAACCAGCATTTATGTATGGAATTGGATCTGATATTTGCAAAGTTGTATGTTTTTCAAATCAATACTACTGCTACTTTCTAACCATTGTAACAGTCAAAATCCTTTTAACAGAGGTTGACCTAACATTCATATGTTAAATCTTTTGAACAAGGTTGCATTCTAATGGAGTGTATGTAAGTCCTGTAACTAGGCTCACTTTTAACAGGGTGATTGAAATCATTTAACCGGGTCACACCTGACAATGTGTATTGTAACCTTTGACAAGGTTGGCTTTTAACCGAGCTCACTTCAAAAGAGTGAAAATAATAGTAGCATGTTACAAAGTGGTTTTTCCCATATTGGGTTTCCACTATAAATCCTGATGTCAATACTTGTGTGAATGTTTTGGTTTGAACATTTCTATGTTTTACAAGTTAGTTATAGTTGGGTAGTGAACTACAGTATTATATGTTTCTATTATTGAATCAGTGGTGACTGATTTTGTTTTGGTTGCTTGATCTGATTTAAGGAAAAAAATTTGAAGTTATTTTATACATCAAGACCTAAGAACAACTGATTCACCCCCCCTCTTTGTTGTTCTAAATCATATTAACAATTGGTATCAGAGTTGTGTTGCTTATTGGTGTCTATAGAAAACAAGTTTAAGGGGACTTGAAGCAAATGATCAAGATGTATAAGAAGGAGGTACCGAAGCTGAACAAAGATAACTTCCCTGCATGGCAAAGCTTGATGAAGCTGCATCTAGCCGGTATTGGTGATTCTGCAAAATACCACATTGAGCATGACTATGTCGCACCTGTTGCACCTTTGACTGCCGAGGAAATGAGAGCTAAGCAAGAACATAATCAGGAAATGTTGGAAATTGCATCTACCCTAAGCTATCTAGAATTTGAGGATATTAAGGACTGCACAACTGCTAAAGATATGTGGGACACTCTTGCAAAGATCTATGGTGGTGATCTATATGTGTTGAAAGCCAAAGTCGAGAGTCTTAGAGGTAAGTTTGATGAAATGAGAATGAATGAAGATGAAAACATTGCACAATATTATGGTAGAATAAAAGTTGCAAATGCTATTAGAGGAGAAAATGGAACTATTGATGATGAGACCATAATTGGAAAAGTGCTAAGAACCCTGTGTCCTATATATGCTATTAAGATCTCAGCTATTCAAGAATCTAGATGTAACTCTACTAATGTGCTTACCTTGGAAGGTTTGATTGGAAAACTGACTGCTTTTGAACTGTCTAACTATGATAATTTCACTGTTGGTAGTATTCAAAATGTTGAATCTGCTTTTAAGTCACAGTTAGTTTTGAATAAGCCGAAGAAAGAAAAAGAAAGATGCACCAGTGAAAGTGAAAGCAAAAGTGAAAGTGATAGTGACATTACTAATGAAGATCTTGAAGATCTAAAGCTCTTATGGCTAGAAGACTGAGGAGAGGAAAAGGAAAATATAAAGGTAAACTCCCTATTATATGTTTTGCATGTAATAAAGTCAGTCATATAGCTACTAGATGTCTTGACAGGAAGGATAAAGATGAAGAAAGAAATAGCAGACACAAAGACAGAAGAGATGACAAAGGCTACTAAAGGTACAAAGACTACAAAGGAAAAGGTAAGAAATCTTGTTACATTGCTGAAGAAGAGACTGACACTGATAGTAATGATTTTGAAATTGAGGTAGTCTATGTTGCAATGAAAGATGAATCTGATGAGGATGAGAAAAATGCATTGATTTCCTATGTGAACAAGAATGACAAATGGATTATAGATAGTGGTTGTTCACATCACATGACTGGTGACAAAAGTAAGTTTGAGACCCTACATCATTATAAAGGTAAAAGTGTAACATTTGGTAATGATGCACCAAGTCCTGTTAGAGGAAAAGGATTGATTAAACTGACTGATAAAATCTCTTGTGAAAATGCTTATTGGGTTGAAGGTTTGAATTATAATTTTCTAAGTGTTTCTCAGCTCAACAGGACTGGTTACTGAGTGGAATTTCATCACAAGAAAGCTAAGATATTTGATGCTACTGGTGAACTGATTGGAAGTGGTGAACAGACTAGAGGTAATTTTTTCTATCTTGACCTATCTGAATAAATATGTATGATTGCACAACTTGACGACATTTGATTATGGCATAAGAGGCTATGTCATGTTAATTTTGATAATCTGGTAGAGATAAGTAAGAAGAAGAAAGTAAGAGGCCTACCTAGATTGAAGAAACCTAAGAATGTGATGTGCAAAGAATGTCAGTTAGGAAAAATGACTAAGTCAAGTTTCAAGAGCAAAACCTTTACTTTTGAGCACATTTTAGATTTGGTTCATACTGACCTTTGTGGACCTATGGGTATACAAAGTTACTATGGAGCTAGATACTTTATCTTGTTTGTTGATGATCATACCAGGATGATGCATGTAATGTTTCTAAAAGAAAAATCTAATGCTTTTCAATTTTTTAAGTGGTATTTGGCAAAAGTTGAGGAGACAGGTAGGAACCTAAAATGTCTTAGATCTGACTGAGGTGGAGAATTTACATCAAATGAATTCAATTTGTTTTGCAATGATAGAGGAATCAAAAGACAAATGTCTGCACCCAAGACACCTCCATAGAATGGTATAGTAGAAAGAAGGAATAGATCTATTTTGGACTGTGCAAGGACATTATTTATTGAAAAGAATGTGGCACAAAAATACTGGAAAGAAGCTATAAGTACAGCTGTTTACACTCTTAACCAGGTACAGATCAAGAAAGGTACAAATCTGACAACCTATGAATTATGGTATGGGCATGCACCGAGTGTTAAATACTTTAGAATCTTTGGAAGCAAGTCTTACTTATTGAAAGACAATATGAATGGAAAGTTTGATGCCAAGAGTGATAAAGGCATATTCTTAGGCTACTCCACAAAAAGTAAAGCTTATAAGTGTTTGAACTCTAACACTAACAAAATTGTGGAAAGTGTGAATGTAAAAATTGATGAGTATGCTAAAAGAAATGAAGCCGACAACAAAAGAGAACTAGAAGATTACAAATCTTTTTTTTACATTGAGGAAATAGAAGAGGCAGGTAACAGACTTGCACCTGATGTCGAGTCTCAGGCAAGCAATGCCAAGTGACAAGAAATGATTGTCGAGCGTCAGGAAATCAATGTCGAGAGAGAACAAGAACATGTCATGCTACAAGACAATGTTGCTGAGTATCAGGAAGAGGTTGCTGAGCATTCAGAGGTTGAATCTAACAATCTTGTTGGGGAACCTGGTGAAATAGATGAGAAAAATGTTGAACCTATTTTGGCAAAATATGTAAGAAGACATCACAAGCCTGAACAGATAATTGGAGATAAAGACACTAGAATTCAGACTAGAAGCAAAACCATGGATCCAACATGCTTACTATGTGTGTTTGAACCTAAGACAACCAAAGAGGCATTAGAAAATGAAGACTGGATACAAGCAATGAATGAAGAAATTGACCAGATTGAGAAGAATGAAACCTGGACTCTGGTGCCAAGACCTACAGATAAGAATGTTATAGGAACAAAGTGGGTGTTTCGAAACAATTTGAATGAAAAAGGTGAAATCACTAGGAAAAAAGCTAGGCTGGTATGCAAAGGCTATGCACAAAAAGGAATAGATTATGGGGAGACATTTGCCCCTGTAGCTAGATTGGAAGGAGTAAGAACTCTGCTTGCATATGTTGCTTATAAAGATTTCAAGGTATATCAAATGGATGTCAAGTCTGCATTTTTAAATGGTGTACTAGAAGAAGAAGTTTACATAGAACAGCTAGAAGGTTTTATTGATCCAAATAGAAGACACATGGTATGCAAACTGAACAAAGCTTTGTATGGATTGAAACAAGCTCCCAAAGCATGGTATGAGAGGTTGCATAACTATCTGATGCAGATTGGATTTTCAAGAACAAATGATACAAGAAATCTATACTTGAAGGATGAAGAAGGCAAAGGTATTCTATTGGCCAAAATTTTTATTGATGACATTATTATTGGTGGACAAGATGCATTGTGTAAAAGTTTTTCAAAAGAAATGCAAACTAAATTTGAAATGAGTATGTTTGGTGAGATCAAATTCTTTGTTGGTTTACAAGTATATCAGATGAAGAAAGGAATTTTCATTACACAGTCTAAGTATGTTAATGAAATACTGAAAACTTTTGGAATGGAAGATGCTAGACTAGTAGGAACTCCTATGGTTACTAGACAAAAGTTATCTAAGAATGATGATGCTGCAGAAGTTAACCAGACTTTGTACAGATCCATGATTGGAAAACTGCAGTATGTTGTACATAGTAGACCAGATATTGCACTAGCTATTGGAATTGTGGCAAGATTATCTACCAATCCTAAGGAAAAACACATGATGGTGGTGAAAAGAATCATGAGATACTTGAAAGGAACTGCTGACTATGGGTTATATTACAAGAAGAATGACAAATTTGAACTTAGAGTATACACTGATGCTGATTGGGCAGGAAATGTACATGATAGAAAGAGCACTAGTGGTGGAGCTTTCTTTCTTGGACAGAGATTAGTCTCCTAGACTAGCAAGAAATAAAATTGCATTTCCCAATCTACTACTGAAGCCGAGTATGTTGTTGCTGCAGTAAACAGTTCAAATTTAATATGGATAAAGCAGTTGTCGATAGGCATGAAAGAAGAAATCACTGAACCTATTGTTATTTTCTATGACAACAATATTTCTAAGAATCCAGTGATGCACACTAAGACCAAGCATATAGCAATCAAGTATCACTATTTGAGGGAATTGGTACAAGACAAGGAAGTCTGAATGGAATATGTGAATACAAAAGAACAATTGGTAGACATATTCACTAAAGCTTTACCTAAAGAAGCTCATGAGTACTTGAGAAGTCAATTAGGGGTCCTTCCCCTAACTGAGGTTGCCTAGTCAAGCTAGGAGCACTGCATCAAATATGCTACAGTAGAATAATTGACAAATTGATGCAGAAGATTGTCACACTTTAGGACTGCCCTAGAGCTATGAAGAAGAAGCAAAGACAACACATCATCATAAGCAAGTTGATAGAGGGAGAAACACTGAGCTGCACAGATATATCTACATCTATTGGATGTAAGTTTTAGTTGCTGCTTTGGCATTTTTGTCAAAGAGGGAGATTGAACTGAAATGACATTATAACACATGAACTAAAGAGTAGGGATGTTGAAAAGGAATGAAAGATCAGGATAGAGGAAGATCCAGATACTTCTGACGGTCACAGAAGTGAGATTTACAAATTTTGAATCAGAATGAAGCTAAGGATATTATAAATTTTCTCTTATGAATAGATAAGTTTTTTTTTGGATTGGTTGGTAATCCATGCGTTATTCAGGTGATATCATATGGTGTTGCCATCAATGCCAAAGAGGGAGATTGTTGGAAACTGCAATTGAAACAATTATTGTATTGTCATTGATGTCAAACCTTAACTGGTAAGACTATTGCTACTTAGGAAAGTACTATATCTATTGTGAGAAAGGAAAGAAAGGATGGTAACAATAGCACCTAGGGAAAGGTTGAGTTATCTTGATACTACAAAGTGTACTTGACTATGTTCTACAATGATGGGACAATGTATTGTTTATCTTAGTAAGATTGAGGACTAAACTTGTAGGCTTAATTGAGAAAAAATGAAGAAATCATGTTTAAGCCAAGTTATGTTAGTGTCGACCGAGTTAGTGTATGCCGAGAAAAAATCTAGTGTCAACCAAGTACCAGATAATTGTCAAGGAAGATGGTATATGCCGAGGAAATAGTTTTAGTAGTGATCGAGCGTTTTACATGAAGACTGAGTGGATGATCACAGTATTGACCGAGCATCAACATTTTTATATTTGAAGAGAATTCAGATTTGGAGCCGACATTGTTAAATTCTTGGATTATGTAAAACATGTTGACTTTATTTATTAATTGCATGGAAGCATTTAATGCTTTGTAAAATGTTTTATTGTAAATCTTTATGAGATTTGAGATTATTCTAGAAGAGGAGACAAAGAACATGAAGTGAGTAGATTCAATGAATCTGACCTAACCCTAAGATCTACAAAGGAGATTAAGCGGCAAAAGATAAGTTAACCTAACAGAGAAAAGTATTAAGGGAACCTAAACAGTAGGTATGATAAGGCATGGGTGAAGGAGATGCTGGAAGAACAGGAAGTTTTATTGACTGTATAAGAAAAAAGGCTGAAGCAGGAGTGTGGTGATTGCTTGAAGAAAAGTTCTGAGTAGATCAGAGATGGAAATGGCAAAGTTTCAAAGTCAGTAAACCAGCATTTATGTATGGAATTGGATCTGATATTTACAAAGTAAGCTGTATGTAAATACTACTGCTACTTTCTAACCATTGTAATAGTCAAAATCCTTTTAACAGAGGTTGACCTAACAATCATATGTTAAATCCTTTGAACAAGGTTGCATTCTAATGGAGTGTATGTAAGTCCTGTAACTAGGATCACTTTTAACAGGGTGATTGAAATCCTTTAACCGGGTCACACCTGATAGTGTGTATTGTAACCTTTGACAGGGTTGGCTTTTAACCGAGCTCATTTCAGAAGAGTGAAAATAATAGTAGCATGTTACAAAGTGGTTTTTCCCATATTGGGTTTCCACTATAAATCCTGGTGTCAATACTTGTGTGAATGTTTTGGTTTGAACATTTCTATGTTTTACAAGTTAGTTACAGCTGGGTAGTGAACTGCAGTGTTATATGTTTCTATTATTGAATCAGTGATGACCGAGTTTGTTTTGGTTGCTTGATATAATTTAAGGAAAAGTTTGTGAAGTTGTTTTATACATCAAGACTTGAGAACAACTGATTCACCCCCCCTCTCTATTGTTCTAAATCATATTAACACTTCATCTCCTGTAAATTCTTCGTAATGTGATGGATATTTGGCCACACATTCCCATTTATACTGGTGCATAAATGACCTAAATTTGGTCTAGGTTGAGTGCCTACAGACCCTCTACCATTGATGGAGTGCTCTCCTAGTGGTTGAGTCTTTAACCTTAGATTAGATTGATAGCCTAATGACCCCCTCTCATTAATTGAGTGATCTCCAAATGAGTAAGACCTTATCCCTAGCTCAGGTTGTGCTCCTAAACATCCTCTCTGGTTAATTGAATGTTATGCAATTAGGTTTGTCCTTATCTTAGATTCAGTGCCTAAAGATCCTCTCTGGTTAATTGAATTCCTACAATTGGGTTAGTCCATAGCTTGGAAATGATTGTTATATCTTCTAATTTAAAAATATCTTCTCCTCAAGTCTGGAAATGATTATTATATAATTATTCCTTCTCAATATAATATATGTAACTATTTTATTCCTTTCTAATCCACATACCACTCACCAATCTATTCACTGCTATAACATGTAGTGTTGTTCACTGGTATAATATCTTGGTTTGATTTGATTGCTGAATGTTCTTAATAGGGGATCCATCTCTTATTTCTTCTCATGCCTCACAAATCAGGTTCATAAATTGTAGCCAAAAGAGCAGAGCTAACAAACTCTTTGAAATTTGTTATCCTCTCTATCTATTGTTGTGTAATTTATTCTTCCATCTAGCTGATTATCTTTTTTTTCATTTCTCTTGCTTGAATTCTTTGGGGATCTTGTATGTTAACTTGAGGTTCTAGTTGTAAAATTAGTTCTATTGATTTGGATCATGTAGAGAACTTACATGTTGAGCGCATAAAATAGGAACTTGTACTATCCCCTACTCATGCATTATCATTCGTTGTAGCAGGAGAAGGTATGTGCTAGAAAATAAAATTGATTGATTGTTAGATAAATTTTCATTGTAAGAATATTTATTGTTAGTTGGTTAGTTGTAAAGCTCAATTTTCTTTCAACAGAAGAGTTGACAGAGCTAATTTCATTGATTACATCTCATTCCTTAAAAGGTGAGTATAACAACCTCACAAGATATCTTTGGAGCTTAATGATGTCTTCCTTAAACTATGGAGTAGTAAAAAAGGTTAGTAATTTCTTGCTTGACATTACTGGTCATCGACATGAAAATTAAAATACTTTCCCATAAATATATGAAGCTATGAAGTCTCATATACATTCCAAAACTAAGAAATAAATTAATAAAGTACAATGTCATAGATCAATAGGTGCACTAAACTTATCCACACTGTGATAGGAATAGATGAAGCTGCACTGAAGTGGGCCCACAGTTGTCCATCTACAACAAATACTACTCAGGATCAAATCTTCATGTATGAAACTTTGATTGCAAAAATTATAACATGCATACATTCCGTAAGTCCAAAAGACCCAAGTCCCTAGAAAGGTTCTATGTAGCAAAGTGGCAATTGAGAATTGGATCTAAAACCAAAACTCAAAACAACACAAATGCAGACCACATGGGTTGAATCTAACCTAGTTGTTCAAGATTTCAATTTGAGTAAAATGTCCAAGCCCAATATATCCATGCATTTTCCATTAACTAGTATTTTTTCAAGGAACCCTTCAATAGCTTGAGTGAGATTGATCTATGAACTAGTTTATGAGATAAGTACTTACAAACTCCATATGAATCTCATTTTGGTCGAGTGTTGATTGGATTAGTGAGGTTACTAAATTGATGCAGGGGCATCCAAGGTTAGGCAGGGTATTTGATGAAGGGTGCTCCCCTTAATACCACAAACACATAACAGAAATAGAGAAACAACAACAATATGCAAGAACAGAAATTGGGCTTCTTATTATCTCCACAAATGTGGAATTACAAACTTTCAGAATTACAATATGCAAAGCCACATGGGCATTCCCTTACAATATTCAGTAGAACAAAGCCTCGAATCAATACCAGATCTACTACCCAGAACTGTCCCAAACTACCTAAAACAACACTATAGACCTTTCTTATATAGGCAATTTCCACCACCCAAGAAGGTTCCGGAAATGTAGCCCTTTAGGCCAACTAAACATAGAATTATTTATTTTTCACAATTATTACAATAGGGTCGGCTCAAAAGAAATACAAAATATGATTTTAGGTAACCCAACTTTCAGAGGCCATAACTTTTTACCGTACCTCCATTTTTCTATTGTAACCACTTTTCAGAAATGTCATGATGAGATCTATAGTGTCTAACACGTGCTAGCACCAGTCAACTGGGGGTCAATTGCGATCTGGAGCCTCTAAGGCCTTCAAAATTGACTTGAAAGATTTCATACCCAAAAACCTCAATAACTTCACCAATAATGATGATGTGGCAATGAAAATCAACTGGTAGGCTGAAATGACTGAGATGAACCTCCAACTATGAAATCAGAACATTCTGAGATCATATGACCAACTTACTAAAAATAGTAAGTTTCCATAAATAGCAGCTCTGCACAAGATATCCCTTATTGAATACAAAAATAGAAATATTTTTGGGTGATGCAAGATTGCTCTTACACCCAGGATGCTCCTACATCAGCATTCTATGTCCTTAGTGGAACTGCATGGAGTGTTTGTGTTTTGGCCAATTTTACTCGGTTGTAGCCTTGACCGATGGTCTTGGTCATTGAAGGAAGCTCGATCACTGAAGGAACTCAGTAGTCTCTAGCGCTTAGTGAAATTGTTGCTCGGTCATGCCTGTGGTGTTCGGTCAATACTGGTGCTTGGCGATGCCTGGCGTGCTCGATGATTTTACTGTCGCTTGGTAGTTCTGACTTACCGACTAGATTTTTGTGTGATTTGTTGAGCCGACTTGGTGAATTAATTGTTGTTAGCCATTGTCTTGGGCCAGCATGTAGAATTAAATGTTTGTATACATTTGTAAGCCGACTTGTATGGCATTTAATTATTTATTTTGGGAGTTTAGGGTTTCATCCAGCCGACTTGTGGTTGATGATTAGTATTTAAGGAGGGCTTGGGTAGATGTTTAAGGGAGAGAATTTGGGAGAAGAACTTAGTAGATTTGTAGGATTTAGACATCAGAGAAGATCTAAAAGTCAGATGCATAGCTTGGGAGAGAAGTTGTGGAAAATTTCTTGATGTTCTTGTAGATCAGATTGTAATCTGATAGTCATTTGTAGCAGAGCTAGGGGTTTGCATACTTGGAAATAAGGAGATTTCTTGGAGGCTTGTGAGCTCAAGTTTAGATCTTCCTTAGGGTTTCCATCAGCTTCTGATTGTCTTCAAAGTTGAACTAGCTAAGATTGTATTGGATCTAGTTGCGAATCTTGCAGAATTGTTTCATTTTGTAATTGGCCCTAACCCGAAAGGCCTTACAGTTGGGCATGTTAATGCAAATTACTTGAAACATTTATGGTGTTGTCTGTTGTTGATTATTCTACTGTGTAATTCTTTTGGCTGCAAGGTTTGGACTATCCTTCATTGGATCCACCATCCTTGACTACATTAGGTGGTATCAAAGTGAAGTTTGTTCCTATTGGAGTGAAAGTTTGATCTTGTTGAAGCAAAAGTTTGACCTAGCAAGGCTGATCTTGTGAAGTTGATCTTATTAGAGTAGAGATTGTACGCAATCTGAATTGTATATCCGAAGCACTGAACTTGTGAAATTGTGCCCTAGTTGTTTACAAGATTGCAGGTTGAGATCTGACTTGTTGCAACTTGGAAATTGTCATAAGGTGGTCAATGAGGGTTTGTTGCAAAGGGTTTCTCTTATCTTTAAGGATGCCTCTAAGAAGATTGGACCCTAGAGTTATTTATGATCTTTGTGATACCGTTGAATCCTAGATCACAAAGAAAGTGAAATCAGATTTCAGATCTGAGATGGAATTGATGAAGAATGAAATGGTCGTCAAGATCATGAGAACTATTGTTGGTATACCTCAAAATGTTGGTACTGAGGATGGCTATGAAGAAGCTTTTGAAGAATTTGAAATAGTTGGATCTAGTGGTGATGACCAAAGGAATAGATCTGGTGAAGACAGAACTACTTAGTTGCCTAGATCTGCTGCTCGATTTAGTAATTACCAAATGGAAGTTTCTACTTTCTCTGGTACTTTTAAGCCTCACAATCTAATTGATTAGATTGGTGAACTTGAAGATTTCTTTGAGCTAGAAGAAATTGAAGATCCTCTTCGGATGATATTAGCACAGACAAAGTTGAAAGGACATGCTTCTCTTTGGTAGAAGGAACTACAGAGAGACCGAGAAGATGAAGGTGAAACAAAGATCAATCGATGGAGATTGATGGTGACTAAGTTGAAAGCTAAGTTCATACCGGCTGACTATGAGCTTGACTTGTTTAAGAAGTTGTAGAATCTGAAACAAAAGGATTTGTCTATTGAGGATACTGAGGAGTTCTACAAACTTACTATTCGGTCTGGACACCGAAAGCTTGGTAAGGAAAAGGTAGCCCGGTATGTGAATGGTCCGAGATTCAATATTTTGGATGAGCTTGGTATGCTGAAGATTGATTCTGTTGAAGATGCTTATCAATATGCTCTGAAGGTAGAAGATAAGTTGAAGAGGAAACAACCTAGTAACTCCTAAGGGAAAGAAAAGATTGATCACTCGATGAAGGAGAAATCGACTGATGCAAAAGATGAACAGAAACCTGTGGAACCAAAGAAGAAGACAGGTAGAGTTATCTTTAAGGGTCCTTGCTATAACTATGGAGAGGAAGGACATCATTCTTTTAAATGCACATAGAAGAAGGTTGACTGACAAAATGTTGTGATGAATGAGAACATTCAAAATGAACCTGAATTAGAGAACTTGCTGCTTTGGTGAACATTTCTCAGTACAAAAGGTGAACCTTGTCAGAGGAGTAACCTGTTTAGGACCCGATGCAAGACTGAAGGTAAACTTTGTGATGTTATTGTTGATAGTAGTAGTACTGATAACCTTGTTGCTAAGGACCTGGTTCAAAAACTTCATTTGAAGAGAAGGAAACATCCTTGTCCTTATAGGCTTGGCTGGTTACAAGATGTTCATGCTTTGGAAGTTAGAGAACAATGCTTCATTGATGTTCAAATTGGCTAGTACAAGGATCTTGTTCTTTGTGACATTGTGAAGATGAATAGTTGTGATATATTGCTCGGTAGACCTTGGCAATATGATTGCAGAGCTATTTATGATTGTGTAAGAAATATGTTTATTGTTGAGAAGAATGATAGGAAGTTTTCACTGATGCTTTTGATGGATACAATGCTCGGTAGGAGAAGTCTGAGTATTGGTAGCCAAGTTGATATTGTAGATCCTGAGAAAATGAATGATCAGTATGAAGAACCGACTTGTACATTGTCCAAAAAGACTTGAAGAGATGGAGGAAACTAAAGTGGAAGACTTTGCAAGTAGAAAAGGAGGAGGACTTGTATGTGAAGAACCAATTCGGGATTTAAGTGCTAAATCCTAAAAGATGTTCTTCTCACATATGAACATCTTTTGGAACCTGGGGTGTTTGATGTAGGGGCATCCAAGGTTTAGGCAGGGCATTCTATGTCCTCGGTGGAACTGCATGGAGTGTTTGTGTTTTGGCCAGTTTTACTTAGTTGCAGCCTTGACTAATGGTCTCGGTCATTGAAGGAAGCTCGGTCACTGAAGGAACTCAATAGTCTCTGGCACTTGGTGAAATTGTTGCTTGGTCATTCCTATGGTGCTCGGTTGATACTGGTGCTTAGTGATGCCTGGTGTGCTCGGTGATTTTACTATCACTCGATAGTTCTGACTTACCAATTGGAGTTCCATGTAATTTGTTGAGCCAACTTGGTGAATTAATTGTTGGTAGCCATTGTCTTGGGCCGACATGCAGAATTAAATGTTTATATACATTTGTAAGTTGACTTGTATGGCATTTAATTATTTATTTTTGGAGTTTAGGGTTTCATCCAACCGACTTGTGGCTGATGATTAGTATTTAAGGAGGGCTTAGGTAGATGTTTATGGGAGAGAATTTGGGAGAAGAACTTGGTAGATTCGTAGGATTTAGACATCAAAGAAGATCTAAAAGTCAGATGCATAGCTTGGGAGCAAAGTTGTGGAAAAGTTCTTGATGTTCTTGCAGATCATATTGTAATCTGATAGTTATTTGTAGCAGAGCTAGGGGTTTGCATACTTGGAACAAGGAGATTTCTTGGAGGCTTGCAAGCTCAAGTTTAGATCTACCTTAGGGTTTCCATCAGCTTTTGATTGTCTTCAAAGATGAACTAGCTAAGATTGTATTGGATCTAGTTGTGGATCTTGCAGAATTGTTTCATTTTATAATTGTCCCTAACCCAGAAGGCCTTACAGATGGGCATGTTAATAAAAATTACTTGAAACATTTATGGTGTTGTCTATTGTGTTGAGTATTCCACTGTGTAATTCTTTTGGCTGCAAGGTTTGGACTATCCTTCATTGGATCCACCATCCTTGATTGCATTATAAATAATGGTGGGAATATCTATACCTTGGGATTTTTTCTATTCATTTTATGGGATGGACTATATTGCATGTGCTAAATTGTAATTAGAGGGCATGTGCCAGAATTCAAGCATAATCAAAGATAGATTTTTGCCAAATGTTGTGACTGTCTTAACAAACATGTATGCAAAAGTTGAAATATATAAAATGCACATGGATTGTTTGACAATATGAAACATGGTTTAATAAAATGCCACAATTGTGCTTAACAAAACACACTTGATAAAGCTGGGAGCATTTTTATGCAAATGCAATTGGCAAGTGTAAATCCAAATTTGGTAACATCTGTCAGCATCCTTCCAGAAAGTGCTGAAAGAGGAGCTTCAGAACAGGGTATGGAAATCCATCAGAAAATAATCAGAACTGGATTTTATTGGATGATGTTGTTCTAAATGCCTTAATAAACATCTATGCCAAATATGGACATGTGCAACTCAAATTTTGCCAGATGTTGTAGTTGTGACTGCCTTAATAGACATGTATGCAAAATTTGAAGTATATCGAAGGCACATGGATTGTTTGACAATATGAAATATGCTTTCATACAATGCCATGATTGTAGGATATTAACAAAACATGCCTGATTAATCTATGAGCATTTTTATGCAAATGCAATTGGTAGGTGTGAATCCAGTTTTGGTAATATTTGTCAACATACTTCTAGCACGTGTTGAAAGAAAAGCTTCAGAACAAGGTATGGAAATCCAGCAAAAAATAATTAGAACTAGATTTTGTCAGACACTATTATTCTAACTACCTTAATAAACATGTACATCACATATGGTCAAGAATGGTGCAGGTAAATGGTCATGGGGTATGGTGTTTCAGTCTCCTAAGCTATCCAAACGATAGGTTGCATGGAAAAAAGAGGTACCTAGGAAATTTTTAAATGCTCATGACCCCATTAATCTACACTCAGACTTTGTTTGTAAGAAAATGTGGGATAAGGGGCATGATGGATGGAGAAAACAGGGAGAAAATATAGAGGTGAAAGGGTGAAAATAGAGATATTTTTGGAGAAAAACATTAAGAATGAGAGCAACAAAGAAGCAAAAAGGATTAAAAGGCCAATAAACATGGAAGTAAACCCTTCATTCCCTGTCACTTATAATTGGAAAAGAACTTAACAGTTTCAGTGACTACCGAAAAGAAAGAACAGAGGCAGTTTTGAGTGGATGTGGGAGGAAAGGCATTGGGAGGCCAAGTGTGAGGATTGAATACAATATCAGAACTGCAGTTTCTAGGTTAAGTGATTGCTTAAGGATTTTGTATTAGATTAGTTTCTACTCTATACTCTCTACTCTATGTAAATTTTAAAGACATTGTTCCAATGCAATTGTTAAACACCAAAAAGTGTTACTCAAAAAAGTGTTTTATCTTCCTCTTTACATCTCAAGAACTCATTTGGAGGATATATAGCCATGTAGTTAGTTGATAAAAATCTGAGAGGAGAGCGTAATAGAGGTTCCTTAATTGTCCTATCTAACCCCAAGTATGGAGCTTTAGCCCTCTTGGCCCCAGTGGCAAGGAACAAGGACATACACCCAAGGTATCTTACCTAGATGGCAATCCTCATGATTCCCCTTCCCCTTACACTTCCTTCTATAATGATAGTGGTTTACAAACTGACTTTGACATGTGCTTTTTATATCCAATCATAAACTTATATATAAAAGATAATTGATTGACAAATAATGTATAGGCAGTATTAATACCACAAGAGTAATTGTTATATTACTAGAAGCTAGCAGTAGTAGTTCTAAAATACCCAGCAGACTGTTATGCCCTATCTGGATATTATCTTATGGTTTAATTCCTATGATTTCTTTCTATTCTTATGAATTTAATGGATATCATTGTATGCTGAATGATGGATGTCGATGCTCTTTTGTTCTCTTTGATGCTGATGTATATTTTTAGACTACTATAAAGATAATTCTTATCTATATTTTCCTTACTTTATTTTGTTCTATGCCTTTCCACTAATGAGAGTATGTCAATAGATATGCCTTAAGAGGGATAAAGAGACATGTCCTTTGCTGTGACTAGGATTTTCCTGAAGAGAGGTGTCTTTTCATATAATTTAATGTTAGAGCTCTTTGTCCAACTCTAGATGATCCAAACGAGTGGTACTCTGTTGTGTTGTGTTACATAACTATAATCTACTCAAAAGATGGCATTGAGGTTAGATGTCACTAGGAATGGCACAATGTCCATTGGTGTGTTTAGCACATAGGATGTTGAACAATGCCAAAGTAAGGACATGACTTGGTGTTACATGGCATGGATTAACATATATCTTGGGAAAGCTAAGACAAATATTTATAGCTTTCTTTGATGTAATTTTTGTTTGTATGTTGTTAGTTCACCTTGTGAGTACTATTACATTATATTTCATTTCTTTAGCTGAATTTAGCTATGTTAGGATTCATCACATTTAAGTGTAGTTTGAGAACCTTACCATAGTAATATTGAAATCTTGGACTGTGTCAATTCTAGTAAACATTTTTTTTCTTATTCTAGAATCTACTACTTGTCTCTTCTTTGAAATTGGTCTGAATGATTCTCCATAAATTGTTGAAAGTTTGAAACACATAAACAAATTGTTGGCATGGAAACTAGGAGTCAAAATTTTCTAGTTTCAAGAAAATGCATGTTTCTTCATGTCTTTTTTTGAAGAAGATGTGTACTTTTCTGATTGTTGTTGTATTCTTGTTAGTTCTTTTTGGCTTGTGGGTTAAGTCTTTTTTTGTTTTCTTTCCAGCAATTTAGTCTTTTAGTTTCTCAGTGCTTTTGAATAAGCGTTATACAAAGTGTTATATGTTGTTGTCATATGTCAATGTGTTTTAGGATGTCAATTGGTCTTCAATAAAGGATTTAAGTTTGAAGAAATGAAACTGGTGTGCATAAGCTATTTTTTATCTTTGTTTTATAAATGTTGTATTGTTGTTCAATTTCATGTTTGTTTGTTGTGTTGGAATTGTGTTTATGCATCTTAATTTTAAAAAGTAATTTAGCTTTGGTATTTATGTAACTTCCATCTATTTTTCAATTTCTTTTCTTTTACCTAATAGTGTTTCCTACCATTCACAGTTGAATATAATGGAGGAGTAAAGGATGAAAACTCAAACATGGAGCAAGTTGATCTAGATATGGCATCTAAAGTTGTTGTGGAGCTTCAAAATATAAGAAAAGTGTACACAAGTAGGAAATGGTGGGAATTCTAGTCATTTGACAATATGATAGGTTATCAAACTAAGAGAGTCCAAAAGGAAGTTGAAGTTGTAAAAGGTGTTAGCTTGAAATTCTACGAGGGTGCATGTTTTGCCATTGTAGTAAGCACTTTTTGGTTTACTTGGATTTTTATTATTTTTACTTTTCAAATGCCTACAACAATCTTGGTTTTGAGGGAAAATTGATAGAAAATATGTAGAAAATTGGCATGTTTGAATTTCTCTTTGTAGGTAGGGGTAATATCGGTTTATTTTTTTCAGAACCTACAAAATCTAATAGTCTTTTGGTGTGTTTCTTATCAAGGAGATGCTAGGCATGGTAGATATTTTTTATAAATTTGTTTGATTTTTAAAGAAACCAGTTAACATTGTATTTTTAAAAAGTAACTTTGAACTAGTTGATTTAGTTACTTTTATTGTTTTTTTGTGACCTAGGTATTTGGTCATAATTGGAAAACTAAAGTGTTCAAACAATGATTAGTGATTCCAATGCATTACTGACTTGTGGCATCCTTAAGTAGTTTAAAGGTCAATGTTTAATATTTTGTGTTTTCCAACTATGATAGGAAAGATGCTACATTATTAGTTATTAATGTATCTTAAGGATTAGTATATACCACAAATAGGAGATCTTGGAAAATGACTATCGATTTTTATAAGTTGAATTTAGTGTGTATCAAATTTTCTTAATAATACTAATTTTATGATTGATGTATTGGATAGAAGTGCAATAGATTGGTAGGTTATTAGGAGTGTGGACTTCTAAAGCAGTAAAGCTTTTGATGAGTTAATTAGGAGTGAAAATGTAGAAGGTATGATCATTGGTACATACTTTATCTCTATTTAATGTGGTTGGTTTCCCCTAAAGATATATTCTTGTCATTATAATAAGGGGAACAAGCCACATGTAATGTATTTTCCAATGGCATCATTCACTTCATTCTTATATTGCACATTGAATAACTTCACCATTGAGTTTAAAGTATCACTAGTCATCCTCCCCTTAAGCTTTGCTACCCTTGAACTATAGATGAAAAAGCTTGAAATCATGTTTAGTGGAAAGTACTAGTATACATGGTATGATTATTCTTTAAAGGGTGCTAGCTCAATGGAAGAGCACATACATTACAAGTAGGAGGATGATGGTTTGATTCCATCATGCCCTAATATGACTAAATATATGACTAAATTAATGACTAAATATATGACTAAATTAATGACTAAATATATGACCAAATAAATGACCAAATAAATGACCAAATAAATGACCAAATAAATGACCAAATAAATGACCAAATAAATGACCAAATAAACGACCAAATAAATTACCAAATGACCAAATAAACTACTAAATGACCAAATAAACTACCAAATGACCAAATAAACGACCAAATAAATGACTAAATATATGACCAAATCAATGACCAAATAAATGACTAAAATAGTTTAGTCATAAATTTGGTCATGAGATAAATGACCGACAATAAATTATCACTGGTCACGTGACCAAATTTGGTCATTTACCTACAATTTTTGGTAGTTTATTTGGTCATATATTGTTGTTTTTGTACTAGTGTTAAGTTTAAGGACACAAGCCCCAAACCAATGATCTTAACTTGTACATCCATATGCAAAGATTCATAAAACAACAACAACAAACCTAAAGCTTACTAAGATTCCAAGTCAACTACTTGAAGAGACCTTGCTAGAGAAAATGTCTCAACCACTAGTATCATACTTAGAAAGATATTGCAAGAGAACAAATGGTCACCTGAAAAGAGAAAGAGAACACATCAAAGATAAGATAATACTCCATGATCCAATCAAATATCAAAATGTTTTGTGCTATGCAATCATGGAGGATAGATTGAGATAATCATGGGTGACACGGGCTAGACAATTATGTTGTGTTGGGTGATCCATGTGAGATAGACACACACACACACACACACACAGAGTAAATTTTGTAATGATAGTTCCACCTATCAAAGAGAGTGTAGGGATTTGATGGTCTAGAATGTGTTAGTCAACTCATAAAGATTAATGTAAATGAGAGGTTGAATGGTCTATCAAGTTGTGTTACACTAGTTAACCTATGAAAAGGATAGGTCAAATGGTCTAGCAAGTTGTTTTATGCTAGTCAACTAATCCTGAAAATGTATGCAAAGAAGAGGGAAAATGGGCTAGGAATTTTTTTTATGCTAGTTCAACCAATCCTAAGGATGTGAAATAGAGAGTGATCTGGCACTAGAAAGTTTTATTATGCTAGTGTACTCTACCTATCATGCTTAAATTAAACAAAATATTTGCAATAATGAGGCCATGTATGGGCCCCCTTAAGATGTAAAATAAGTACTATTTTGACATCTTAAGGAAAATATGAGCAATGATAAAGTACTTTTAACACCATGAAGGTATCCACAAGCAAGACCTAGTCCAAACCAAAGAGGTCACAACTCCCATAAGGTAAAGGAAGGGATTAATGTGAAGAGATACCATGAAAGGGGTGTAAAAGAGGTCCTTTTTAAAGATGTTACAAAGATATCATGAATAATAAGGGAAGAATTGAAACCTTCCCTATTGCTAGGTGAAGGGATTATTTAAGGAAGGATGGCCCACTTTTAGTCTCCAAGGTAAGGGACTTGTTTACCAAATTGAAAATAATGAAGAGGTTATTATAAAGGATGCAAATATCTTGTATAGAAGAGAATCCTTAATGTAAACAAATATTTCTATGTAACACTAGATTCACATAATAGCCAAATGTCACTTAACCAAGGGAAAATTGTATCCTTGGAGAAGATGAAAGAGATTGATATAGCACCCTTTCCCCCCAAGTGTGGAAACAAGAATAGAGAAAATGAGAATTTATTATGTTACTTGCAAAGTATGATCACACCATGCATGACAACGAGCCCCTAATGGATAGGCTAAGAATATTACATAGTGTGAAGCAACATAATAGGGATTTAAATGTTATTCAAAGAAATCAGGATTGAGAAATAACTCATTGTGACATGTTATGAGAATAATTTTATTATCAATGAGTCATTGAATTTTGTAATGTAAGGGTTGGAAATCATTAGTATAGTGGTCATTATATTGGAGATACATGTAGAAAGGAAGATTCATAATATTTTGACTATGCTTCTTTTTTCATTTAGGTCAAGTAATCACCTTACCATGACAAAGGTTAAACAAAATAATTTCTTGATTGAAGGTAGATATAGAAGAAGTGTTAGATAATAAAGTAGAGGATGTTGACAAAGGAGGAGACTCAAAACCAAATTCTTCAATAGGTTTCTCACTATTCTCAATGCTTTGTCTCAAACATCCTAAAACATATTTGAGATTGTGAGTTGAATTGTTTTGAGAAATAGGTTGAACCAAATACACACTAGGGCCATTTAAGGATCTTGTGCTAACATTAAAAATTTTGTATTCACCCATAAAAGATGACATAAAGTCTAATGTCCCCCAATAATCATCTGAAAGGGGACTTTAAAAAGAAGAAGTATCTTTAGGAGGAGATGTGTTTTGTTTAAATATTGTAGGGATAAAAGGAGAATCAAGTTCATTTCATAAGCAATTATTAGGTCTATCATCAACAACAAGGGTATAAATAGTTTTGTTATAGATGAACTTCACTTTGTGATGAAGAGTTGAAGAAAGAATAGGCATGGAATATAGCCATGGCCTCCCTAAGAGAATATTATAGCTAAGAGTATTAGACTGGACATGGATAGGTGTGGGTAAAATAATAGGACCTACCTTAATATGAAAAGTGATAATACCCAAGGATTGTTTAGCACCATTTTCAAAGCCACATATAAGAATAAAATCATGTTTGCTTGATGAAGTATTTGCCTCTATCTCGTGTAACAAGTCAATGCTACAAATATTAATTCTAGAGACATTATCAATTAAAGTTATTTGAATAAGATTACCATTGATAAGGATAACAACCATGAAAGAATCATGTTAATCTCGGATTTCTTTAGAAGGCAACTCATCTTGAGAAAACACAATTTGAGCTTTATTACTAGTCACATTCAAGTATTCCAAGATGGAAGTTATGTTTTCTTTCCTAGGAGGTGGGATAGTTACATTTCTCAAGGCTTATTGTAATGATTCATAATATGTAGGTGAAGTTTGAAGAAGCTCCCAAAGAGATATCTTGGAATACTCTAAAAAGTGCACTTCTCTAAGTCATTATATCCAAGGGAATCCATGAGAGGGAAACCTTGAGAAAGCAACCTAGAGCTCCCTAGGTATGGAGTGAAAGGGTATTTTAAGTTTGCTCTCAGCTAGAGCTATTAACCCTATAACCTTGCTAGTAAACCATGCAATGGGAGATTCAATGAAGAAAAAGGAAAGAATGCCAATATCCACAAGAAATCTAAATGAGAATGCAATGCAATACTATGCTAGAATGAAGATGCAAGCTAAGCTATAAAAATGAAAAATAGAAGTATTACAAATCCTTGCTAATTAAACTATGTGAGCTAATCTATAGCATAAAAGAAACTAGATTAAGAATGCAATGATAATGAAACTAAACTATGATGCAAGAATAAAAATGAAATGATGATGCAATGTTTCAATATGAGAGATCTAAGAATACCATAGCTCCAAAATGCCAAGATTGAGAAGCTCCAAGACTCCAAGATGCTAAGATGCCAAGACTCCAAGAGGATGAATCATGCAAAAGATGGATTATTTGCAAGAGATGGAAAAGATGAGTGATTAAGAATGAGGAGAGAGCCTCCTTTTAAAGGATTTTAGAAATGAACGGACGGTCAAGATTAAGAGGCAAAAAAGAATTATCAAAGGTGGAGATTAAATCTTGGTTGATCCATGTGCTCAAGATTCTCAAGATGCAAAATCAATGGACATGGTTAAGAGGCAAAAAAAGATATGTGGAAGAGATTAAGAGGCAAAAAGAGATTCCACTCACCTTGGAAAGTGTGCATTCATGTGAAGACAAAAAGTCTTTTTATTTTTATTTTTATTTTATTATTTATTTATTGTTTTTAGAAAAGTGGTTTCCATTAAAAAAAATATATATTTAATTAAAAGAGATTTTTAATTAAAAGGGAGCATGTTCTCTTAATTAAATAAGATTTTTATTTTTTTATTTTTTTTCTCTTTTTATAAAATAAGAATAGTGTTTTATTTGTGCAACTTAGGATAAGAGGAAAAGTGGGGGCTTTTTATTTATTAAAAGGGGAGGAAATATTCCTTTTAATAAATAAAGACTTAGGATAAAATGGTTAGCCCATAGAAAATAATCAAATAAATGATAGAACCAGGATTTGATCTAGAATAAGCAATTTATGATTTTAGAAAAAAGGGGCTAATAGTCTAGATGACCATTTTTAGGTGATTACATTTGGTGAATAATTTATTTTTTCTAAAGTTAACATACAAGATAAACAACGGTGCAGAAGCAATTATCATTTACTCACATTAAACCAACAACCAAAATAGATTATAAATCTCGAGGGTCCCATGACATAGAATTACTTAAGAACAAAACACAACTAAAACATCAACAAAAGATTCCATAACATATAAATATTACAATTACATGATAGATCAATAAATACAATCCTCATGGACATCCATGATAACTAAATAAACTGACATCCACTACACATGCCACAGGGTATGTAGTAATCACTCTAGCTATAATAGTAATACAATGTCTCGATTAGGTATCACAAGTGATACACAAATATAGGATTACAAATAATGAAGATAAGAAAGGAATCATCAAAGAAGCACCAAAAGGAATCCAACTGCAGACTCGCCATCAAGCATCGGCACCAGGACGTCGAATCTCAAATGGTAAAGAATCACTACCACCCATCCGTGTAGAACCACAAAGGCCTACCCCACCATGCTAAGGAGATAATAACAAACCCCAATTAGGTAACCAATACAAAAGCAAGAATAAAACTCTAAGCAGAAGGATCCTGAAAGCTCTCTACTCAAGGTATACAAAATGCGGTAATAGGTAAGACTCACTAATCTAGAGGCATCTGATATATACAAAACAAGTATGGAGGTGACTTAGGCTACAAACTATGGGAGTGTCATCACATGGACAACTTACTTGAGTTACCCTGGAACTGGTCCCTAGACCTTGGACCCTCAAGCGTCTATCAGGTTGAGTTACCCTGGACTGGCCACGCTAGACCTCGGACCCTCAACATGTGGAACCAGAATACCCTCTCATGAAGATGAGGAATTCTAATCATACCTAGCCTCTGGGTATCATCTCATCCCCATCCTTAGCCTACACGAGCACTCAAGGTATGGGTGAGGCTTTAATGATCAATCTTGTGTTTAATGTTATCCCCAAGTTTTATTATTAGGTTGTCACTTATTAAAATCAACTTACGATAGGTTACCCTAGTGTTAGCCCCTTTTGAGCCCCGGACCCCTATTGTAAGCCACTCCCCTAAGATGCACCTATTTAACCTCTCCTAGGCTCACAAATCTTACATAGATCGAACAAGTAAACAACCAGGTAATCCAAGATCCAGTTTCACATACAAAAAATTGATATGACTACAAAAGACACCGTAAATAGAAAATAGAGCAACATGAGCCCATATGGTCAAGTCAAATGATGACTGGAATTTACACACACCTCAAAACATAATGCTAAAAATAAGAACAACAAACACACACCCGGCTTCTATATTCCCCCTAGGTCTTCTAGTACCCGATATCACATAATGCAAATGAAGACACTACAGGAATGAGGAAAACAACACTCACACCATAAAGATCTGAAACTGAACCATAATCATTTAACAATCCATACTCATCATAATTGAATTCAAACATGGGAATACATTAACCATTAAAAGACACTTATCATAAACATTAATATAATGCCATAATTAAGAGAATATTCCCTATAAACATTCTAAGAATTCAGTAGAGTAGAAAGCCCAATTTCAGTAGAGACATAACACTTGTAAAGAATAAAACATGTTGTCAATAAGATCTAATTTGAATCTTTTTCATAAGGTTAAAATATGTACCTATATTAGGATACATACAAATCACATTAAGAATCGATAAATAAACTAAGTCTAATCAAATTTTGTTTAATCCAAAAGAAGCCAACTATAATATTTTAATATTCTATTAAAATAATACTAATACATAGCAACAGATTATCTACTGATTCATCATATAAATATACATAATAAACCAGAGTATTTATTTAAATAATGAAATTTAAATAACCATAGACTAATAAAATGAAACCTAATTACATTATAATACAAATATTAATTAATTAAATAAATAATTTTAATTTTAATTTAATTAAATATTAAATCAACTAACAAATTAATTTAAATTAACTAATAAATAAAATTCTTTTAAAAAATAACAAATGAAATATTGTTTGTTTTTAAATAATAATTAAAAAACATAAAATTGAATTGGGGGGGAAATGGGCCCCACACCCCCCTTTGTGGCTACCTACCACACGGCACTTATGGTGCCACCGGCAGGCCTAGCCTCTGTCGTGCAGTACCAATAGGTACCGCCGGCAGGGCTAGGACCTGCCGTGGGGTACGGGTTGAATCCCGTGCCCCCATAAAATTTTTAAATATTTTTTTTTAATTTTGAAACATTCAAAATCCAATGCAGCAAAATATATATATATATATATATATATATATATATATATATATATATATATATATATATATATATATATATTTAATAGACTTATATTTCTTTTTTTTCTAATATAAAGTCAATGCATTTTTTTTTTACAAAATAAAATTTTTAAAGAAATTTTTGAAAACGGAAAAAGTAAAGCATGTGCATATTTTCCAGAAAAGGTAATAAGTTTTTTCCAATTTTTAACACACAAAAATCGAATCAACCTTTGATTTTCATTAGGTTTGTAATTTACTTTACTGGTGTAAATAATTTTGATTGTACTAATTTTTCCAAAAAGTAATTTCTAATTTACATTATGAATTGGGTTTTTCATTCAAATTGAATTTCTTTCAATGGGGAAATTATTTCTTTCCAGTATTATAGTTTAACTATAGTCTAGGATTGATTTTTTCATTTTAAAGGAAAACTATGAACAAACTTTTGACAAAATTTTGCCAGCATAACAATACTATGCTAAGATTTAATAAAAACCTAAAATATCAGATCTAGGGGTTTCTCTAATACCCAAAATAAGAAAATTTACAACAGATCTAAGGAGATAACCATGAAATTATTCAGACATAAAAATCCACCAAACAGCAAAATAGAAAACACAGAAGGAGATTTTCAGATCCTACCTTAGATCCAATGCTAGAAACTAAAATGAAAACCTTTTTGAAGATTTGAAAGTAGAATTTCTTCCAGAAACAATCCAGCCTGCAGATCTGAAACTATGAAGCAAACAGACACAAGATCCAGATGCACAAGCATGAATTTCACAAACAAATTTGCCAAAATCTCAAGATTCCAATCCAAGATCTCTCTCAAAATTTCCTTCCCAAAACCTGTCTAATCTCCCAAATGAATGCAAATTCCCCCTATTAGGGATTCAACTCCTCCATTCATGCAAACCCTAGATGACTCATTAGACAACTCCTATTCAAACTCCAACTCTCAAATTTGAAAGAAATTCCTAATTATTAATTAAAATATCTTTTATTGTGCACAACTCAGCTTAGACTCCTAAAGACAAGTTGTCACCTTATTAAAACAAATCACATTCAAACTTAATAAAGCACATGTAAATATTATAATTTCTCATTAAATAATTTAATATTCAAAGTACAATTAAAACATGCAATTAATTATTTAATAAATTAATGGAACATTATCAATCATAATTTCACACAATTAATTAATTAATTCCAAATATTCTAATATTTGATTTTTAATTAATTATTAATCACACCTAAGCATAGGAATTAAATTTAATATTATTTTTCAACTATAATACTAAATACCATGACTATAGAAAAATCACACACTCAGAAAACAATAAATTAAGATCAACATATAAAACAAACAAGCTCAAGGAGGGGATTTGTGAACTATGTCAACCTGACAAATTCGGGTAGGGTAGTCAACAGATACTTATCCAATACCTAGGATAAATAGGCTTAGGTTAGGGTTTTGGGTATGTATATTATCTCCCCTCTTTACCATTGAGATGAATAATTATGGACACGCTCACTCCTGCCAATTCAGGGAAGAAAATGTCATGTACCTGCAAACCTGTCATCACAAAACAAAGCATGTACATCCAATATATAACAGATAATGATAGGGTACGATCGGTCATGTGGATCTCAACAAGGCAAGTAACTACACCTCCACCCTCTACCATACAAACACATCAAACAAGTACATACACATAAACACCATACACATGCAAGTATGGGGTAAGTACATCATAATCCGACTAAAACATAAAGCATCGCATCATAAAAATATCAACATCTAAATATGACAACATAAGACAACATAACATAATCATAATCCAGATCATCAACATCCACTGAAAAGATAACATCTGCACACATACAACGTGGCCTAAAAGAGTATGGCACTAAAAAACTGAAAGCAACCTATGGGGGTACTACATAATCAATGTCATTTTCTAGGGGTTCATCCCAAATATAAGAATTATCAAGGGTAGGGATATCTCTATGAATAAAGCACACTGAATAATCATGACTCACTAAAGCTTGATCCCAAAAAGATTAGGGATGGGAAGGAAAGTAGGGTAAAATATCCTTCTCTTGCACCAAAATTTCTTCGTGAGGAATATACATTTTAGGAGAAGCGTCAAAATTATCTTTCAAGATCTCACCCTTAGGAGGGAGATTCTTTGAAGACATGTTAATAGGGTCTTCTTGTGCTAAAATGTTCTCATGTGTGAGATTGGTTTTGGGACAGGGAATATTGTGATTATGAATAAAATTTAAGAACTAAGGTATCATCATATGCATGAAAGGAAACATCTAGAAATTCTTGAAAGAAAAATGAAATTGAACTAGTAAATGATGATAACAAATCCATTCATAGAATGAAAATGCAAATACATGGAATGAAATATTTTTGTATTTTTATATTGTTTTGAAACATGTAATCATTGAAATAAAATGGAAGAATACAATGGATCTATGAATATATCCATATTAAATATAAATGCCTAAAAATGAAACAATTTAATGTATGAAAAGAAGATCTAAATTCATACAATGTAAATATTAATTAATGAAATGCATACAAATTATATCTAAACATGGAGGATCTAACCACCAAAATCAAAAGGAGGAAATGTTATAAGTCATGTTCATGAAATGTATAATAAAAAATGGGGATCATGTCAAATGGACATTTTCCCTAATTCATATTACACATTGGAATGCAAGACCACCCCAAGATAAGTATGATTAATATCACTTTAGATATTTTAATGCAATAGCTATGCTTGACGGGTTTTGATTAGTTTAGAATTGAAAGGAGAGGAAAGATATTGGTATGCAACAAACTAAATAAGAATAGAATTGATTTAATCTAATTGAGAAAACTAATGTGAAAGAGGATGGAGAAGGACTTGAATGCACTTGAAAATGAGATGGAGGAAATGGTACTTTGAATCTGAATTTCTCAATCATTGGAGTCTCAGAACCAATTGTAACTACAGATCTAGAAAATAGGGATCTGAAACTTTCAGCTAAAAAATTTTCACTAAAAATGAAAGGAACAAGTTGAATTTCTAGGAACAAGTTTCCAATGACAACATGTACTAGGAAAATTCTGATGAAACTTTCTTGGAATAGTAACTACACTTGATTTTCCTAGATCCAAAATCACAACTATGTAACTTGTTCGTGCACATAGAAAAATAGGGAAAAGGTTGTGGAAAGGAGTTTTCCTTGGTCAAATCCCTATTTAAGATTCAACCTTGAAATTGGATTGAAATTGAATAAGGAAAGATGAAATGGAAGCTACATTTAAAATGTAAATCACCTTATACCTCAATGATGCAATGCCTCTTTGGATGTGATCACAAGTTTTATGCAATAGCTTGAAATCCACAAAAACTTAATAGGAAAACATGAAACCAAAGCCTTGAATGATTGATTTTTTTAGTTTTTCATAGTGCTTAATGAAGAGGAAGAAGAATTCCTTGAATATCTTGAGGATTTTTTGGATTTCTTGATTGATTGTGTTTAATTATGGGTGGATGAAATGAAGGGAGAGGGTGTCCTTTTATACTAAACTCTCTCCATTTTGGGATTCAAATCTAATCTAGACTAACTACAAATCTAAATCTTTGAAGAAAACCCCACCATTAGGCCTTGGGAAAACTTTGGGCCCAAATCTTGAGGACACTATTGGAAATGGTGACACATTCTCGAGACAGTGTTGGAAATGGCAACATGTCCTAGGAAAGTTAGGCTCAAAATTTACAAGGATGTCGGGGAAGATGAATAGGAGTGGGGGAAATAAACATAGGTTGTTGTGAGGTCAAATTAGATCTCAAAATCCAAAAATAAATGGATAGGTCATAGGTGAGGAAATGAATTATGGGATTGGATGAAAATAGAGGAGCACTCTTAGAGATAAGGGATAACCTCAAGTTTTGAACAAATAATGTTAATTTGAAGGTCCAATAAGTGCTAGAAGAACATAAAATCAATGTAGGAACCCATACATACTAAAGTGTGGCTAAATTGAGCACCTAATTAAGGGTACTTACTTTTTAGGATGATACAGGTTTCAATATGACTGTTACTAGTTTCTAGTTTCTTTTCAATTTGTCTTTTACAGGTTTTCATTTTTTATGTTAAGGAATTAAGGGATTAATAAGATATATGTTTAATGGTTTGAATAATACTATTAAGGGAATACAATTTTATTTCAATTTATCAATTATATCATTTCCATTTGAGTGTTAAGGGTTTGCAGTTTTATTTCCAATGTTAGGGATTATAGGTTTAATAAGTTACCCATTTTACGGTTTCAATATCACTGTTAAGGGATTCTGAATTCATTTGTATTTATCAGTTATAGGGTTTCAATTTTAGTGTTAAGGTTTTTCAATTTCATTTCCAATGTTAGGGATTAAAGGTTTAATAAGTCATTTGTGTTAAGGTTTCAATTTCAGTACTAAGGGATTCCCAATTCATTTCAATTTATCAATTTTAGGGTTTCAATTTATTTGTTAAGGATTTTCTATTTCAATTCCAATGTGGGGGATTCAAGGTTTAATTAGTTATATATTTTATGGATTCAATGTGATTGTTGATGGTTTTTTTAATTCATTTCAATTTATCATTTTTAGGGTTTCAAGTTTAGAGTTAAGGGTTTTCAATTTCAATTCCAATGTTGGGGATTAAGGGTTTGATAAGTTATATGTTTAATGGTTTCAATATGATTGTTAATGATTTCTACTTCCTTTTCAATCTCTGATATAGTTTTTCAATTTTAGTGTCGAGGGTTTGTAATTTAATTTCCAATGTTAGAGATTAAAAGGGTTTAATAAGTTACTAGCTTTAAGGTTTCAATATGATTGCTAATAGTTTCCAAATTCATTTCATTTTATCAATTTTAGGTTTTAAAATTTATTGTTAAGGGTTTGTAATTTCATTTCCAATGTTGGAGTTTAAGGGTTTAATAATATTCCAAATTCATTACAATTTTTTAGTTTTAGGGTTTCAAAATTAGTGTTAAAGCTTTTCAATTTCAATTCTAATGTTGGGGATTAAGGGTTTAATAAGTTATTTGTTTTATGATTTCAATGTGATTGTTAATGGTTTTTGAATCCATTCCAATTTATCAGTTATAGGGTTTCAAGTTTATTGTTAATGGTTTTCAATTTCATTTCCAATGTTAGTGATTTAGTGTTTAATAATTTATCTATTTAATGGTTTCAATATGATTTTTATAGTTTCCACTTTCTTTTCATTTTATGTTATAGGTTTTCAATTTTAGTGTTGAGGGTTTGCAATTTAATTTCCAATGTTAGGGATTAAGGGTTTAATAAGTTATATATTTTATGGTTTTAAAATGATTGTTAAGGGATTCTGAATTCATTTCAATTTTATCAATTTTAGTGTTAAGGGTTATCACTTTCATTTCAATTTATCTATTATAGGGTTTTAATTCTAGTGTTAAGGGTTTCCACTTTCATTTCCAATGTTAGGGTTTACGGGTTCCAATTTCAGTATTTTTAGGATTTCAAAGTCACTAGTCCACTTAAGAATTTCAAAATTCATTTCAATTTATCAAATATTACAATATGAATAACCCGATGGATGATTATACTATTTTTCCTGAGTGTAGAAGACAAGAATCAATGTCACAAAATGGTTTGGTAATAGTAGTCATATTTCTTCCTCTTTTTAAGTTATGTTGTTTTCACTCCTACTCTTACCAAACTTGTTTGTGAACTTGGCCTCTTCTTAGCTGCACCTGACAAAATAGTCCCTAGACCCAAAATAAGTTGACAATTTCTAGTTTCATGCAAGCTTTAACACCACTAGTACCTATATAGATGTGACCACCCTAAACCATTAGACATGACCCCGTGAAAACCCTAAACCATTATATATGACCTTGCTTCAATTAATAAAATCAGAGAGTATTTGAAAAGTTAAACTAATAAACTTCAATTAATCAAAGGCCACAAAATTTATCACCCCATGGTTTCTTGTACTATTTGTCCTGAGTGTATTTGTGGAGAATCCAAATCACACACTAGTTTGGTAATGTTAGTCATATTCCTTCCTCTTTTTAGGTTATGGTGTTTTCAATCCTACTCTTACCAAACTTGTTTGTGATTTTGGGTTCTCTACATCTACAATGGGTGAACATCTTGTTGTCACTTCAACATTAAACTACCTACATTAACAAAAAAATTATGCAAGGCCAATAATAAACATTCAAGGGAAATCAAATCTGAAATTAAGGCACCAATCAGATGAATTCTTGCAAGTTAAGCTTCAAATTCAAAATTCAAATTGAAAAGAGTGCACAAATTAAAGACGCCACACCACCACAACAAGATTGTAACATAAAAGTAGACTTCAAACCAACTTATTAATCCCAACACAAATTGAATGGTTTCCAAACCCATATACCTTGAAGTTACAAAATTAGTATGTATTGATGCCAAGAACTCAAATGTTGTATTCATGCCAATTTATCATTCTCTCACATGACCATTACTTCCACCCACCCTCACTACAATTACTTCATGTTGACACCTTACACTACAACATGCACTAAAATTTACTAGGCATCAACTTACCTTACATTCGACTAAGGGGATACCTATTCACATTACAACTCCGCTCCAAATGCTTGACTCCTCGCGGATTGAGCCATGTAACATTCCTTTCTATTTAGGGTTTTTTAAATCTCTTTCATGCCACTATTGAATTCAATTCCATGTATATATCCTTTCTACTATTTCCTTCATGTTCATTTCTATTTTACATAATTACATGTTTACAAACTTACCTACTATTTTTTTATTGTTTCCTTCATGTTCATTTCACTTACAATTTTCTAAACCCTTACTAGTTGTTTCACATCCTTATGGTTTCTTTTGATTCCTTGACATTCAATTCACTTTCACTTGTCTATTATTTCTATATATAGTCTCTATGGTTACATTTATATAACCCTAAAATAATGAAACCCTTATATAGTTAGATTGATACCCATATATATATATATATATATATATATATATAGAGAGAGAGAGAGAGAGAGTTATTAGATTTATACAGTTAGATTGATACCCTTACTCTCATTGTATTGTTACTTGTTCGTTATTTGTTAACACTTCAATTGAATGTATTGAAACTTACTTAATTGTTATATTGAATGTATTCAATCTGACTCAATTGTTTAATTAAATTGGATATGGTATTTAATTGTTGGTTTTAATAAGGTCCCTTCTTTTACAAACTATACCTAATACTCTTGAGTTCTTTTTACCCTTACTATCTATTTTACACTCTATTGTTTCTATTATTTCTATATTATCCTTATTGTTCAATTCATTTGTAGTTATCAACACTAAAATTGAAACCTTATAGAAGAAGAATTGAAATGAAAGTCATCTCATATAAATTCAGGGTTATATAAATATAACAGTTATCAAAGCCCTAAGTTACCACACTTGGACCCTAGGAAATTTGGCTCATGTTGTTTAAACTTATTGTTCTTTTAAGGAAAACTTAAACTAGATTCAGACTAGGACCCTTGAACTTATCCTTCTCCTTACTTATGACAGGATGCCTCCTTTGACTCGTGGTAAAAGGGTAGGTGCCCACAATACCCCTCCTACATCTCACCAAGAAATTTCTCAGGAAGAAGAACATTTTGAGGGGGAAGGTAGAGGGGATCAATCTGATAACCACTCAAAAGGTTTTTAGGGGGTTCAAGTGGTTTTACAATAGATACTATAGAGGCTAGATGCAGGTCAAAATAGGGGTCACCATGGGGATGCTAATACCACTCACCACAAGGAAAGGGAAAGGAGCCCTAGGAGGAGAGATCAGGTAGTAGAAGAGGATGCCATGCATGCTTCTCACATGCGAGACCTCCTTAGGACTAAAACTAACCCATTTAAGGGAACTCAAGGTGAATCCAATACCGAGACTTGGCTACTAGATTTAGAAAGGTTATTTTCCATGCACCCTTACAGCAGCAATACCAAGGCTCTCACTTCTGATTCTTAGTATCAGGAGGTAAAAGAAGAATTAGAATCGAGAAGACCCTTGGAGGTTCATTTTTGGAGATATTCCTTAGATTCCTTGGGATTTTTGCGACAATAGGGTAGAATTTATGTGCCCTTGTCAGGAGATCTTTGTACACTTATCCTTGCAGAAAGACACAAGGCCCCCTACTCAGTGCATCCATAGGTAAATAAAATGTATGCTGACCTACGCTAGTTGTACTATTGGTTAGGGATGAAGAGAGATATAGCAGACTATGTGGAAAGATGTCTAGAAGGCCAGAGAGTGAAAGCAAAGCATCAACATCTAGCAGGTCTTTTGCAGCCTCACCTTTTGCTAGAATGGAAATGGGACATTATCTCCATGGATTTTATTGTGGGACTTCTAGTTACCCCACTGAGATATGATGCTATCATGGTAACAATTGATAGACTTACCAAGGTAGCCCATTTCTCTCCCATGCAATCTTCCTATTCAACAGCATCAGTAGCTAGAGTGTTTATGAAGGACATAGTGAGACTCCATGAAATTCCCAAGAAGATTATTTCTGATCGTGATCCATTATTCACATCTGCCCTTTGGACTTCCCTTCAGCACACATTAGGGACTCAGCTCAACTTCAGCTCAGCCTATCATCTAGAAATCGATGGGCAGACTAAGTGAGTCAATCAAGTTCTTGAGGATATGCTCAGAATTTATGTTATGGACAGATAGAACCATTGGAAAGAATACTTATATTTGGTGGAGTTTTCATATAATAATTTATATCACAATTCCATAGGCATGAATCCTTTTTAGGCTCTGCATGATTTTCTGTGCCACACACCTTTGAGTTGGGATTGTTTAGAGGACAAGGTGCTTCTTGGCCCTGAGATGTTACAGGATATGGAATAGTAGGTTAAGTGTATTAGGGAGCATATTATGATAGCTCAGGATAGGCAAAAGAAGTACGCAAATGCTCACAGGACTGATGTACACTTTGCTCTTGGAGACAAAGTTTTTCTTAGGGTGCACCTACAAAAGAGTCCAATCCATTACGGAAAAGGCTCCAAGTTGGCACCCCGATCTGTTGGCCCTTTTGAAGTCCTAGAGAGGATTGGACCAGTAGCTTATCAACTTTCCTTGCCACCTAGTCTTGTTCATATTCACGATGTATTTCTTGTTTCAATCCTTAGAAGATATATTCCTGATGTGACTCATGTTTTGGATTGGAATGCATTACAGTAGTGGTAGGCAGTTGGCTTTGGAGCCCATGCGTATTCTGTAGCAGTGGACACTGACCCTAGGGGGTCACACCATAGATTAGGCAAGGGTCTAATGGTACTCCAATGATGATTCCTCAGCTACTTGGGAGGATGTTGTTAGACTTAGAGATGCTTATCCTTATCTATTGGTAGGCTTTCAAGATTAAGCCTAACTCTAGGGGGGAGGATGTAATACCCTCTCAGATGATTATACTTTTACTCTTAGATTGGAAATTTATCATAATCATGGTTAGAACTATATGTTTATAATTATGCTTATTTGGATGATGATATGCTTATCAAATATTTAGATATACTCATTTATGATTATCGTTTAATGTTTATGAAATTGAAAATCATCTATCTTATATATTCTTATGGAAAATAATAGAGCTAACCCAAGGATTTGGAATCTAACCATTATTATCTATGATGTCTCATGCTTCATGTATATGTGACTGATGTGTTTTCATGATTCAACATGAAGTCGTAGTTACTCACTTAGTTGAGGTCCACATGATGTATCAATCTTGATTATCTACTTGCAAATGTCTTATTGTATATTTTTATATCTATGCACATTTATCTCTTCTCGGTGATGTAGGCTTGCAGGTACCGGGCATCGACTCCACCTAGTCTCACAGGTCTGAGGGTGCCCTCAAAATCCTTGATCATTATTGTTGTAATAGAGATAACACAAAGGTTCCATGAGAATGAACCCTACCTTTGACGCTTTTCTACTCCTTAGGTGGGGAATTCCTGAGTCAATCCTTGTGTCAGATGGTGAATTATTGTGTTGTCTCATCTTGTTAGATTTTTTGGATCTTGTTGCTTGTTTCTTGCATTTATTGAGTATGAGATTTTGTGAATGGTAACTCTAGATCTATTAATTGAATATTGTATCTCTTATTAGTAGTTACTTTATATGAACAATTGTATCTTGTAAGAATTTGATTTAGTGTATGAGTAAAATAATGTTTTATAATACTAATAATAATATATTTTATAATATTAATAATAATATTTTGAAGGGTATATGTACACATAGGCATATGGGTGCACATGTATGCATATGGTTACATATATTTATATAATTGTTTGTGGTTAAGAAATTATTATACTAAAATATATTAATAAATAATTAAATAAAATTACTTTTATGGATGTCAAGTAAATATTAAATGGTAACCTCCATTATTATAGCCTAGGTAATCTAGAAATAGTAAATATGTTTAGAGGTTATAAGTTACTATTTTTCCTCCTTAAATAAAGGAAATGTGTATGAGATTATTATTATTATTTATTCTTCTCCAAGAATGGTTTTCACTAGGAATAATTTAAGCCTAACTATTAACCAACCTTTTGTTTTTTCATTTTTTTTAAACAAAGGTGGCAGAGCCACTTGATATATTTATATAATTTCAATATTGTACAATACACTGGTTCAAAAGCTCTCAGAGAAAAGAACCAGGAAGAAAAACTTTGATCATCGCAAAAATTGTGATGAAAAATATATACATGATTAGGCCCTCTAGCCGAAGATAGTTACAAAAAAAAGTTGCCCACCCAGATTTCCAACTAAAAATAGGGGGCCTAAGGCAGGATACAAATAGCATTTGGTGTCGTCCTGCAGACCATGTAGGATACCGAGATAGAAAATGAACTAAGACCTGTAATCATCTAAAAATGAGGATCTAGACTATTAGCCCCTTTCTAGCATTATTTGCTAAAATCATCAATTGCTTATTCCTGATCAAATCTTGGTTCTATCATTTATTTGATTATTTTCTATGGGCTAACCATCTTATCCTAAGTCTTTATTTATTTAAAAGGAATTCCCTCCCCTTTTAATAAATAAAAAGCCTCCACTTTTCCTCTTATCCTAAGTTGCACAAATAAAGCATTATTCTTATTTTATAAAAAGGGGAAAAGCAGTTTTTGTCTCATATGGACACAAAAGTCAACTCTTATTTTCTCATTGGAAGATACTTGTGCACATGGATTGCTCCTCTTTGATGCTCCACCATTGATTAAATATTTTGTCTCTTAATCTCCATGGTCCATTCTTTATCATTTCTTATAAAAGGAGATCTCTCTTCTTCATTCTAGAATCTCAATCTTTTTATGCTAATGTTATGCTGCAAGTTTTCTAGGTCACTTTGGAGCTTTTGAAGATTTGGAGCATTCTTGGCTTTTGCACCTACATGCTATCATAGTTTCATTTCTTGCATCGTTATGACATTCATAACTTCATATTAGCTTAGTTTCCTTTATGCTTTAGATTACTTCATCTAGCTTAACTAGGAGGCTTTGTAATACTTTTATCTTTCATTTTTATAGCTTAGCTTGCATTTCCATTTCTAGCATAGTTGCATTGCATTTGCATTTCCATTTGATTCTTGGGGATATTGGCATTCTTTCCCTTGTCTTCATTTGAATCTCCCATTGCATGGTTTACTAGCAAGGTTATTGGCTTAATAGCTCTAGCTGAGAGCATTCTTAACACCCTTGCACTCCATGCCTAGGGAGCTCTAAATCGACTTCTCAAGGTTTCCAATCCATGGATTCTCTTGGAAGCAATGATTTAGATAAGTGCACATCTTAGTGTGTACATTTTTGGTGCCCACCGTGGGGCAGAGCATTATTGTTTTGTCCTTAATTTGCTACATTTCTATTAATTTTTCATCAATTTTTAGCTTCATTTTCGGCTCTCGGGTTTTTCAGTCTTAGATTATCACGCGATAGTTTTCCAGTATCGTGTGATAGTTCTTGTATGGTTACGTGATACTTTACCAGTTAAAGTATCACCCCATTTGAGACATTATGTCACCCTGTTTGAGACATTTTGTCACCTGTAGTAAAGCGAAGTATCGCCCAGAAATATATTATCACCCCAGTATACTGTAAAGGATCGCGCAATATTTCTGGCAACTGTACTATCACCCAGACTTGAAAGTGGTTGTTTTTTAGCTCTTTTTTATTTTTTTGAAAATTTCAGCGTTTTCAAAATCTGTGCCACTCTGGAAAACTGGCACCCATTTTTTAGAAATTTTCACATACAATATCAAAAATTTAAGTGTGATATATCATTGGAAAGCTCTTTTCGAGCCTAATCTAACCATGTTGGTTTCATTTTCAAGTTTTGTCATTTGATTAGCTATTTTACTTGTAGATTATCTAATTTTTGATGTGCTAACCATTGTGGGGCTAACAAGTTGTGCTTGTAGGTGCTCTCATTACTTGATTATTTTCTCAAAAGAATGCATGTCAAAGCTTCAAATGCACAAGGGCTACTAACGGTTTTTGTAGGGCTTCCCAAAGCATAAAAACCCAATCAAGTGCTTGTTGTTTATTTCATTTTCAAGTGTGGCAATTACTAGTTGTTTCATTTCATAGGAACATAATATCTTGTTGTAACGATTCTTGGGTGGTAGGAGAAGTATGCTCTTCACCCTTGTGGTGAACCAGAAAATCTTGACCCATCTTTGGATTTTGAAAGCAAGAGGGTAATTGAACATTTGCTTGGTGTGTTTGGGAGAAAAATTTGAGATAGGGGAGTATGCTCTTCACCTTTGTGGTGAAACAAAAGCCTTGAACCTCATAAGTTGATCCACTCTTTGTTTAGATCTTTAGAATCCTTTAGCGGGCCTACTCTTGAGCAATCAAGAGGAATGACCCAAGTGGGGACAAGCTAATACCGAGCTATTCCAACCCACTATAATCTCAAGGCTATCGAGGACATAAAACTTTGGTAGACATAGTACTTGTCTTCGCTTGGTGTGAGTACTTGTGGGATTGTGACCATGAGGAAAATGTCAAGCAAGAATGCTTAAGGTACTCTTGTGGCCGTGAGGTCCATTACTTGCCGCAAGGTAAGGAGTCCCTTTGGGGAGCAAGAGGGGTGCTATGAATGGAATCCATTACTAAGAACCATAGATAGAAGCCACCCTATTTTTTCCATTTAGCTTCTTGGTGCAAGGATTGATCCAAGTGGAATAACCCAGATCACCCCAAGATTACTCACCATCTGTGTTCCTTTGGTTGTGCCATTGGCACTTCCACGACAATGCCAACATCTATTATGGGTAACCACTTTGTGTGAGGCAATGGAACATCAAGTGTGGGCCAAGTTGCTAAGTATTGAGTCTTTGTCCTTCTAGGCTAGCAAGTGCTTGAACTATTCTCATTGTTATGTACCCATGGAAACATTCTCAAACATACAAACATCTCAGTAGTACTCATAGATTTTTCATTTTGATATCACAACTGCTTGTCTTGGCAAGGTTTCTTTTGCTCTTGCACAAGTGTTTTATGACATGTTTGATCACCTACTATTTGCAAACTTGTCTATTTCCTAATATTACTATGCTTAAAGCCAAGAAATTGTACTTGCAACTTACAACATTGACCAAATTTCTTTCAAAAACTGAGTTTTTCACATTCATTGGTCAAGAGTCATACGATACTGAAACATCATTGCATACCTTCAACCAAGAATCCTAAGTTATTCTCCTGTCCTACTGCTGTTGCAATTCAAAGCTAATAAACTTGCATTTTAACCTGTTGTAGAGTGTCTTTTTCTATTCTTATCTAAAGTTGGTTTGTTACCTACATGCTTAGGATTGTTCTAGACTGAAACAAATGAGCTAAAACTATTGGATTTGAGCCTATCGAATGTCACTTTTGATCACTTGTCAAAACATGGTTACCTATCTAGCTACTTGCTAATCAACCTTCTTGCTCACATCTAGGCTTATGTCAATTGATTGTTGTAAGTTCTAGAGCACTTTGACCAGCCATCTCCATTGTTCTATCTCGACAAGTGATCATCATTGGCTTTTTCTTATCTCAACATCTAAGAAACTTTGTCTCATTTTATTGGTTAAACAATATTCTTTTTCATGCCGGTTACAAATCGGTCTCAATTTGAACAAGGGAGTCACCTTCCATTTAATTATACATAGTTACCTTCTCCTACTAGATGCTCACGAGCACCTGTTAGCAATGCTAGTTCTAGTTCTGAGGATTCTAAGGCCACCCCGTGGTACAAAGGAGGTTTCCTCTTTTCAGCATTTAAGCCCTCCAAAAACACAAACAGTGTCTCACTCACCTTGTCCAAACAAGAAAAGTTTCATCATTTGCAAGATCACTTTGATCATAGAGACAACCAAAAGCGCTTAGACAAGGAACACAGTGAGAACATAATGGATGCTGCTAGGCACATGGCTATGAGAGGCATGTCTCATGAGCAACCCGAGACTAGTGGTTATGAGCATAGACCACTTTTTGATGTTCATGGCAATTATGGCAACAACACGCCACCTAGGTCTCCTCCGAGATGAAATTTTGTTATACCTTCTTCACCTCCTAGACCACCTCCCTCTCACCATGAGGAAGAGGCCGCTAATGAAATTTCTAGTGAGGATCTTATTGCATTTGAACAAGATGAAGTATCCCAATGAAAGATGCTTAAGCTTTTAGAGTGCAATGGAGACCAATATTTCCAGTATATGACTTCTAGAGGATACAAGCTTCCTCCCGGCTATGATGTCAGACAAATTTTCCAACAAAGAGTACCAACTGAATTGGAAGTCCTTAGAGAGGAACTACGTTGGACAAATCAACGTCTTACTCAAATGGAAATAGAAGGAGAACCTCCAAAGGTTTCCTTTGTGGAATCTATTTGTGCTCTTCCTTTTGATAGAAGTCTATACATGGTCCCATTTCCTAGGGATATTGAGGTTCCTAAGTATGACAAATATGATGGAAATGGTGATCCCCACAACCATGTGCATCACTTTTATGCTCTTAGCATGGACTTCCTTCATGAAGACACATTTTTGCTATGACTATTCCCTCGAAGCTTAAGAGGATAAGCTTTAGAATGGTTTGCCAAGTTGACACCTCCTTTGAAGACTTTTGATGAATTGGCTATGTGCTTTACACAACACTATTCATACAATATCCAATAGCCTATCACCATGATAGACCTTGGCACTTTAAGGCAAAATCAAGGAGAGCCATTTGCTACTTATCTACAATGTTGGAGATCATTGTATTCTAGATATTCTCATCCGCTGCCTGAGAGCAAAAAGATTGACCTTTTTGTCAACACTCTAGTGCTTGAGCTATATTATGATCTAAGGAAACAACTTTTCTCCTCTTTCAATGACATGGTTGAAAGAACATATAGGATTGAAGATGTGGCCATAAGAAAGGGGGATATTATTATTAATAAAGATACCAGAGGTAATGGCAAGGATAAGAACAAACCTTGGAATAGAAACAAGTATGTTGTTAATGATGGTGTGGTGGATGTCCCTAAAGCTAAAGAGCCTACTTTCAACCTTTCTAATGCCATCTATGCAGAAAAAAAACAAGAAGCTGCCAACACTCGAGATGCTCCTAAGCCTCAATATGCTGATAAGCCAAAGAAGCAATTTTGATGATGAGTCTATACCCCATTGGCTGAACTATATGATGTGATTCTTAAGACTTTGGTTGCCAATAATTATCTTACGCTTCCTGAGAAAACTTTTCCTTATGATCTGCCAATTAAGCCAGATTGGTGGAGAGAGGATTATTACTGCCACTATCACAGAAACAAGGGACACAAGACTGACAATTGTTTCATGCTTAAAGATATTATACAAGATCTCATTGATGGAGGCACAATTCTCATAGATGGCTTAGTTAAAAATTATGATCACCAGGCTTTCAAAGATCCTCTACCTAAGTATGACAAGGGGGAGTCCTCTCAACCAAATAAGAAGAATCATGATGCTAAGATCAACTACACATATACTTCTGATTCACCTATGATCAACATGGTAGAGACTATTGAGAGTGTTCTTATGATGCAACCTTGAGATGATAATAAATTTGGTTAGGGTATGCCAAAGTTGGTCTTGTAAACATGTGGTAGTTCATCTTCCTGAAGTAAGGCACTAAATGTTGTTACTAGGGGGCAAGCTAAACTGGTCCTTAAAATTACGCTTGATCCTAAACAAGCATCATCTTCCAAATCAACAGTTCCTTCAACTTTGTCTAGCTATGATCTTTTCCATCAGTTGCAATGGACACCCGCATAGATATCTATTTTTGAGTTGCTTGAGCTATCCCCTTTGCATAAGGAGATCCTTGAAAAGGCTTTGCATATAGCTAATGTCCCTAATGACATTGACCCAGATAGGTTCCAAGCTATGGTCAACCACATCTCATCACCTCATTATCTATCCTTTTCTGCAGAAGATGATGTATCTCTTAGCCACCCTCACAATCTTGCCTTACACATTGAAGTTATGGTCTACCATACCCAAGTCCACCGAGTCCTGATAGACAATGGTGCAGGGTTAAATATTGTTTCTTTCAATGTCATACAATAGTTGGGTTTGTCATAATTTGATGTAGATCCTAAATGGAAAATTACTATAAAAGCATATGATGAATTTGAAAGATCTTCCAAAGGTCTTGTCACACTACCTATCTGAGTGGGCCCTATCATGAAAGATATTATGTTCCAAGTATTGGACATCCCACTTGCTTATAACATCCTTTTGGTCATCCTTGGATCCATGACATGCAAGTTGTGCCTTCTACATACCATTAGTGTGTCAAATTCCCACATAACGGAGCTGAAATTGTGATTCCCGAGGATCATTCTATTGCTATCAATACTCTTGTTGTTGCTGAAACATTTGTTCATCACAAAAAACCCTCTAATGATCCTATTGCATCCCTGGTGGCTACTAAGAAAACATTTAAGATGATGAGCCTTGGTATGGGTGAATACACACTGGATTCCCTTGTAGCTATGCCTACTTCTCCTAGATCATATGGGAGACCTTTTGATAAGACAAAGCCTTCTACTTCTACCATGAGGATTTTTGGTAATTTTGCTCAAGCATCTATACCTTTAGAGGTAGAAAGAGAAGAACAAGCTATTAAGGAATGGGTCTATAGAGAAGAAGAGGACAATACCACTATTGCTGCTCCTATTTCTCCTAAGCACTATGGTAAAGGCTATAAATTTTTGCAAAAAATGGGCTATCAAGGTCAAGGCCCTATAAGTGATAATGGACACACCCTAGTCAAGCCTTTGAGTCACACTAATGGTCGACCCTCTAAGATTACAACAGGTCTAGGATATGGTGCCGATGATGACCTCCCTACATGTTTTAGAAATTCTCCTACAATCAGTGATTCGGACATAGATACAGATGAGTCACCACTACACACTATGGCTCAAATGGGAGATGATCTTCCTTCTACTTCACTCCTTTGGGAAGGAGAATGTATGCCTAACAATGATTTAGCTGAAGCTTCTATGTCTAGAAATAATGAATTTGATCCCAAAGCTAGACAACGTAGAAATATTGAGCAGTTACTAGAAAGAGGAGATCTCACACATAATGACATGAATACCTCTACTTCTAGATGTCCTAAGCCCTCTTGGTGCAAACATCCTAGTAGAAGCGTAACAATAGATTTGAATGAATATGAATGGGATACACTTTCTGATGGATCTTCCATAGTGGATATGGATGTGGATGTGGTTCATACCTTTGGTGACCAACCTGACATAGTCGATGAGTCTTACGAAGGGTCTGATGAGTTTTATCCATGTATTTCTTTAGTGGACCACGCTAGTTCCTCTCTGACAAGTCTAGATCTTAACACTTTTGGAGCTTACCCTATAGACTCAACCTCTCTTGTTATTGGAGATGACATCCCTCACATAAATACCCTTGAACCAATCACTTCCCTTCATCTCATACATGTAGATCTCCTAGATTGGTCCACCCAGGATCAACTTTCCTTTGAACCTGTTATTTCTTCCATCAGTGAATCGGCAACAAAAATGACTAAATCAAATATTAGTATTTTCATCATCACAATAAAAGAAAAGCACAATGGTTGGATAGTGGAAACCACATTGTGGTGGTATCTAAACCTTAAAAAAGTAAAAATAAAGATTTTCTCAAAAATGATGATTATTCAATAAAAGATGAAAAGCTGATTCTTTACAAGAACATGGTGAACTTATTTGAAAATAAAATTGCTAATGTCATGGTTACTTTTCCATCCATTTTACAATTGAAAAAGCATAAATCACACTTTAAGTTCCTGGTGGAAGAATTACACTATCTTGCTCATAGTCCTTACAATGCCATCATATTTTCCTATCTCCAAGATCATGTTATTCCTAAAAATCTAACACACAATATGAAGCACCATCTCATCCATCATGCCTCACACTATACCCTCATCTCTGGTGACTTGTATAGGAAGGGTCTAGATGGAACTCTCCTTAGGTGTCTAGAAATAGAGGAGTCAGAGAAGGCACTAGCCGATGTTCATGATGGTATATGTGGATCACACTTTAACGACCTTGTGTTAGCTTGGAAATTGCTTAGGGCTGGCTACTATTGGTTAGGACCTTATCTTATCACTACAACATTTGGTCCAAGGCCTATTAGTTATCTACATTAGAGGAAGCAGAGCTTACCAAGCCTATCAATGTTCTACAATTGCATAAGTTCTATGCCTAAGGTTCTTGAGCTCTTTTGTACATATTCTTTATTGATCTTGAAAAAATTCCAAAAAAAATCACATATGATGCTGAAAAAATCCTAAAAAGTATAAAAAGTACCTAAAAATTGAGCATCCTAGTGAAAACCTAGCAATAGGCGCTTTGATGTCTCACCAAAAAAATAAAAATAAAAAATAAAAAGTGCCTTGGTGAAAACCTGGAAACAGGCGCCTTGGTAGCAAAAATACAAAAAAATTGCCAAAAAGTCCTAAAAATCTATCAAGTGGTGAAAACCTGGAAATAGGTGTTGCTTGAGACCCTTGCACCTATGTCTATTAGTCTTGTGTGGCACTCATTCACTCCACTTATCACTTTGCCTCTCCTAGCCTGGAATTGACTCTTGTCTTAGTCTAGGGGGCATACGTTGTTCTAGCTTATCTTGGGTCTCTTTGTGCATTGAGGTTTCTTGGGCCTCTTGGTTCTAATGGTGTTTTTCAACACCACCCCAATTTTGTTTTTCAACACTTTCCTAGCGTCGAGTGTTTCTCAATACTTATTAGATATCCTATCCGCAGTTTAGCATGATATGATATCTCCTACTAGCATATGTGATACTCAAAGTTTGACTCTATGACCTACACACACGCACTTAAACACTCGACTCGTTGAGACTTGTTTGACTTTTTTTTCCTTGTGTGTTGTCTATGATGATTTCTTTGATGAGTGTTCTCTCCCTATGATAGTTCTTGATGATGCATAGCTAGAAGACTGAGTGCATGAGGACATGTTTTATTGCTTTTTCTGCTTGTGGGTATATTTTGTTGGTTCTCACTATCATTAGCATTTATGCTTGATCCATTTGACATTGGGATCTACAAGGTATTATCCTTGACTATTTTTGCAAGTGCATACTTATAGTCATCTTGACTTTCCTTGTGTCTTGATGCGAGTATAATCTTGCTATACTAAACTTAGGGAACCTCACTACACTAGTCATCTTGACCTATATGTCTTTGGTGCCTAGGTGGGATTTCCACATTCCTATCTGATATAGATCATATTCAGATTCACATAGTCATACTAGTGTGTATTGTATGATCTTACGATGCTACCAATAATGCTCGATGATGAATATAAGAGACTAATAGCTTTGTGACCTTGCAAGTAAACCACTTTTCATAGTAGCTTTCATTTTTAGGTTCATGTTGGTTAGTTTTGCATCTTTCATATGGAGAGAGCTCTCCTTTCATCTTTCATGGACCTATCGGTCAACTGTGCTCACCTTTCGCTTCTTTCTAATCACAGCTCACCCTTCTAGTCTTTCATATCACATCATTTTCTCTTCTTTTCAGGATCAAAACTGAAATCCACATTCACCTTGATCATCCAAATCACATCTCTCCTTCTTCGATGCAGTTGGCTGACCTTTTGAGGCCTGATCCTTCGATCTTCACTGGGGCATCTTTTCTTTCTTCATCCCCATCTCTTTCAAACTTCTAGTCTTCCATTTCATTTTTCACTTCATCTTTATGCTATAGTCAAACTGGGGCATATCTTCACTACTTGATGGTTATTCTATTATTTTTTCATCTTTGATTATGATTTCTAGTGATTTGATCATGTTGCTCTTACTTCTGTCTTCCCTCTACCTAATTTCAATTTTGATCCCGAGGGGGCAGACACATCATATCCTATCATCTATTCTCTAGAGCATATTCTTGACCATTCCATTTGCTCTGATTAATCTATCTTTGCGCTTGACATGTTAGTTCTTGTCTCGAGTCCTGATATTGTCCATCTCTTTCCTAAGTGTTTAGTACTATCACTACTAGGCTGACCATGCAAGATTTTCTATCTCTCTGCACTTCACTAGAAGGTGGATTAGTTACTGATCATTTGAATGAGTTTAATACAGTTACAAGTCAATTAACCTCAGTTAAAATTACTTTTGATGAAGAGGTTTGGGCTCTCTTGATTTTGTGTTCTTTGCCAGAAAGCTGGAATGGCTTGGTAATGGCTGTTAGTAATTCTATTTCTAGTTCTAATACCCTAAAGTATGATGATGTTATTGGTGTTATATTGAGTGAGGAAATTCATAGGAAAAGCTTAGGGGCATCCACATCGGGTAGTGTATTGAACACAAAAAGTAGAGGCAGAACAAGAGATAGAGGAAACAACTTTGAAAATCATGGGAAATCAAGAGGAAAATCAAAGGGAAAGAGGTCTGAATCTAAAGGGCCAAATGATTGCTGGTACTGTGGAAAACCAGGTCATAAGAAGAAAGATTGTTGGTCTCGGAAGAAAGATCAAGGAGACAAAAATGATGGAAACAAGGAGGCAAATGTGGTAAGTAACAAATCCGAGGAGGATGCTTTGCTCTTGTCCTTAGAAAGTATTGATGATTCATGGGTTTTAGATTCTGGGGCTTCATTTCATGCTACACCTCATAGAAGTTATTTTGTTGATTATGTCCAAGGGGATTTTGGGCTAGTTTATTTGGGAGATAATGAACCCTATCAAATTGTTGGAAAGGGAAAAATTAAGATTAAGTTGCAAAATGGGAATCATTGGCTACTACAAGAGGTAAGAAATGTTCCAAGGCTGAGTAGGAATTTAATTTTAGCAGGGCAACTGGGTGATGAGGGTTGCACAGTTACTTTTAATGATAAAAATTGGAAGGTTTCAAAAGGTTCCTTAGTAGTAGCAAAAGGTGTGAAAGTAGGCACCTTATATCTTTGTACAGGTCATACTTTTCCTTCTACTTTAATTGTTTCAGAAGATAATGAATGTTCAGGAACAGTGGCTGCAGTTGAGCAGGAAGAACATCAAACTGTTGCTGTAGATTCTGACACAGCACTGTGGCACAACAGACTCGGGCACATGAGTGAAAAAGGTATGAAATTACTTCATTCAAAGAAAGTTTTACCTGGTCTGAAATGTGTCAATATGGATTTCTGTGAAAGTTGTGTTTATGGAAAACAAAAGAGAGTTAGTTTTGTGAAGAGTGGGAAGGAAAAGAAAAATGAGAGATTAGAGCTTGTGCATACAGATGTATGGGGACCAGCTCAAGTATCTTCCCTTGGTGGCTCTCTGTATTATGTTACATTTATAGATGATGCAACAAGAAAAGTATGGATTTATTTCCTTAGACAGAAATCTAATGTATTTCAAACTTTTAAGAAATGGAAATGCTTGGTTGAGAATGAGACTGGTAAAAAGTTAAAATGTCTCAGATCTGATAATGGTGGTGAGTATTGCAGCACAGAATTTGAAGAATATTGTTCCTCTAATGGTATTCATAGGCAAAAAATTGTACCAAGGACTCCACAAGAAAATGGAGTGGCTGAACGCATGAACAGGACAATAATGGAGCGTGCAAGGAGTATGAGGTTGCATGCTAGGCTGCCCAAAAATATGTGGGCAGAGGTAGTGAACACTGCTATTTATTTAATCAATAGAGGCCCCTCTACTCCTTTGGACTGTGGTATTCCAGAGGAAGCATGGAGTGGTAAGAAGGTGAGTTATTCTTTTCTCAAAACCTTTGGTTGTGAAGCTTTTGCACTTATAGATTCTGAAAATAGAACCAAGCTGGAAGCTAAGTCAAAGAAATGTGTATTTGTTGGGTATGGCATTGATGAATTTGGTTATAGGCTTTGGAATTTTGAAAATCATAAAATTGTAAGAAGCAGGGATGTCATATTCAATGAGAAAGTATTGTACAAAGATCTGTTGCTGCAGCATGAGAAGAAAGAAAATGACTATGTAGTACTGGATGATACTCCATAAGTTCATGTTCCAGTAGTTCCTTATGCTCCACAACAATAGCAACAACAAATACCACACACCCCAATGAGTGTTAGATGGTCAACAAGGCTAAGTAGACCTCCAGAAAGATTTTCTCCATCTTTGTATTCTATTCTGTTAACAGATGCTGGTGAACCTGAATGTTATAATGAAGCTATGCAGGTGGATACAAAGCTTCAGTGGGAGTCTGCAATGACAGATGAAATGGACTCTTTGCTGAAAAATCAGACATGGGATTTATATAAGTTACCTACAAGTAAAAGGGCTTTACAGAATAAATGGGTTTGCAGGATCAAAGAAGAGGATGGAGGTATGAAAAGATTTAAAGCCAGATTAGTCGTAAAAGGATTTGCACAGAAACATGGTATTGATTTTGATGAGATATTTTCTCCAGTTGTTAAAATGACTTCTATTCGTACTATTTTAAGTATTGTGGCTACTGAAGATTTGCATTTAGAGCAGCTTGATGTTAAAATAGCCTTTCTTCATGGTGATTTGGATGAAGAAATATATATGGTTCAGCCACAAGGATTTGAGGTCAAGGGTAAGGAGAATTTGGTGTGCAGATTGCAGAAAAGTTTATATGGCTTGAAGCAAGCACCTCGGCAATGGTATATTAAATTTGACACTTTTATGAATGGGCATGGATATAGTCGGTGTCATTCTGACCATTGTGTTTATTTTAAGAGGTTGGATGATGATAGCTACATTATTTTATGTTTACATGTTGATGATATGCTTGTAGCTGGGTCTAACATGAATCACATTAAGGGGTTGAAACAACAGTTAGCAAAATCTTTTGCTATGAAGGATTTGGGGGCAGCAAAACAAATCCTTTGTATGAAAATTTGTAGAGATAGGAAAAATAAGAAATTGTCTCTATCTCAGGCTGATTATATTGAGAAGGTGTTGCAACGTTTCTCTATGGAAAATGCCAAAGCTATCAGCACACCTTTGCCTGGTCATTTGAAATTGACTAAGGATATGTGTCCCAAGACACCAGAATAAGAGACTAAAATGTCTAAGGTACCTTATGCTTCAACTATAGGGAGCTTAATGTATGCTATGGTATGTACTAGGCTAGATATTGCACATGCAGTGGGAGTCGTTAGCCATTATATGAGTAACCCTGGTCTTGAGCATTGGAATGTAGTCAAATGGATTCTCAGATATTTGAGAGGCACATCCAGTAAGTGTTTACACTTTGGGGGTTCTACTACTACTGTACAAGGCTATGTTGACTTAGATTTGGCAGGAGATATAGATAGCAGGTGGAGTACTACAGGTTATATATTTACTGTTGGTGGGACAGCAGTGAGTTGGATTTCTCGACTACAAAAGGTGGTTGCTTTATCCACTACAGAGGTAGAGTATGTTGCTGCTACAAAAGTAGCCAAGGAGATAATATGGCTTCAATTCTTTATGGAAGAATTGGGACATCCACAAAAGGATAATTTTCTACATACAAATAGCCAAAGTGCCATTCATCTTGCAAAGAATTCTACTTTTTACTCAAAGACAAAACACATACAGTTGCGGTACCATTTCATTCAATCACTTTTGGATGATGGACAGTTAAGGTTGGAAAAGATTCATACTGATGATAATCCAGCAGATATGTTTACAAAGGTAGTAACAAGGGAGAATTTGAACTCATGTTCAGCTTCAGTTGGTCTTCTAAACTGAACAAAATAAAAGAACAGCTGAGTCCAAGGTGGTTCAATTCAGTGGGAGCCTCATGTGGGTAGCAGTATTGCTACAGGATCAGTCTCCAAGTGGGAGGTTTTTTAGTATAGTGTGGATACTGATCAGTCACCAAGTGGGAGATTGTTAGCTTGTGGTGACTAATCAGGAAAGTACTATCTAGGAAAGTACTGTACACTTTTCCTCCTGACCTCACCGAGGTTCGAGGCTGGGTCGGGCCCCGAGTGGGGGTTCGGGGGCACAGCCCCCGAGGAAAAAAATTTTGAGGCCGACTACTTTTTCAGTTATTTGGGCCGACTACTTATAACTCATTCTAACCCTAAAGCAGAAAAATATTGTATAATATGGCTTAGGGTTAGGGATTTTCATGATGTATGATTTTAGTACTTGTGGCAGAATTGGGCTGTAAGGGATTACGGATTGTAATCAGGTTGTAATCACTGGATAATAATAATATTGGACTCGCTGTTGGTGGACGTAGCCCAGGGATTGGGTGAACCACGTTAAATCTGTGTGTCTTGTGTTCTATTCTGTGTGGTTTATTATTTTCTGATATTAGTTATATTTGCACATAATTGTTATTTCTGCCTTGTTAATCCTAACACCTTACACTCCATGCCTAGGGAGCTCTAAATCGATTTCTCAAGGTTTCCAATCCATGGATTCTCTTGGAAGAAATGATTTAGAGAAGTGCACATCTTAGTGTGTACAAGACCCGAAGCCCTTGAGTTGAAAAAACATAATTCAAAGGTCTAATTTTTAAAATATACAATAATCAAGGCATGAAAACTAGAAGGAAGAGCCAAAACTTCCTTATGCTAATGTAGACTTATGCCAAAATCAAACAAGTATAATGGGTATGGAAACCCCTTAAAGCACCTGTAGAATAGGACATCCTCAAAACCCCTACAAAATTGTTAGAAGGAACATACATAATAGAGCTTATTATGTTTCCATGAGGCTCGGGTCAGCATCACTTTGGCCGAGACCCAAATTGAGGTTCGGGAGATGGTGTTCAACCGTAGGAGCCAAAGAGGGGCAAGCAATACTAGAGTCTTGCACAAGAAGGTCTAATAGACCAAAGACCACCTATTGAATGTTGTTAATACACTCTCTTGATAAGAAACCCCCAAATTGTTGAAGAGCCTCTTTAACTGGTCTGAAGGATTGGTGTTCTAGAGATCTTTTAATACTTTCAAAAGATGAATAAACAACATGAATATTCAAGGCAACATGATGGTGGAAGAGACCCCCAATAAGGGTTGCGCCACCCCATAGATCATACTTCTCAATGGCCCTTGAAAGCTTATTTACAGGAAGAAGCTCAGGTTTTGAATGGTTGCATCAGTTGGATTTTCCTGTACAACCACTTCCTTAATCTATTTACAGGAAGAGTCTCTGTGAGAATGGGATTTGACTGGAAATATTTCTCAAGAATCTTTATTATTGTTTTCATAAGATATCATAATTTGATAACCATAGTAATTTTGAAGGAGGATTATGTCTGCATTCAGAAGGAATCTGGAGGAGTGTTGGGTGTAGGCTAAGATATTTTGGACTTTCTTCTCCAACGGTTTCTCCGTAGGACTCCAGGTAGGATCTATCCTGGAAGATGATCCTCCTTATGTGTTTTCTATGATTTTTTTGAATGCTATACTATTTATCTATTTTCTATTTATATGAGTTTGCATTTTAGAGGATGATTATGTTGTTGTATTATGTCTACAATGTTGAATGAGATAGTTTTAGGAGAGAGGGTGATTATGTATATGATACACTGTTTGCATAAACTATACTACTTTTTGTTATGAGTGTATTATCTTCATCCTTTTATTTGATAGAGGTTGGAGTCTTCTTAGGATATTTGATATACTTCCTTGTGTGTTTAAGAGGTCTGTAGGCACTCTCAAACTTTAGGAAGACTTATTTTCCTTCCTTGCTTGCATTCTAGACTATGCATCTTTTTCTTGTTCTTAGACCTAGACTAGGGATACCTTGTAGGAAGGATGGGTTTGAGTGACACTTTGGGTGGAAAACGGGGAGATCCTAACTGGGTCTTTCCTTGATTTTTCATCCAATGTTTCCATCTTTCCTAGTTCTTCCCAGAAACCCACTCTACAAGTGTCACCTTTCAAAACATAGTCCCCGACCAGCTGCATAGTTCTGGGTACCAAATGCATAGTTCATACTATCAACTACACAACTACATGGCCCAACTGCATAGCTTGAGTGACCAACTAAGCAGCTCTCTGCTAGGTTATAATTTTGGACTTTTTTTGTGTCCCAAGTGACTTGGGGCTAACCCAAACTGATGTTGGGTCATTTTGTAGCACTTGTCTCTTCAAGTGTATGTTTTTTAGTGTTTTTTGATGTTTTGTAAGCTTCTTGATGTGTTTAGGAATCTAGATTAGGGTCTAGGGTTGTCCGGTGGACAAGGACAACTATATGACTTCCTAAACCATTTTGATTCTTGGTTGTAGCACTAGAATATTTCTAGGACTTGTCTTTATGCATATCTTGTATGTTTATGATGCTTGGGTAAGGGTAGAGAACCTAGAAACACTAGGTGAGTGGCTCTCAATGTGGGGTTGGGGCCCTAAGTGGCTAATACTAGGGAAACCCACTAACGAGTTGTTTTAATCAAGTGATGACTATAATTAAATTAATGGGGTGGAATCAAACATTAAATAAGATAATTGTAAGCCTCACCCATGCCTTTAGTGCTAGTAAATACTAAGGATGGGAATGGTAGAAGGTACCTATGCGTAGGTATGACTAAATGACCTTGACCTTACAAAAGGCATTTGGTTCCACATGTGCCTACTTGGGGGTCGGGGCTGAGAGTGGCTAGTACTAGGACAACCCAAAGGGTGAGGGATATGCGATGACACTCACCTATCTTATCGCTTAGAGTTTCTACCAAGTCTTGTGAACCTTTTGGGAAGGGATTTGAATTTCATTCCTTGTTCAGTTGTTGTTTGGGAAAGGTTACTTCAACCCTAGGAATGGCCTAGTTATACCTTCTTGTGTGGATCTTGGTGTTTATCTCCTGGCATGGTGAAGTGGGCCTTTTGGTATCCACATGGTTGGGTGGTAAATATTTCTTTATCAAGGTATCAGTTGCATTTACAATGCTAAAAGGACTCTTTCTTGTACATTATTCCAGTTTTGAAGAAAGAAGGCACTTATCTTATCTTTCATTATTTCCTATTAATGTAAATTTATGTTGTTATTGTAACCTCCCAAGATGAGATGAATGTAACCTAATCTTTGTTGTATTCCAAAATTGATGTAACTTGGAGTGGATATATTTAGGGAAAGGAAAAGGGAAATGTAATCTTTACGAAGCATGTTTGTTTTAAAAGAAAAGGATTTTAGTAAGTTTTAAAGTAAGATGGAATTTTGTGTATTGTTTTTTATTAAGAAAGGCTAGTAATTCAAGTGGGATTATTTCATATATGTATTTATTCAAGTTCCTAAATGATTCATTTATATGGGATTAATACTTCAAATGCTATGTTGTTCATAAAGGATTACTTAGAGAATATAGATGGATCTAAAATGTTAGGTTAAATATTTGAATGAAAGAATTTATATTTCCTTTTAAGATCTTCAAATGTTATAATATGATTGATCTAAAGTTATCCAAGTTAATAGTATCTTTAATGAAACTAAAATGGAATGTTAGAGTTCTAGTTGGGAACCGTGGGAGGAATTTAAGTTTAACCTTTCTTAGGTTATTATACATGTAAATCTTTTAGAAGTTTGAAAAAAATTCATATTCCATTACATAAGTTTTCTTTCCTAAGAGAATATGTTGTTCTCTTCCCTGGTTCCCAAGCGGGGCGTGACAATAGTAGAATATATATATATATATATATATATATATATATATATATATATATATATATATATATATATATATATATATATATATATATATATATATATAGAGAGAGAGAGAGAGAGAGTTATGCCCAAAAGGAGGAAAGCACAACTGAGATGGGGGTGAATCAATTGTATACACATAATTATTTTAATTCCACTTTAGCCACTTAGATCTGAAAGATAAATAGTAATGCAAGATCCACAACATATAACACAGAACACCAAGATTTCTTCTCGAGGAAACCCAGTTAAGAAAAACCTCAGTGGCGGTCAAACCCACAAGATGTATGTACTCTACTAAAAGTAATGCCTAGTTAAGAGAAAATAGTTAAAGAAAAAAAGGATGCACTTGTAACCACATTCTTACAACCCAATCTACAATCTCACTTCCTAGAGCTCACTTCCCATGATACAATCTCATATATAACACTCAATTGGGTTCACTGATTTGTCTTCGATTATAATAGGGTGGACATATAGTCCATTACAACCAAACTAACAAATATAATATCTTATGTCAAAATATTTCCAATGAAGTACAAACTCTACCTTAAGTGTAGAATGTGAATACCAACATCTCTCTCACACACACATATTCTTTCTCTCATAATTACAAAATGATCTCTCATTTATACTGATTACAAATAATAATCAACCACTAGGTCAGCTAGAACCTATTACAATAAAATATATATAAATATTACTCAATATCCAAAGTGATCCAAATCAAGTTGGACAAGACTTAGATAGGACCCAAATCTTAAACCATAAATACAATTGTGTGTCTCCAAGGCAACATCAAGAATCACAAAACATTACTCTATCGAGTCAGCTAGGACCTAAATAAAGAAACACCAACATGCTAGCAAAACAATAAAGTTGATCACATTATTCAATGTGAACCAACTACACAGTCATCACACAATCCAAGAACACTAACAAGAAGTATGAATACCATACAGAACCTTCACATCATCTTCAATACAAAATCCAAACTCAAATTTATCTATGATCAACAAGAACACTAAAATACTAAACTTTGTCATAACAAAAGATAGCTTATTGTACTCTGAATCATGAACAACACTAGATACAAACACAATGATAAGGTACCATGTAACCACTATCTTTGTAACCTCTAAAACATCAAATTAAAGATATACTAAACCAAATACTCATCCACTATACATAGGAACACTGTAACATCAACATCCAACAACTCAATCATACTTCACTCAAATTGTCATCCAAACTTCTGTGAACCTTTGTAGATCAACTATAGACACCGCCAAATGATACCTCATGATCACAACTCAAGATCTTCAATATATCACCTAATCAACTAAAATCCTCTTCACTAAATATACTCAAAACACTGTCTGAAACAAAAACTAGTATGTTGACATCAATGACAAAACATTAATGTTAGCACACCTAAATACCAAACTCTGACATTCTCAATAGTCTTCCACAAATCTCCCCCTTTAGCATTGATGGCAACCATGTAACATGAAAAAATGATCAATGCACAAAGACATTACTATATCCACTTGATCACTCTGAAATTATAGTCACAATATATCCACCTAATCATTCTGAATATCCAGCTTCAATACAATCTCTCCTAAGAATAATCACCTCTATTTTTCACACAATCTCTCCCCCTTTGACATCAATGGAAAAGGACCAAAGACATAAAAAATGAACTAAACTTACCTCAAAAGACAAAAATAGAAAAATCTCAGTACTAAACCATAATAGCCATACGACTTCTCCCCCTAAGGAGTATTCCCCAAACACATCAATCAAGTGAATGACATTCTGATAGAATTTCTAGACTGATGTCATCCTCAGCATCATTAGTTCTGAATAGGAGGGGCTATCACCCCAAGCTTCTCCCTAAGATAATCAAATGTATCCTTTAGCAAAGGCTTTATAAAGATATTAACAATCTATTCCTTAGTACATAAATTCTAGCTTCACTTCCTTCTCATTGACTTTATCCCTCAAGACATGATACTTAATATACATATTGTTTTTCTTTGAATGTAATAAATGATTCTTTGAGATATTTATAGCACTAGAATTATCACAACGAATAACAATAGGCTCATCAATGTTTATCCTTATATATTTCAACATTTGTTTCATCCAATAGCTTGATTATAGTTTATTGTAGAAGTAACATACTCAGACTCAACATTAGATTGAGAAATAAAATCCTACTTCTTACTAGTCTAAGAAACTAGTTTCCTACTCAAAAAGAATGCACCTCCACTAGTTCTTTTTCTATCATCCACATTACCTGCCCAATCAGCATCAATGTATGTACATAGAGTAAAGTCATCATCTACTCCGTAATATAATTTGTAGTCAATTGTACCCTTCAAGTATCTAAAAATTCTCTGAATAGAAACCATATGAGATTCCTTCAATTCAGCTTGAAATCTTGCAGCAATTCCAACAACATTTGATATGTATGGTCTAAAATGAGTTAGATATTGTAATCCACCGATCATAGATCTGTATAATGTATGATTAGCATAAGGGGAATCATCATTCTTAGTTAAATTGCAACCAATAACCATAAGAGTTCCTACCAATTTTGAATCTTCCATACCAAATTTCTTCAACAATTATCTAATATACTTGGACTGTGTAATAAAAACTCTTTTATCCAACTATGTAATTTGTAATCCAAGAAAGAATTTTATTTCACCTATCATAGACATCTCAAATTATTTTTGCATTTCATTAGCAAAACCTCTACTCAACTAATCATTACCACCAAACATGATATCATCAATAAAAAATTTAGCAACCAATATATTATCATCAATTATTGTAAAATATAAGTTACTATCTACAGTACCCTTGCTGAAACCAGTCTTTGTCAAATACCTATCCAATCTAGCATACCAGGCTCTAGGATCTTGCTTTAATCCATAAAGATATTTCTAAAATTGAAAAACCATATCTCCTTCCTTGGTTAGAGTAAAACCATCAAGATGCTCAATATAAACATCTTCCTCTAGTTCACCATTTAAGAATCCAGAATTAACATCCATTTGATAGACTTTAAATTTTCTATAAGCTGCATATGCAAGAAGTAATCTAACAACTTCAAGTCTAACTATAGGAGAAAATGTCTCTATAAAATCAATACCTTCCATCTGTAAATATCCCTTGCATACCAGTCTTGCTATGTTCCAAACCCTTTTACCATATCTATTCACCTTGTGTCTGAATACCCATTTAGTATCGATCACATTTTTGTCAATAGGTTTGGAAATAAGAATCCAGGTCTTGTTCTTCTCAATCTGATCAAGTTCCTCTCTCATTACTTTCATCCAACTCTCATCATTACATGCTTCTTTAACATCTTTAGGCTCAAATTTAGATAACAGACATGTTTCATCTCTACCAATTCTTCCTCTAGTTTGAACACCTCTATTCTTATCACCAATATTGACATCTTCAAAATGATTAATCCTTATATACCGTGGAGTTTTCAATCCATGGGTTCTTTATGCTCTTCAGGTCCATCATGATTCTGATTTTGCACTTCCATAATCTAATTGTCTTCTTTAATCATGTCATACCTGCAAGTTCTTTATGATCTCTGTACATTCTCATCAACTCTGACATTTTCACTTTCAACAATCTTATTCAATCTATAGTTATAACATTTATATGCTTTTCTCTTTGTAGAATACCCAAGAAATATTTCTTCATCACTTCTAGGATCAAACTTTCCAATATCCTCATCTCTTAATGTAGCATTTACCTCCAAAAATTCTAAAGTATTTTACTATAGTAATATGACCATACCATAGTTCATAAGGAGTCTTATTGGTTCCCTTCTTAATCTGTACTTGGTTTAGATTATATATTGTGGTGTACACTACTTCTCTCTAGTAGACCTGTGGTATTTTTCCTTTAATCATCATAGTCCTAGATATGTCTAGGATAGTCCTATTCCTTCACTCTGCACCACCATTTTTTTGTGGGGTTCACGGAGCATAAGTCTGTCTCTTTATTCCATGTTCTTCACAAAAAGCATAGAAATCACCAGATGTAAATTCTCCACCTCTCTCTGATCTTAGGCACTTCAATATTTTTATGGATTCTATTTCCATCATCATATTGAATATCTAAAATTTTATAAAAGCTTATGATTTCTCTTTCAAAAATGTAACCCACATCATCCTTGAATAGTCATCAACAAATAGCATGAAATATCTATCACCATAATAGTTTCTTATCTTAGTAGGACCACATAGATATATATGTACCAAATCCAACAATCAATTTGAAAAATATGTCTTATTCTTAAAAGTAGATCTAGTCAACTTACCCAGTTGACATTCTTTGCATAGAATGTGTTTAAAATTATAGATAGTATCTTAGACTATTTAAATAAATGTATTTAAGATTATTAAGGTGAGAAATAGAAAAAAAGAGAGAGTAGAGAATAACAAACTATGTCAAAGTCTCACGCAACATAGGGTAGGGCACATAAGGTAGCACAACACAGATAATCAATATAACGATGGCAAGTTTATGGGCATACAATTAAGAATGTATGTATTTTTTAGATGACTAGTGTACACTAAGGAAAGTGCCTTCATAGAATTAAGGTTAGTCAATAAATGAAAATAGAAACTAAATACAACCACAAGGCAAATAGATCAACTATTTAGAAAAATAAAGACTAATTGAGCATCCTATGGCTCTCTAACTAGAATGAATAATGAAGAAGCTCTCAGCAAGCTCTCACTAATGACAGTTCTAGAATGAGAATGATAGAGATAACAATGCTTGCTAACAATTAGATCAAAAGAAATGCTAAAAATGCTTCTCAAATGCCTTTCTAAGCTCAAATTGAAAGAGGTTCAATGTAATTCTCAGATGTGTGGAGGATGAATTATGAAGGAATTATGGCTTCCTTTTATAGATTTCCCAAGGTGAGGGGGTGTAGTTGCCTTTGATCATGGTTGAGTTGGGGTTAAGTCTTTGGTTCCACCCTTTGAAGACAATGCAAAGTTTGTGTCCTCAAAGCTTGGGACAAGTAGACAAGATGGATGGCTAAGATTCTATTTCACTTTGAGTGATTGAGATTTAATTTGACTTGATCCATGTGAGTGTCTTTCCTTTATTCTCATTGGTTGAGTGATTTTCCTCTCCTTTGTGGTTGTTGAGAGTAATTAAGATTTATTAATTGATTTAAATGAATTTGTTTAGCCATGTACCCCTTGAATGGGTTGAATTTAATTTAATCCAAGACTATACAATTAATTGATTTAATTGTATTTTGATTTGATTGTACTTGATTAAAATGCTCTCAATTTTGATTGGTCTTGATTTAGGATTTGATTTTTGTTTTGATTGGCTAATTATGCATTGTGATTCAATTGATTCAATTATTGTCCTTAATTTGACTTGATTTGCTTTGATTTGTCATTAAATTATCTTTGTCCACTTTTAGGTGATTACAAATGCCCCTCTTTGAGTTGACGTGTGAAGCATGTCAATTCAAAGAATACTCTGATCTTGCTTGATTGATAGGTCCTGATTCAACGATGATCGATCTTTGATGTTGTTTGATGTCTTTTGATGGTTGATCTTGATTCCTGATATGAGATTGATGTAGATATGATTGATATGAAACTCTCTTGATATGGTGTTTGATTTAATGAAAAATCTTGATATGATGGTCATTTTGATAATGGTCCCTGATGCGATGTTTGATAACTAATTTGATATGATACCTGTTATGATGATTGATCTTGATGCAATGCCCATTCATTTGATTACAAAAAAATTTCTGATACCAGCTTTTGCCTTGATACATTGATCGGTCTTGATTTTTGATGATGTTGATTCAATATCCATTGGTATGCCCCCTCGGAAATGAAATAAAATTCACATTTGATTTGATCTTTGATTGGTTCGTGATAATGTTGTTGATTTGTTTTTTTATATCATTTTAATTTTTGGTGATGAATTTTATTTGAATTTCCAATATCACTGATTTAATGTGTTTAATTTCAAATGCCCCTGTGTCAATGATTATGATGATAACAGTGCTTGAGTAGGTCAATTATGATAACCATGCACTTGCAGAGGTCAACTTACATCCTTTTAGGAACCTATATAAAGGGGTCAAAATCCCTTTTTACTATTCATTTACTATTCACCTTTTGACTTTTGCTCTCCTTTGTCTTTATCACGTGCTACAATGTTTGTCCCTATCCGCAAGCATCAGTTCGAGAGATGTCAGTGCTATCATCAACTACCTAGCTCGAGACCTCCAGTGAGTAGTCATACATTTCCTATTTTTCTATTTACGCATGTGTTTTAATTTTTTTCAATTTTCTCCTGGTAGATAGCCCTTTTTTTTCATTTTCCTTTATGAATGAACGCTTTTGCAAATTTTAAGGGTGCTTTTACCTCTATTTGTGTGCTTCTGTGTTTTTAAAGAGTGCTTCTACATTCTGATTGGGCACTTTTACGCATTAAATTTAATCCTTTTCACACTTTTACCACTTGTTTGTGCGCTTCCGCCTAGGTTTAGCGCTTTCACTTTTTAAACCAGCGCTTTTGCTTAATTTTCGTGCTTTTACCTCTTTAAGTAGTGCTTTTGAGGTGCCTTTGGGTGCTTTTAAAAATTTTTCCACTTTCACCATATACATGTGTGCTTTTACCTTTTTAAGCAGGGCTTTCAGTGTTTGCCACTTTTACGTTATAAAATAGCGCTTTTACTCTACCAAATTTCAATTTTTGCAATTTTTGACCAAGTTTGCAATGTGTCAGTGTCATGGATCATTTGTTAGGTTGATATGTCCTTCTGTGTTTGTTCAAGATTTGTGCAACAAGTTGTGAGAGGTCAGTTAGGATTCAGTTATAGTTAAGATATCCGTCATTAATCCAAATTCTGATGATGGGTGAGGATAAAAATTCTTGTTCTATCTGAGTAGAAACATGAAATTTGATTGTGGATTTGATAGGTATTGGAGAATGTTTGATTGACTTAGAATGATCTTAATAATTTCCAATTTCCTTTCTAAAATGTTTAAACTTGCTTGTGTTTTTGTAGGCAAATCTCAGTTCATTGCGGATTCATGATTCTTATCCATTATCTTGGGACATGATTCCTGCTTTGAGTGTTGTTGACTGGTGACATATTGCTCAGTGTGGTCTATTGTTCCTTCTATATCTTCCTCAATTCTGAGTGAATCGAGGCCTTATTACTGCTATGGTTGAGCATTGGCACTCAGACCATAACACATTCCATCCTCCTATGGGTGAGATGACCATTACCCCTAAGGATGTGTACCATCTTCTCTAGTTGCCAACTCGAGGAGAGTTGGTTTACTATGACACTATATATGATGGATCATCTTATCATTAAGTATTTGGGGATCAGTCCATTGGTGATCAGCACATTCAGTGGGCTCAATTTATGTCATTCCTTATTTTTCCTGTTGTCCTTGGTACATTGATTGGTGGTTTCTTACTTCCAGACCGGCGTGGACATGGATTTACTATCAGGTGGGGTCCTATCCTAGAGGATTTGATGGCAGAGCCTTGTCATTTTGATTGGGGTTCATGTTTATTAGCACAGTTATATCACGAGCTGCACACTATCGTGTATAGACGTTCCACTACTTTGACTGCTAGAGTCATTCTATTATAGTTGTGGACTTGGGAGCACCTTCCAGTGACACATCCTTTGACTACCTAGGATCATCTGGCTGGTTGGCCATTTGCATGGATGTACAATGGTATTATTAGGCAAACCCATCTGGGTAAGCTTGATTATTGGTGTTGTCAAATAGATGACATGGACACTATTATTTGGTGACCTTATCTTGGATGTGAGGCATGGCCTGAGGATGATGGTGAGCTTTCATATATGTTATGTCCTCATTGGATGATCAGTCATTCTACTTTCATGATTGAGAGATTCTGCTTCCATCGTGTGTTCCATCAGTATGGTCGTATTCAAGATATGCCACAAGGTGTAGCAATGTATGCTTGTGTGTAGGTGAAGAGGTCATTATGGGGCCTCTACATTGATTATGGCACAGTTGTTTGAGAGATTCAGGATCTGGGGTATCATCCCTGGAATCCTAGGTCATAGGTTATGGATGTTGGCATTACAGATGAGTATGGTGCTTGCATACACCGGTATCCTTTTCTGAGATTTACTGATCCTGTTGAGAGAATTCTGAGTATTGAGGAGTTATTTGATGGGGATGATGGAGCTGATGATGATGATGGTGATGATGATGATGATGGAGACCAAGGTAGGATCAGGGTTCAATGTGGATGATGAGGTCATTACGGAGCTAGAGCAGGTCAGGTATAGATGCCAGTGTTAGCTACTGCTCCTATCCCAGGAGATCATGGTAGAGATAGACTTTTGCACCAGGTAGCTAGGGGTGCTATTCAGAGGCCTCATGCTAGAGTACAAAGAGTGATTGATGCAGAGGTTGCACAGGTGTTACTTGATTAGGTACAGGGCCCTCCTGCTACTCCTCACACTGTTCCTCTTATTGTTCCTCCTACTACTTTGACAGTTCATACAGGTGTTTCTACTTCCATGCCCTCATCTTCGTCACATCCTTCTTCTTCTTAGTTTGTTCTTATGTTAGGTGATCCTTCTTCATCTACTCCCTCTTCCTATACTCCTCTTCCACAGTCTTCAGTAGCTCATGATTTTCCTCCAGCATCAGCATCAGATGTTGCTTCTCTGCAGACTCAGATATCTTTGATTCAGCTGCAGGTGTCACAAATGAGTTCTATGATGCAAGCTTTTATGGCTGCTATGAGTCAGCATGGAGTACAGGCTAGTTCGAGCCATCCACCAGATAGTGCACCTGGTCCTCAGAATGCCAATGATGATGGCAATTCTCCTAGTTGAGTGTTTATATATGCCTGAGCTTTCCTTCTATTATCATGATTGAGACATTGGATTTGTATCATTTTTTATCAATTTTTATGTTGATGCTTGATATTTGATGAATGTTGATCACTAGATACTACATTTGATGATCATGTTATAGACTTTGATTTGACATTCATTTATGATAGTGATACCATGGATTTTGATGTGTATTTTGCTTGATTTGACTATATAGGATGTCATTATGTGTTGGATTTCTTTTCAATTTTTTGATATGCAACTATATGGTTCTATATGATTTATGTGACTTTTTTGCAGAATATAACTTTCTCATGTATGCATATGTCCTAAAGATGAGTAAATGATTGTCTTATGTATGACATAGGATAGATGGATGCCATGATGTTTATTTTATGTTGTGAATAAATATTAGATGAATAATGAATATTTTGAATGCTTTTCCTTTTGATATGCACATGTGATGTCATGATGGTCTTTCAATGATATATGTATGAATGACCCTATAATAAATGAGATAGGTGTAATGCAAGATGACTATACTAGATGGAATGATTTCTAACTTATGCAATGTAATTTTCTTAAATGGATGCAATTGTTTACTACTGCTAATGAACTTTTAAATCTATACTTTTTAATGATAATGATGAACTTAATAATGCATGATCCTAATAATTCTAAATTAATGCAAGACTTAATGATAATGGTATAATTAATGCAAGTAACCTAATGCAATGGACTTTGTTTTTGAATTCCAACACCCTCGATCCTATATAATTGATTCTTTATGATCGTTTGATTGTTTGATTTGCATACACCCCCTTTTTTATTTAATTTCCCCTCTTACAATTTAAGCTCAGTGAGAAGAAAAATAGTATATACAATGCACTTAATCTAAGATGAATGCAACTAACTGTCATTATTCAAAATTTTGGAGCTTATAATCATCATTGAGCATTTTGGAATCCCGTCTTGAGTACAACCATCACTAGTTCAACCATGATGATATGAATACTTTTTGCCTCTTTATTTTCTTTCCCATCAGTCTCTTTAGTACAACTATCACTGATTGAAGCCAATCATGAGAGTATGAATACCAATTTTTTTAGATTCTATGTTGCAAGTGGATGTTGATATTATGATATTGAAGATCAAAATAGCCAAGGTATATGTTTGCGTAAACAAGCAGAAATCACTATTTTATCTTATGTACAAGTCCTCGATGATTCTTTGATGATCATGTCCTTAGACAAATTACATGTTTTAAAACTTTGATTTTAATACAATCAGTCAGAAATCAAGAAAAATATCGTTCCTTCATCATAGCTTGTCTAGTCTAAAACTTTCATCGACTCGCTAGAAAGAATGATTTCATCAATTGAGTCAACCCTTAGAAAAGAATTTGTCCTATTTTTCAAATCCATAATTCAAGTGTAGTTTCATCCATTTCATATTTTTAATCCTGAGAAAGATAAAGTCATTTGAAGTTCTTGGATCAAATTCTCCCTTTTAGGCTCAATTTGGATTGGTATGTAGATTTGAATAAGTGTTCTTTTTTCGAGTGTGATGAATTGATTTTCTAATTGAATAAAGCTTGTTGATGAATCCTTGCTCCTTTTGAGTAGATTGGCCCTATTTTGATATTGATTTCATTTGTGGGACTTAGGAAAATTTTTGATTAGGTGACCAAAATCTTATGGTATTTGCAAATGCAACTGTGGGGTTTTATTATGAAATATATACAAATGTTGGCGAATGCAATATTTACAAGGTGACCTGCTAAGTATGAAACTGACTTGGACTTTCAATGGTGCTTGTTTACCAGGTTTTCACTGATTGAATGGATCAAGCTCTTTTTTCTATTTTTAAAGCTTTTCTCTTTTTTTGCTACCAAGGTGCCTATTTGCTAGGTTTTCACCAAGGCACTTTTCTTCTTTTTCAATTTTTTTGTATTTTTCTTTTTTTCAATTTTTTCTTTTCATATTATCAAGGCACCTATTTACTAGGTTTTCACCAAGACAACATCTTTTTGAGGATCATATTTGAATGTTTCTCCTTTCTTCATGCTCAATTTTCCACTATTTTTTATCTTTTGTGCATTTCAAATGTTTTTGATATTTTCAACTTTTCCAATGTTTTTGATGTTTTTCAGATCTCTTTTGAACTATGTACAATAAATATGATGCTTTCCATCTGATACTCTTTAGTCTACCTTATGTATAGAACCTCTTAAGATGTATGCTATTTATAGGCTCCTAAAGCTCTTCACCATCGCAATCTGATAACTTGTATGTGTCGGTCCCAAAATCTTCAACAATGAGAAATTTTCCTAACCAGTTGGCTTCCCACTTTCCTTTCTTCTCCCTTTCTGCTTGGTTCTTGGGATTTTCTCTCAACACTAGATCCCCTATTTTTGGAATGTCCTTGGCTTGATGTGTTTATTGTAAGATCTTGACATTCTATTCTGGTATACTTTTAAATGGTTAAAGGCTTCTTTCTAATTTTCATCCAAGAGTTCTAGTTCTTGTAATCTAGCCACCCTATAGTCCTCTTCATTTATCAAACCCTGCATACATATCCTTAAAGATGGAAGTTCTACCTCCAAAGGCAAAACTGCTTATGTTCCAAAGACTAAGGAGAAGGGCGTAGCCCATGTTCGCATCCTTATGCTTGTTCTATATGCCCATAAGGTCAGGTTTATCTTCATATGCCAATCTCTACCAGAATTATCCACCGTTCTCTTCAATATTTTCAATATGTTTTTGTTTGTTGCCTCGGCTTGTCCATTACCCTAAGGATAATAGATTGAAGATGAATGATGTATCATGTGGAATTTGGTACACAATTCTGTTATGTCTTTGTTCTTGAAATGCCTTGTGTTATCTGTTATGATGGCATGAGGTATGCCATATCTACAAATTATGTGATTTAGGATAAACAAGGATATCTATTTGCCTATTGAAGTTGATAGGGGTACAGCTTCCACCCACTTAGTAAAGTATTATGTGGTTGTTATGATGAATTTATGCCCATTTGAAGATGGAGGATGTATCATTCCTATTAGATCTAGACCCCACTGGTAGAATGGCCAAGGTGTGCTCATTGGATGAAGTTCTTGCACTGGCACATGTATCAAATTCCTGTGAAATTGACATTTCTTACAAGTCTTTGCAAAGTTACAAGAATCTTTTTCCATGGTAGGCCAAAAATATCCTATCCTAAGAAGTTTCTTAGCTAAAGATAATTCATTTGAGTGTGATCCACAAATTCTTTCATGAATTTCTCATAAAGCTAAGTTTGATTCTTCCTCTTCTAAACACCTAAGGAGAATTCCATCAAGACTTCTTCGATACAATGTTTCAGAAATTATAGTGTATTTGGAGGCTTGTCGAATGAAGCTTTTCTTTTGGTTTCTTGTTAGGTCAATAGGAAGGGTTTGGTCTTTCAAATAGGTGTAAATTGGTCCATACCAGGGTGCTTCAATTGTAGTAAGTAGGAAAATGGTGTAAGGATGGGTTGGATCATATGTAGGTTGAGTGACTTCTTCTAGCAAGAACTCATATCTAGCAATTTGATCAGGTATCTGTAAAAGTGAGGCCAAAGTTGCCATAGCATTTGCTACTTTATTATTTTCTCTTGGCACTTGTTCAAATGTGATGATAATGAAATAATTCTTGAGATTATCCACCATTGTTTTATAAGGTACCAATTTATCATCTTTGGTCTGATATTCTTCATTGACTTAATTTATGACTAATTGTGAGTCCCCATATACTTTTAATTCTGTCACTTTCCACTCTAATGCCAACTTGATTCCTATAACCAAGGCTTCATATTCTGCTATATTGTTTGTACATGGAAATAGTAATTTGTATGACTTAGGGATGGTGGAGCCTTGAGGCGTGATGAGGAGTATGCCTACTCTTGAGTCATGATGAGTGTAGGAGCCATCAAAATAAAGTTGCCATGTTTTTGCCTCAACATTCACAGTCTCTAAATCCGAGAATTCAACTTGTATAGAATGATCATCATGAAGGGGTGCTTCTGCTAATTGGTCTGCAATGACTTGTCCTTTAATTGCTTTTCTATCAACATATTATATATCAAATTCACTTAGGATCATCACCCACTTTGCTAATCTTCCATTTAATGTTGTTTTGCTTAGTAAATACTTCAAAGGGTCAATCTTGGCAATGAGCCTTATCTTGTGGGCTAGCATATAATGGTGTAATTTTTTTGAAGCAAAAACTACAGTCAAGCATGCCCTTTCCATGAAGGTATAATTCAGCTCATATTTGACTAAGGTTCTACTAATGTAGTATATTGCTTTTTCTTTTCCATTTTCATCTTCTTGTGCTAGAAGTGCCCCCAATGAATTTTCTGTGGCTAAAATATACAAGATTAAAGGTTTTCTTCTAATAGGTGGCATCAATATTGGTGGATTCATGAGGTACTTCTTTAATAGGTTGAAATCCTCTTCACACTTGGTATCCCATTTGAAGATTGTGTCTTTATGCAAGAGTTGATTGAAATTGTGGCATTTTTCCGCCAATTGAGAGATAAACCTTCTAATGGATTGTATCCTTCCTTGTAAAGACCTCATCTGACTAACAGTTTTGGGTGCTTCCATTTCCATTATGGCCTTCACTTTAGCTGGGTCCACCTCTATTCCTTTTCCTGACACAATGTAACCTAGAAGTTTGCCGGATTGAACTTCAAAAGCACATTTCTTTGGGTTAAGTCTTACTTTGAATTCCTCTAACCTTTCAAAGATTTTTTCCAAGATGGGAAGATGTTCTTTTCTTGAATGTGACTTGGCTAGTATGTCATCCACATAGTCCTCCATGAACTTATGCATCATATCATGGAATATTGTAGTCATTTCTCTTTGATAAGTCACTCCGGCATATTTCAAACCAAAAGGCATGACATTCCAACAAAATGTGCTCCATGCACATGTAAAAGTGGTTTTGTCTTGATCTTCAGGTGCTATTTTGATCTAATTATAGCCACTAAATCCATCCATGAGTGAAAACATGGAGTGTCCCACTATGAGGTCTACAATAGCATCAATGCTAGGAAATGGAAAGTCATCTTTAGGACATGCTAAGTTTAAATCCCTAAAATTTGTGCAGATTTTGATGGACTTATCCACTTTAGATACTGGCACTATATTGGAGATCCATTGTGCGTAATCAATGGCTCTTATAAACCCCACCTTTAATAGCTTCTCTAATTCCACTTTGACAAGTAAGGCTATATGAGGATGCATTTTCCTTAGTTTTTGCTTGACTGGTTTAGCTCCTTCCTTTATATTGAGGTGATGCATTATCAAATTTGGGTCTAACCCCGGCATATCATCATAAGACCATGCGAAGTTAACTTTCTTTTCCTTAAAGAACTTAATGAATTCTATTATTTCTTCACTGGATAGGGATGATGCTAAGTGAATGAACTTTGGCTCTGTTTTTGTTCCAATGTTTATCTTTTCTATTGGCTCAATTAGAATTAGAGACCTTTCTTCATAGTGATCTGGTAGAACATCCAAACTCCCTTCCATAGGTGCCTCAGTTGGGTTTTCACCTTTGGAAACATCCTTTATTTCTTTGTTTTTTTCTTGATCTAATGTTGCCACAAAGTGGTTTTCAACACTCGATTCTTTCCTTTTCTTTTCTTTTTTATTTTTTTATTTTTTCTCAGATTAAGAGTTTGGATGCTCCCTTTGATCATTTCTTCTTGATAGTCCTTGGTAAGAAAAGGTTCAACCGTGTTGAGGTATTGGGACAGCGTGTTGTCATTCAAGAAAGTTGGCAAGGTATCAGGTTCCATGGCATCCCATTCGATTAGGTCCAGCCAAATGAGAGTTAATGGTTCAACACTTGGGTTTGTCTCAATTGGGCTTAAAGTGTTTATCTTATTGTTGGAAGGTTCATACATTGTATCTTGAAGATCTTGGACATGGGCTTCCTCTAAATGTTCTAAAGAAGAAGGATCAAAATCCTCCTCAGTAGACTCCACTATGGTTTCTGTTGGATAAAAATCATGCGGATTAAACCTAGCATTTGACTCTTCAATAGTAGCTCTCCATGAAGGAACAAATGGTTCCCCTACCCATTGATTTATTTTGATTTCTATGCTTGGCACGTCATTTTGAATCACTTGGCTAGAACTAGATGCTTGATTTGGAGTTGATTCTGCCATTAGTCCTTTATGTTTATTAGAGGTATAGGTGTGAATAACATCAATGCCCTTATCTTGACATGACCCATTATATAGAGTCTCCCATTCCCATTCATTAGAATCCTCATCACTATGAGATTCTAATTGTAGTATTTGATTATATAATTTAGGATAATGTTTTTGTGTGTATCCTTCTTCAAGATATCCTAAACCTGTCTTCTACTTGGAATCTCACCATGTGGATTCTAGGGGTTCAATTAGCCCTTCATTTATTGTGCCTAAAGGTCCTTGACCTTCATAACCCATCTTTTGCATGATTTTAAATCCCTTCCTTATTGATGTGTGGGAATGATTGGATTTTGAATATGTTTAACGTGGGCATTTGATTCTTCATCTTTATATAGCCAATTCAGAATTTCATTGTCTTCTTCATTCATGGAAAATGATGTACTTGCTCTTACAAATTTATCATTATACTTATGAGGTAGATTTGGAGGTTTTCCAAAGGTCTTTGATGATAAGGGTAAGTCCATCATAGATAAGGAGTATTCCCCTACTCCTTGTTTCTTAATCTTGCATTGCTTATCAAAGTTTTGCATCATTTTGTCCATCTTTTGATAATGAGCTTCTTTGGTATATCTTTGAACATCTTTAATGTATTCTTTATTTTCTTCTTGGGTTTCTTTAAGATATCTTGTGACAGCCTTGGTAGATTCTTCTTTTTCTTCTTCACTAAAAATGTTATTCTCATTAACCTTCTCTTTTCCTTTAGTCGATGTAGATTGGTTAATGAGTTTTGGAGTTTCTTGCAGAGCAATTTCTTCTTCCATCTTCTCTTTTCCTTTCACCAAAGGGATGTCTTTAGAACTTTGGCCTTGTTCCATTTGATTGGGTATGGACCCTTCAGCATTGTGTGGAACCAATGAGTCATTTATAGGTTTGACGTTATTACAATATTGGAAGGGATTGAGGTCTCCACTTACTATTATTTCTTGCCCTTGATATGGGAATTTTAGGCATTGATGGTAGGTTGAAGGAACAGCCTACATTTTTTGGATCCATGGCCTTCCTAACAAAATGTTATAAGTCAATTTGAGGTCCAATACTTGGCATATGGTTTCTTTTTGTATAGGACCAACTCTTATGGGCAACACTATGACTCCTCTCGACGTTCTTTCTTCATCATCGTAGGCTTTTATGGTTATCTTTTTCTTTGGGTCAATAGCCTCCTCAGAAAATCCTAAGGCTTTTACCAAGCTAAGGGTACAAATATTTAAGCCAGCACCTCCGTCTATAAGGACTCTTTTCACCTTGTGCTTATGGATCAACACTTCTATGTGTAAGGGAAGATTTTGGGGATGATTAAGAGACATATCATCTTGCTTAGAGAATGAGAGGAAATGAGGTGCAATTAAATGCCCCACCATGTTTTGGAACTTATCTACCTCCAAATTTAGAGGCACATTTGTTTCCAACAAGGCTTTTTCCAAAATGTCCTTATGGATTGGTGATAGTTTGAGTAGCTCAAGAATAGAAATTTGAGTGGGCATCTTTTGCAATTGATCAACCAAGTTATATTGTTTCGATGATGATGTGGAAGCTTGGTTTGGTATCACCACTTTTGGAGCATTATTAGATATGACAATTTTTTATGCTTGCCCCCTAGTGACCACATTTGTTGATGCTTCTCTTGATTTACCTTTTATTACAACAACATTTATGCTTTGATCTTCTTGACTTATGGTATTTATTTTGTTGTCATAAGTGTGGGAAAAATTCACTTTATCATTGCCCTTTTTATGGTTTTGATTTGTATTGGATGACTCCCCCTTTTCATGATTCAAGAAGGGATTCTTATAGGTTGTGTGATCCTCATTGTTTCGAGGTCCTTCAACTTAGATGATGTTGTTATTAATCAAATCTTGTACTAAGTGTTTCAATTTCATGCACTCGTTGGTTGGATGACCTCTTTTTCGATGGTATTCACAATGATGAGATGCATTCCACCAATGAGATTTGACTTCAGGTTCATAATTTGATATATCTAGTAGTGTGATAACTTGATTAGCCAACAAATTTTTTAGTACATTCTCCAAAGGTTCACCCAAGGGAGTGAATTTCCTTTTATTATAACTAGAGTTTGATTTTGATTTATCCCAAGTCTTATTGTTGGAAGTATTTTAATTATTGTTGTTATAATTATTGGAATTATATGGGGCTTTATTTTCCTGATTGACATTGTTTGAAGAATTCGCTCCATATGGTAGAATAAAAGGGGTAGACTTCAAGTTGTGTGACTCCACAACCCCATCATTCACAAGATTTTTATTGTTACTTTTATTCCATGATTTTGATTTATCATTGTGATTTTTGGACCCTTGATTGAAATATTTAGGAACATAATTATTGTTATTGTTGTTGTTGTTGTTGTTGTTGTTAGATTTATTATATTTAAATAATTTAATCTCCCCTCTTTTGACCAAAACATCTTCAATCTTAACTCCATTTTCAATAATTTTTTCAAATGTTGGAGGACATTGAATTTGTAATCGATAGTTCATTTCCGTGGTCAAGTTATTGGTGAAAATCTCCATCTTCTCTTTCTCAGGGATCATTCATGGATACCTTGCAAAAATGGTTCTCCACCTTTGTAATAATCCTAAGAAGGACTCTCCATCTTTTTGTTTAGTATTGCATAATTTGAGCATAGTAATTTCATGCTCAATGTTGTAAGAGTAGTGGGTTATGAATTTAGAGGCTAACTCCTCAAAAGACTTTATTCCAGGAGTTAGTTTTGAAAACCACTCCATTGCTAGACCTCCTAAGCTTCTAGGGAAGAGTCTCATTAGATAAGTATCATTGTGCATGAACTCTATGCTTAGGGCACAAAATTCCCTTAAATGATCATGTGGGTCTATTTTACCCATGTATTTATTGTACTTAGGAAAAATGGTATTAAAAGGGAAAGATACCATTACTAAGCTTTTGTCGAAAGGAAAAGGACACAAAGCTTCTATGGAAAAGGCCTTAGGCTCAGCTGCCTTCTTCATGGTATCAATTTGTTCTTGAAAGGCCTTAAGTTGCCTAGTCATAACTTTCATGGGATCATCTTGTTGCTGGTCCTTTTTAAGTTGGTCAATATCAAAGTCATAGGGCAGCTTTACCCCCTTTTGTGCTAGGTTTAGGAAGAAGTTCTCCCTATCTTTATCTATTAAATTTTTCCATCACCTCTAGGAAATCATTGTCTTGGGAAGCTTTTTCAACCCTTTCTTCAAGTGTCTCTTTAGTATTGTAGTTGGCATTATTGATGTTATGATAGGCTGAATTCATATCACCCATCTCTTCACATCTTGGTTCAAATAGATTTTGAAAGATTTCCTCTTGATTAGGATCTTTGAACACACTTTGGTATTCTACCTCTTGCCTTGGGTTTACAAAGATAGTACTATTGCCTGGTAATGATTCCCTATATGCTTGTGACCGCGTGGAAATCGGCATCCAACAAGGGTTCATTTTTTGAATTACTCCTTGATATTGAGAGTTGTTGATTTTATTATTGAAGAGATTTAAAAGTATAAGATGATTTTCAATGGATATCTCTCACTTGTTTATGTATTTGCAAACACAACAACCACACATTCACTTGTTCCTTTTTACCCACTTAAACACAAAATGTTTGATTTGTAGAACGTTATCACGGGTCTTTCACAAGAAAACACTTCAAGCACCTACCTAGCTCAAAATTGGTTTGTAAACATGGCTCTATAAGGTGGTCTTGCTACTTATCAAGGATTTAGTAAGTATTCCATTCAAATAGATTTCAATCTCTCATCCCCCAAGTATGTTAAGGGGCTTCCCACACACACTGAGGTATGATTTTGCACAATTTGTAAGGACTACTAGAGGAAGTTCAAGAAATTAAGATCCATTTGTCATGAACCCCATTAAGGATACATGCATTTCATTTTATAGTGGGTTGGATTCTCATGATGAAAGCAAGTGTATCCCACTTTGGGTTGTCCCTCTCACTAGCCTTGCTAAGGCAAATTCGGGAGGTGAGCCCACTAGATTTCTAGCATGTGCATGTAAAGCAAGAAATGAACTTAGTAGGAAAAGTTTGGGAGTTTGATCCACTCAAAGAGTGAAGAGCATATCCCTATTGTCTTCCTTTGTTCCACACAATCAAATACACATTTGTTCTTTTTCAATCTCTTGACAAGGAGATTCTTATAATTGAAGTGTGAAATTCATTTCCTACTTTATCTCCAACTTATATCAAATTTAATGCCACAATCTAAGCAAATGCAAGATGGAAATAGAGAAATACCTTGTTCATAGCTAGCATAGGCTAGGGGCATTTTTGAGTGATTTCATTTTATTTCACTCACCTTGGCAATAACTCCTTCCAAGTGTGTGTGTCCTCCAACAAGTTAGTCAACACAAACACTCAAAATGAGGGGAAACCAAAATCTAAATTGACAACACAAGACTTTATGTAATGAATTTCAAACCAAAAACTTGAATTTAAGGACTAAAAATCCAATTTAAAGAGACAAATTTTCTCTTATAAGCTTCAATTACAGCAAGGTATTTTTGGTATACCTGATTGTCTTCTTGTGTTGTTTCAAGAACCGCTTTGATGTGTGCTTGGTTCTCACTTTCGATCCTTTTTGCAAGTGCTTTGCCTTCCTGATTGAATCTCGTCTCTGGTCTTCTCACCTTTTTATGCCCTGTCATTCTGCAGATTAAAAATCATTTTGCCACGGTCAGATTTATTTATTCATGAAATTTTGCAAAAATGCACTAAAATTAATTGAAAGCGTTATTTTATGATTCAAAAGCGTAGCTAATCAAATTAAAAGTGCTATTTTATTCTTGACAAGAAATTGCAAAAGTGCATAAATAAATCTTAGAAGTGCTACTTAAAATGGCAAAGGCGATAATATTTATGCAAAAGCGCTAATAAAACTAGTGAAAGCACCTAGGGGTCAGGACTAAAGTGCTCTTTCATGAAGTAGAAGCACTGAAAGATATATAGAGCAAAGGTATGAATCACAAAGGCACTGTAGATCGACGCAAAGGCGCACAACTTTTCTGTAGAAGTGCCAAAATAGTGATTGTAAGAGATGTTTCTTCTCGCAGAAGCACCGTTTAATCTGTCAGAAGCGCTATTTCCTAAAAAAGTCGAGGGTTAATGATATGCAATTTTGAAAATAATGACAAATTTATATATGATTAGTAATGTAGAGCATTTTTCCCCATGGTGGGCACCATTTTGTACACTAAGGAAAGTGCCTTCATAGAATTAAGGTTAGTCAATAAATGAAAATAGAAACTAAATAGAACCACAAGGCAAATAGATCAACTATTTAGAAAAATAAAGACTAATTGAGCATCCTATGGCTCTCTAACTAGAATGAATAATGAAGAAGCTCTCAGTAAGCTCTCACTAATGATAGTTCTAGAATGAGAATGATAAAGATAACAATGCTTGCTAACAATTAGATCAAAAGAAATGCTAAAAATGCTTCTCAAGTGCCTTTCTAAGCTCAAATTGCAAGAGGTTCAATGCAATTCTCAGATGTGTGGAGGATGAATTATGAAGGAATTATGGCTTCCTTTTATAGATTTCCCAAGGTGAGGGGGTGTAGTTGCCTTTGATCATGGTTGAGTTGGGGTTAAGTCTTTGGTTCCACCCTTTGAAGACAATGCAAAGTTTGTGTCCTCAAAGCTTGGGACAAGTAGACAAGATGGATGGCTAAGATTCGCTTTCACTTTGAGTGATTGAGATTCAATTTGACTTGATCCATGTGAGTGTCTTTCCTTTATTCTCATTGGTTGAGTGATTTTCCTCTCCTTTGTGGTTGTTGAGAGTAATTAAGATTTATTAATTGATTTAAATAAATTTGTTTAGCCATGTACCCCTTGAATGGGTTGAATTTAATTTAATCCAAGACTATACAATTAATTGATTTAATTGTATTTTGATTTGATTGTACTTGATTAAAATGCTCTCAATTTTGATTGGTCTTGATTTAGGATTTGACTTTCATTTTGATTGGCTAATTATGCATTGTGATTCAATTGATTCAATTATTGTCCTTAATTTGACTTGATTTGCTTTGATTTGTCGTTAAATTGTCTTTGTCCACTTTTAGGTGATTACAATTGCCTTCTTAGACATGTCTTGAAATCTGAGAGCTCATACATATTACTATTATTGTTTACTAAACTCTGAGAGAGATGGAGATTGCAATCTGAAAACATATTGTGGGCCTCCCCACTATTATCATATAATTTTTTCATTGTAGTAGAAGCATGAGCTTGGTTAGACAAATCTTGAGAGTGTGTAGTTGAATCAATGGTCAAATCTGAGGCTCCATTGATATGCACATGATCCCCCATAATACTAGCCTTTATAGCATGTTATTTGCATCAACATATTTCTCTACATGCATATTGTGTGTATATATGCATATGTTTGAGCGTGGGTGTGTATTTAAATTCAAAAAAATAACTAGATAATTGTAAAAATTGTAAGTATTAAAATTTGATCATAAATTTTGAACAATAATTCTTTATATCATAGCATTTTGATAATAAAATTATTCTATCTATTGTTCATGGTCTATGTTGGAAAATATGGAATATAGTATTCATAATGAATATTTTAACTAGCACAAATAATAGGTTATACTTATTATAAATAAATAGAAAGGTGACGAAATTGTGCATTGGCATTCAAATGGAAAGAATAATATAGTTGAAGAATGAAAAATTAGTTGGAACTTGTACTATTGAGTAAAGATCATGTATGGTAATCCAACTTGAAATAGCATCACCTTAAAAATTAAGCTTCAAGTCTATTGACACTTTATAAATGAACACAAATATCACCCTCGAATTGTCTATATGTAGTATTACGTTCTTAATTGTATTGCACAAATTTCTAAAACCTTTTTAACACTTAAAATTACTGTGTATGTAGCTATAAAAATACAACATATATTTGTGTAGATTCTAATGCCATTAGTCATCATCAGAACTGCATATCCTTCAAGGAGATATCCAAGGAAAATTGAGCTTCAAATTTACATATGATAGTTGCATATGTATCTAAAATGAATACACATCAAAGAGTCTATTTGAAGATTGAGTATAACATAGATGAAGCCCATATAAAATCTATTGAAAACCAATTATTATAGTCTCATTTTTTAGCATATTCCTATAGACTTGATGCAACTTTGTCATTTTTTTCTAATCTATCGTAGCATTGTCTCTCATTCATTGAACCCACCTTCTAGTTGCCTACTATAAGAATCTAATTTTTCTCAAAGGCTTTGACTATTTTTTTGTGCATCATTATCCTTTTTTGTCTATATGAAAAGTATAGCCTCCTTACACTAAGACAAGAGCTCTCCTATCTAAGCCATCATATAAATTGTACGTTTCCATAAGAATATTCATTATTTAGGATAGGTATCTGAAAGGATTGTGCATTTTCAAATAGAAAACACTTTTGGAAATCTTGGCCACTAAAAATTCTATATGGACAAATGATTTTTTTATGTGTGATGGTCTTTTCTATGAAAATTATGAATACCAAGAGGTTAAAACAAAAAGTATTAAAAAAATATTAGTAAAGACATTTTAAATAGGACTGGTCATTCCTTTGCATGTAGGTCACTAAAAAAGACAATTTTGGAGAAGACATCATCAATCCTTAGATTTTTCAAATTTCTTTATATTGGGCTACAAAATATATCCTTGAATGCCCTTCTTCTTCTTTCTATTTTTCCAATTTCTTTGTATATTTCTCTTGATTCTTGATAGTAAATTTGGCTCCTTAATCTTTCCCTTCTTGTTGTATCTTCCACCATTCAAGTGGTGCATGATGTCTTAGGTCTGAGGGTTCAAATATTCAAGATGCATGCCCATGTCTTCATAGGCAGTCCTTGGTGTAGTCATATACCTACAACCCTGCATACAACATGTTAGGAATCAAAACCACAAGATCATCATTAGTGTATTTATTATGAACATAAATCTGCCCTTCTGTGACACTGATAGTGTCCTCCTTACCCATGGTTCCATAGAAACCATTACATCAATCTCTTGATCAATAACCTCATTGTGAGTTTCATCATCATGTTCTTTGATTGGTTCTTCAATCAACAAATCAGCTTGTTCATTTCCTTATTCAACTTGGACAACAGATTCAGATTTCACTTCTTGTGTTATCATATTTTTTTGCTTCTTCCTGTTCAATTTCTCCTCATATTTTGCAAGCATGAATTGTCTTTTGATTTTTTTCACCATCTTATCCCAGCAATTGATCAAACTCATTCCTTCTCTTACTCTTTCAACTTGTACATAATTCCACCAAGTGAATGCTAACCCTTTCATCTTCGACCTTGTAAACTTCACTTTTTTGTCTTTTGGTGTCTTCTCGTATTTAAAATGATTATTTAAGGCTTTGATCCATTCCAAATTTTATTCACTATCCTTCTTCCCAATATAATTGGGAGTTCCATCTTTTATAACTCCATTTCTCTTTAAGTCTCTTTTTCCTCTTTTCTCTTCTTTTCCCCTTCTTGTTTCTTCTTCTTATTTTTTGAATCCCAATAAACCTTCCATGCATCCAACAATACTTCCTCTTCAAGGACAACTCCATCCTTTTACCTCACCTAGGAGTCCTCACTTTTCCTCTCCCCATAGTCTTTTGGCCACTACCTAAAAATTCTCTCCTAAACTTGTCTTACCACACAAAATTACCACAAATTCCTTTTCCCAAACCTTTTGGGCTCTGATACCACTATTATGTGGAGGATAAAGGATACACCAAACACTTACTTAATACAAGGTCAATCTTTGCATTTTTTTCTAATAACACCTACTTCAAGGGCTTCAAGGGGAGACTAACTTTGTACTCATGTCTGTCAAGGGAATGCAAACACTATAACAATGTCTTATTAACTTAGATTCTTCTCTTTCATCCAAATGGAATTAGGTCTCATGAACCAACCCTATTGTCGAATCACTTGTCTTGGCATTGCCTAGATTGCATACTACCATCCATAAGTCTAATCAATATTACCAAAGCTACAAAATTCATAAGCACTTTGCATTGAACAACCTTACCATCTTACCAAGGTGCATTGCATCTACCCTTTTATCATACTATCTTGTTCTCACTACTAATAACACCATTACTATCTACTGGTTTTGGGTCTGTCAACTAACAATAGCATTACTTGGTCCTAAGGGAAAAATGACTCAAAACCTCACATGGTATGTATAAAAATCATGATAATAGCCCTTCATTACTATTTCCATCAATTCAAACTCATTTTTTAACAACATGGAATCAAACAACCATCAATTTGTTTGTTAGAAAATCATCCTTTACTATTAACATCAAAAATTTGACAGTGTTCTCCCAACCAAATTCTCTAGATCCAAAAGAAACTCTTGACCCACCTTTAACAAGGTGTCCACAACATCCTCCTATCCATACACAATTCCATGTAGTGATTGAAGATAATTACTTTGATAAAAACATAAATGCAAATGTAATTTTACTATCACTTCCCTATGACAGTCAACCCTTACTTGTGTCCGAACAGAGATGGAAAATCCCTTAATGTTCTCTATACTTAACTTAGATATCTCCCCAACATTTCCTAAGTCTTGGATTGCATTGGTCTTGTAGTAATGTTGTTGTAAACAATGATGCAATTAGACAATTCTGGGACTACAGTACTAGTCATTATCATAGGGTTTTTGTGAGGTTTCAACCTTGGATCTATCTTGTGCTACCCTTATGGATTATTTTTCCATGCAAAAATGATCCTCTATACCTTCTATAACTTTAATAAACCCTTCCAAAACCTTTACCAATCATTTTCAACAACAAAACCAAACAATAATAGTCAAAATATTGTAATCTTACCAAAGTTTTTGATTGAGGTAACAATAGGTTTTGAAGGGGCCCCAAAACCCTTTAACAAATATTATAAAAGATAAGCATGGAAAAACCAAAGGAAAATAAACTATCCCACAAAGGGATTGTCCCCAAAAGGGACACTTCCCAAATTTTAAATAGACATTAGCACAAAAACAAGACAAAAAATAGAAAGCCCACAAGAAGACAGGGAAAAAAAACTCTAGCAGCAGTATCAGGGCAGAGTCTTCAAGAAGCACTCTGACTCCACCAGTTGGTTCTGCATAGTCTTGATTGATTCTTTCAGGTTCATGATTTCCTAGACCTCTATCTTGGTCATCTTCCTAGTAGTAGATCTTGTTCTAGTCCCCGGACCCATTTGCTAACTGGGATCAGTCATATCTTTTTTCTCAGTCACTATGTCATTGTTGTTGCCTTCCAGTACACTGCTCAATGACTTCAAATTATTCAGAGTAGCTTTCATACTAGCATTGGACAAAGTAAGTATATTGTTTAGCATTAACTCATTCTTGTTGATATTGTCATTAACTAGAATCATACCTTCTCCAAAGATTTGTTAATTATTTCCTCCAACTTAGTGGAGTCATATGTACCTTTATCAAAAACCTTCTCATTACCTTTGTTTGAAGAAACTTCCTTGCTAATGTTATCGATGGTTTCCTCCAGCATGACATTCTTTGTTTCCAGCCTAATACACCTATTCTTTAGCTCTACAAGGTCATTTTGGACCCATTTGTCAAGGTTGTAGCTATAGATAGACTTGTTCTTAACAAGTTGGAGAGCGGTCATAGAAATAGCTCTCTTAACATGAGATTCCATTTTCCTAAGATCAACCTCAAGGGGGCTGTGAAAATGCTTTTTAGAGCTAATCTCATAGTCCTCATTATCATTGTCCTTACTAGAGATGGGGAAAATAGAAATAGTAAGGGTATCCTCAGCCCTAAGATCCTCTTTACTAGAATCATCATCTACAATGTTGATATCCTCTTTATTACCCTCCTTTTCATCATCATGGACTTGATTACCCACTCTCTTAGCTTCATGATTACTTCCATCACTAGCAGCCGAGGTCTCCAAAATGTCCTTTTCCTTGATATCATCAGAATTATTAGTGTCTTCCTTAGACACTTTGGAATTCTCCTACGCGGTCCAAAAGTAGCCCTCCACCATATCAATGATATTATTTGTTACATCTTCAGGGTTCACCATGACCTCCTCCTCAGCAGCTTGGGTACAAGAGATGGTAGCATCCTCATGATCTTTGATAGACTTGATGACATCAATAGTAGCCTTCTCAGTAGTTTCCCTATTCTCATTGTCCTCTTTCACGACCTCATCTTTATCCATTTCATCAGTCATTATCTCCTGGCAGTCTTTTGACCTAGAATCATTTTTGGTAGCCACATTTTCCTCTTTGGTAGTGGAAATATCTTTTCCCAAGGATTCCTTCTCTGCCTCCTGACTGTCCTTCCAACCAGATATCTCTATGATAGTAGAGGAGGAAGGGGCTTTTTTGTGAGGAGGTTTATTATTCTTTAGAGAAGAGATAGGGTTTTTCCTCTTCTTAATGTTGACCTGGGAAAGGATAGGCTCAGGAATGTGGTCCCTTGCGTAGTCAGCAATAAGGAGAATGAGCCTGATGTGTAGAATATGGTAATTATTTGTTCTATATTTAGTAACGCTTTGATTCAATGAGCTCAAAAGAAAAAAAGGGAAAGAAACCCTCTTATCATGATGGAAGTGATTAGCCAAGACAAAGTGATAGTTATAAACTCTAGTAAAGTGGCCTTCAAGGGTAAAATACTCCATTATAACCCTAATGACAGAACCCCATATATCCACAATATTATCCATATTGACATAATCCTTCTCACCTTTTATCAACAAGGCACACTCTTCATCAGTATCAGGGAAATACTTATAGGCTCTATTTCCCACTTTAATCTCTTTAGAATATTGCATACCTTCAAGGGGAAGACCAGTGATTTTTGCAAGAAGCTCCAAAGTAAGGCTGAAAGACTTCCCAGCCAGGTTAACCGTTCCCTTATCCCATCCATTGAAAAAAGCTTTGGAAACCACTTTATCATGCTCATGCAACCACTTAAGGAGCTGGTGCTTTTTCCCTTTTTTAAGCTCACTCCAGACTTCCTTATTATGCCTCCATTTACAGTCTGTCGGTTCCTCCCTTCTTAATTTGCCTCCCATGGTAGAAATAAAACCCAGCTCCTTCTCAAAATGAGAGTTCTCCTTAATGTGTAGAGTAAAGGAAAAAAAATCACTGAAAACTCGCTTGGGAAAGTAAATACGATGCATTTGATTTGTATCCCTGATCACATGCAAAATCTAGAGAGAATGACAAGTAATAATGATTTGGCACTTCACCTTCAGAGTAATCTTAATTAGAGGTGATTTTTGAAATGTATATATGACCTTTTCATGAATCCACATCACCTCTGGCTTAATCAAGGACTTTCTTACATCATAATGTGTACTCATTATTAACAATTTGAATTATTCCTTCTTTTTGCCTTAGACGGTCATAATTAATGCATGAATTTATATCATCATTAATTTTAGTTGAGCCATACCATTTGAGCATTATGTCACTTCTTACCCCAAGATTGGCCAAACCATCAGCAACCTGATTATTTTCACAAAAGCTATGTGAGACATGGAAAGAATCAAAGGATTGGGAATTTTTTCTAATTTTAGCAATAATATGCTCAATAGTCCAGGAGGGGGAGTTGATTCCTTTGATATTATTTACTATGTTAAGGGAATATCCTTCCAGCCAAACATTTTTACACCCTAATTCTTCCACTAGCATAATCACATTGAGAGCTTCCATAGCCTTAGCTATGTGGTTCAATTGGATCCCCAGTGGGGCCACTATTACTCCCAAATAGTTCCCATTCCAATCTCTGATGACACCACATCCCCCTGAGGCTCCTGAATTACCTTTAGACACACCATCAAAGTTTTCTTTGATCCAACAATTAGGGGATGCTATCCAGACCGAATTGGTTCTAGATAGATTAGAATGAGGACTGGTAATAGGGAAATTCCATTTTTTAATATCATCTTCAAAAAGACTTTCCTTGAACTTCTTCTTACTATTAAGAATAACATTGATAAAGTTTTCCTCTAGCCCTTTGCAAATATTGTTACCAATGACCTCTGGTTTAGAAAATTTTTCCCTAAATATTATGTTATTTCTTTCCTTCCATATACACCAGCTTAGGTGAGGTGGGATAATTTTCCAAAATTCTCTGGCCATCTCATTAGGAAAAGGGCAGCTCCATTGGATAACAAATTCCTATCAAGATTTAGGAAACAACCAACATAAATTCCACTTTTTGAAAATAATATCCCAAACCCTACGAGTATAGCTAAAATGAAGCATAAGATGATCACAAGACTCATCTTTCTCTATGCAAAGAAAACCATCTATTAACCAAGAAGAAGCCCCTTTTAGAAAAGTTATCAAGAGTTAGGGGCTTATTTTGGGCTAGGATCTAGTAGAAAAAATTAATCTTGGGAGTGAGAAATTTATACCAAATAGTCACCCACAAGGGTTTAACTTCCCTGGAGAAGGACAAAGAGCAAGCAGAGGCAACCAAAAATTCACCATTTGCAGTAGGGTTCCAGATAATTTTATCTTGATAGTTGTCCCTGATGAACCAAGAGTGTAAATCAATCATAAGCAGAGAAAATCTATTGTCAATACTTGCAATATCCCACCATTTGTTAGTTTTCCAATAGTCAGAGACTTTGATTCCAAAGATAGCTTTGGCTTGATTGATAGCTTCCTTCCAATCTTGTTGTCTTGATAGAGGCTCTTTTTGGATCCAGGGATCATCCCAAAAGTCAATTTTGTCCCCATCTCCCAACTTCCATCTTCTCCCTTCAAGAATGATATCTTTAGAGGAACATATATTATTCTAGATATAATACCCATTCACCTTATCTTCATTTTTAATAAAACCCTCCAAGTTAGTGGATCCAAAAAGATACGTATTTCTGATAATTTCATTCCACTGCTTTCTATCCCCATAAATTCTCCAAATTTGCTTGGCAATAAGAGCTTTATTAATAAGTTTGATAGATCTCATACCAAGCCCCCCTATGCTCTTAGGTTTGCAAACCTTCTCCCAGGAAACCAGGCTAAGTCTTTTTTTATCTTCTACCCCAGTCCATAAAAATCTTTTTTGGATATTCTCAAGAGAAACAACATATTTATGAGGTATCTTGAAAAGGCTCAGGGCATAAACTGGGAGATTGTGCAAGGTAGATTTGAGAATTTGAAGCTTACCATAATTGCTCAGAAGGGCTCCTTTCCATCCAGCAAGTTTAATGTTAAACCTATCCACTAAAAGGTTCCAAAAACTATCAGGGGGCTTTGAGCAAAGAGGGAGACCCAGATAGGAAGAAGGAAGAGACCCAATACTATAGCTAAGGATTTTAGAGATCTTATTTTATCTTTCAAGAGGAGTATTAATGAAGAACATAAAGCTCTTATTCCAATTAATAATTTGTCTTGAAGAAGAAGTATATATAGTCAAAGCTTTTTTAAGGTTTCTTTCTTCTTTGACTATAGCCTCACCCATGAAGAAAGTATCATCAACAAATTTCTCATGCGAGAAAATAGTTCTAACAAAAAAGGCTGAAGACCCGATATACTTCCCTCATTGATGAGTTTGTTGATGTATCTCCCAAGACCCTTGGCCAGAATAGAAAACAAGATCAGAGAGATAGGATCTCCTTTTCTAAGGCCTCTGGAAGGTTTGAAAAAACTAGAAGAGCCTCCATTAACAATCACAGAGGAAGAAATAGTAGAGACCAATTTGGATATAAGTTTCTGGACCCCAGAATCAAACCCAAATCTACTCAAGACTTTCTGTAGAAATTTCTAATCAAATATGTCATAGGCTTTAGATAGGTCAAGTTTCATAAGGAAGCCTTGCTTCTTAGTAGCTTCAAGAGAATGAATATTCTCATGGGTGACCACAATAGAGTCCAGAATTTGCCTACCCAAAATGAAGTCATTCTGCAGTGGATAAATGATGGAAGGCAACAAAGCAAGCAACCTGGAAGTAAAAAATTTAGCAATAATCTTGTAGACAGCATTGCAAAGACTAATAGATCTGAAAGCTTCGACCGTATTAGGCCCTGGCTTTTTAGGGATCAAGACCATAAAGGTAGCATTCAATTCCCTTAGAAGAGCTTTAGTTCCAAAAAAACTCTTTGACTACATCCTGCACATCTTTACTTATTATTTCCCAGAACTGATGGAAGAAGAAGAGGGGCAAGCCATCAGGACCTGAAGATTTATCCCCTTTGAAAGAGAACACAACATCTTTGATTTCCTTATCATTGGGGATGACCTTAAGCCTATCATTAGACCTGTTACTCAAAAATAAAGCATACAATACAATAGGCATTAGTAGAAAAAGGTTGCATGTTTGTTTGTCTAGTTAACATTGCCTTACAGGTTTTGTTAGTTTGCATGTCCTTATTACATTCATTATCAGATGTCATCGATGTACTATAAGTATTGATCAACTGTTACATAATTCAAAATTCATCAATGATCATTACATTGTGCATTCATACTGAATGTAGTATACAAATGTCCTTTTTGTTTTGTATTTCAATTCAATAAATAGAGTACATTGCAGAATTGAAAGAAGAAATTGAAGTATGGAATAGGGGTCTCATGCATTGCCTTGTGTTGTCTTTGAGTTAGCTGGTTGTCTGTTAGGTCTTTGCATCCAGGTCTTCACTGCCTGAGTCTCCATCTACATTTAGGTCCTTAGGGTTCACATCTGCAAGAAAGAGGGAAAAATGATTAGATCCTGTTGGATCTAAGCAATACTTGAGAATCAAATAACATACTCTGGCAATCTAGTTTTCAATACTGCATATCAATCTGGAATGATAATTGTAATAAGGAGATGTACACTGACACTCACTATAAGGTAGTGTTAAAGGGACGTGTTTCTGACATGAAACCTTTTGCTACTAATGATTATTGTGGTGTATGTTTTCTTTTTTATTAACCAGGTGTCTGAATGAAAGGGACTTAGTATGTTTCCGAACTGAGAAACCTTTTTCAGAATATGTATTTCATAATGATGTTATTTGAACGCTTAACCAATTATTTTGTAGATAACAACTGACTAGTTTTCATTTTCAGTCATTTTCAAGAATGCAGAACAAGCTGGTTTCCCATGATAAAAGCTACAGGAAGTGCCAGACATTGCTGATTTTCAAAGTTCAATTGTAGAATGATGTGTTAGAGTATCTATTTATGTTCACTTATTAATTAAATCATTTTGATTTAATTATTTTGTCTACATACTCTACTTTCACTTAAGCTTTCTTTTAGGTGCATATAATTAATATTTTATATTAATTATATTGTGCAACCTAGCTTTTTTCCTTTTTAAGGTTTTTGTTCACCTTATAGGTTGAACTCTTGTAATTATGTTTTTATCTTGGAATATAATTTTCTCTCACACCACTGAGATTTCCAAGCTCTTGCTTTTTGTCTTCTCTGGCTTCCTTTCAGCAACAGGTATTCTTGCATGCAGGTGTTCTTGGCATTCTGTGAAACTGTGTTTCTCAGTTTCTACATGGTATCAGAGCTTCCCTACTGCTACCTGGTCTGAGGTTTTTTAGAGCTGCATTTGAAAATGAAAGCCACAGTTTTTCTGGTTCTCTTTCAGTTGTTTTTTATTAGATCTGGGGGTCTCTTTTTTTTGGAGCACTTTGGGTTAAAACCAACCTCACAGTTGCGTTCAGAAGGCCCAAAAACCCCTATTTTCATATAAAATTTGATTTATTTGGCCACCGAGGTGTCTGGGCAAATTTTTCAGCCTCCAAGGGCCGTACGGACATAATTTTCGAGAAAAAAAAATTTTTAAAAAGGCTTTTTCTTTGTTTTTTGTGATGCGTCGCCAGTGCGCCACCACCACCCGGCCAGCGCGCCACCCGCCGGCCTCCTCCACTGCCGCGCCACCGGCGCCCAGCCGGCCGCCACCGGGCCACCGGCCGCCCAGCCAGCCGCCACCGCCGCTTCACTCCGCCCAGCCGGCTGCCACCTGCGCTCCGTCACCGCACCGCGCCGCCACCCGCCGGCCACCGCCCAGCCCGGCCTCCGCCCGACAGCCTGTAGCAGGTGACGTTGTAATACCCCAAAAATGGGCTATAAGTTCATTAACCTCCTACATCGATAAATCAGACAAAATTGACATCAAAGTCCTAACCTAAGGCACATCTAAACATCATCGAATCATAATTGATTATCTTACGTTCTGCATCAGGGAATATTCCTAGCAATATTCCTAATCATCATAATTATCCTTAATTTTATAATTATTTGGCAATAAATCACATTTATCGTAAGTTTGATTAATTGAATATTTTCATATTTAATTATTTAGATTTAATATTTGCCACTTAATTATTTAATTAAATTTAATTCTATCTATTATTAATTGTATTATTTAATTTTGACAATAAATCAAAATTCTTATCTTTAATTGATTAAATTCTTATTTAATTAATTAAAGCATGTTGTCATTATTTAATAATATAGTTTTTAATAAAAGTTTGAATAAATAATTAATCAACCCATAAATTAATTATTTATTTTCAAAAATCAGTTGAGTTGAGGATAAATCACTTTATTTATTTATTTAATTCTTAATTATTATGCATATTCAAAAGAAACAGTTAAACTCCAAATCAGAAAATCAATGCAAGTTATTGACTTTTTGGAACTCAACATCCTTTTGGAGTTCAAAAAGCTGATCTAAACTCTAATTTGAGTTAAAAAGCTATTTTTGCATGTTTTTGCATGATTTTGAAAATTAACTATCTTTCATGATCAGATAACTCAAAAATCAAGCTGAGTTTATTTGAGTGATTTATGGCTTTTATCCATGCACCTCCAAAGCCCTGGATTTCTATAAATTAAAAGCTTCAGCTCTTCATATCTCATCTCATATTTTGCACAATCACGCTAGAGAATTGGAATTGAAGAATCAAAGCTCTTGCGAATCGACATCTTTGTGAGATCAATCTTATTTTTTTCATTCATAGCATATCAATTTTCAATAGCATTCATAGCATATCAATTTCATTTAGCATAGATTTCATATCAGTTTTTACAATTATTATTGCATAGAAAATATTAAAAATATAGATTAATTGCATTCAATTTCATATTCATCTTTTACATTCAAATCCTTCATTTAGGTGTCGTCTAGGTCACTGATCTCGATTACAATCTGAGAACATTAATCTCGCACCTACTAGAAGGCAGTAAATCACTTGGTTAGATAGATTTCAATTTTGCACGATTTCAATTTTTGCTAACCTCTAATATTTTACTGAGTGTTGTGTCTACAGATAAGGTACAATTTTCACACACACATTTCTAGCACCCACCGTAGGGCCCTGAAATGGGTTTCCAATTCAATTCTATCAATTTTTGTCTTTTTCTCCTCGGGATCTGTGCAAAACTACAATTTTTAAATATTTGTCCATACATCTGTCGTACGAGTTTCTGACAAATGTCGTATGAGAGCATACCCACTGTCATATGATAGTCTATCAGATCGAGGCTCATTTCATCACAAACCCACTGTCGTTTGGGAGCTCAACTGTCATATGGTAGCATACCCAGTGTCGTACGAGTTTCTGGACTGTCGTCTGAGAGCATATCCACTGTCGTACGAGTTTTCATACTAGTTTTTGACTGTCGTTTCATTTTTTCACAGCAGAGTATCAGATTTGATTTTTATATTTCGGGTAACTGCTAATTTTGATAATTGAAATTCTCTATTTTTGATTGCTCTCTGCTGGTTTTGATTGGGAAAAGCATAAGAATTGCTAAAAATCAGGTAAAATCTACTAAGCGCATTGCAAGGATCACCAGGTATTCTCCTTCATCTAATAACATTTTGATTTGGGCTTAAAATAAATCTCTCATGTGTCTAGCTTGTGTGCGTCTTCTCATGCTTTCATTTTACACACTTGCATAATTTGATACTAGGTTGTAATCCCATAAGAATTCATTAAGTAGTCTTAGAATACTTGTGATTGATCTTGATTGCTATCTTGGGTTATTGGACTCGCTAATCTGTCGGCTCCTCATTTTCACCCTGTGGTTGCAATCTCAGCACCATAAAGGGGAGGGGTCAACAGGACAGAAGCGTTAAATGTTCCACTTGGCAACCCTTTTGTACTTTTAGGAACTCACTTGTTTTCTAAGTTGTGGACTCATTTTTAGCTTGTGTGAGGTGTTAAGTGTTCCACCTTGTGGACTCATCTCATATTTGCTTTAAGCGTTAAGTGTTCCTCTTTCTACTTTTTGGATGCTTTTGGTAGATTTACTTTCGGAACATATATCTATGCTCACATAGTAATTAGGCCCTATGAACACTATTCGAGATTCTTGAGAGATTGGATTCCTAGCGAAATCTTTCTTGACGATAGAATCCTTGTAGGTAGGGAGGATACTTAGTGCCTTTCACATTCAACTTGGTTAGTGAGTCTTCTCTTATTGATCGACACATTCTCTCTCCGGAGAGGTTGATAGATCACGTGGGGTTGATATCACGAGCTTTGGTGAATCAAAATTGGTTAGTGCATCTTCTCTTATTGATTGATACATTCTCTCCCCGGAGAGGTTGATAGATCACGTGGAGTTGATATCACAAACCTTGGTGGAAAAAAACTTTGTCTTAGCGTTTCGGATTAATCTGCTTGCTTTGTTTGGGTTAAAAGTGAAGAGGTGTCAAAACCTTGAATCTGGAGCCAAGTCCCCTTGTGGTATAAATCTGTGAGTCATCTTTAGAGAGGGTTAACCATAGTGGACATTCCCTTCACAGGGCAAACTATGTTGATGGAACCTCAAGCGGTAATAGCCATTTTTGCCATGGTAGTGATAGCCGCTATATAAATGTCCTTGTGGAAGAAATCTCCACGGGTATGGTTCATTGTTGGATTGTCAGATCTCCCTAGCAGCTCTTGAAGATTAAGTTCTCGGATTGTGTCAAAACCCTGGTGCACCGGGATTGGAGTTCACCCCTTTGAATCATAAAAGTTGCAGAGTCAAATCATTACTAAAAACCCTAGAGAGGCCAATTTTTCACTTTCAGGTATATGTGTGTTATTGCAAAACTTTTCAGAACATACACAATTAGTACTCTCAGGGATTAGCACAATTTGGTCACTTGATTGTTCATGCGCAAGGTTGCTTTTGCCCTTGTTCATTGTTTTCAGACGTGCTTGGAATCACTTGCTTGCTGTTCTGCGTGCTTGTTTATCTACTTGGCTCTTAAAAATGATCAAATCTGGTATAACCTTCAAAATCTGGACAGCACAATTTGCAAACAATCCAGAACTGAAAACCTTAAATTTTGCAAAAATTGACGTAAAGTTCTTTCTAGAGTCAAAAATCGTATGACTTTTTGTCAAATTTCATTTCAGTATCGCCCATATGTCGTATGATTGAGAACCCAGTGTCGTACGAGTTTTCAAACCAGCAAAATTCAAGAAGCCAAAAATATGTTAGCAACTGTCGTACGAGTTTTGTCAACTGTCGTTTCATTGCTACCCAACTATCGTACAAGTTTTGCAACTGTCATTTCATAGACTACCCACTGTCGTATGAGTCTGCAGAGTTTCATTTGGAAAAATTTGAGAGAGTTGTCAGAAATTGCCAATTTGTGAGATATCCAATGTTTCCAGCCTAGTTCCAGAATCTGTCAAAAATATCATTGTGTCAAGAATAGAGCAGTAGCTATTGAGCATTCTACCATTTTCCAAGAGTGATCTTTTGAATCTGATGTAGCCTTTTGTTCAATCAGTTTGAGTCCTTTTTATCTCATGTCAAAACCTTGTCATAACTATCAATCTTCAATCAATCAATCTTCAAAAATAGACTAAGTGTTGAGAACTCGTGTCTGCTATCTTTTGGGCGATCTATCCCATACATCCAGGGCACAGTATCCTTCACCCACGTCTCATCAGATCTTCAAAACTATCATAATCTTGACAAGGTTGCGTCATTCAATTTTCTTGAATCAAATTGTTCTTTAGTTGTCTTCATCCTTTTCTTCTGTTTCATTCAAAGTTAATGGTGGAGACCAGAGCTTCTTCACACAAGAAATCAGAAGAAACATCTCAAAACTTACTTTTGACCAATACCCTGGGTCCAACTCTTGAACAACTCATCAAGTTAGGTATTTACGAAGACGACGGTCTCGATAACTTTCGATTGAAAACTGGTTACATAACTCCTCTATCAACTCACAGAGGTAATCAGCAAACTCCTCAATCTATTCCAGGGAGCCCAAAAACTCCTACCATGTCTCAAGCAAGGACAAACCACAGTTCTCCAGGAGGAGGATCCCAAGGACACCATTCTCAACATAATGCTGACCAAGACCCTACACCCTCTGAAATCCATCGGTGTCAGAATGACGATGAATTCAAAAGAATGATGAGGCATTTCTTGAAAATGGATAGAGAGGCATACTTTTTGCAATTAGCCCAGGAAGGAGCTAAACTTCCTGCTCACTTCAATGTCGAAGATATCATCACGCATGAGGAAGAAACTCTGATGACGGCCATAATGAACCAGCTGCACGCTATGAAGGTCAAAATGAATAAAATTGAGAAAGAGAAGGAACCCAAGGAATTCTCCATGGAGGCCCTTTGTCCTTTCCCTTTTGACAAAGACTTGTATATGCCTCCATTCCCAAAAAGAGTGGAGATACCAAAGTATGACAAATATGACGGACACTCTGATCCTCAAGATCATGTCAGAGAGTTCTGTATGCAATCCATGGAATTCATCCATGAACCAACTTATCTAATGCATCTTTTTCCTAGATCCTTGGGAGGAGCATCCATTCAGTGGTTTTCAAGATTACCTTCTACGATCAAAACTTTTGAGGAATTGATTAAATTGTTTTATCAACAATATTCCTACAATATTCAACATCCAATTACCATGATCGATATCTGTAACCTCAAGCAATATTCAGGGGAATCATTCCTAACTTTTCTCAAGAGGTGGCGAAAGAAGTTTTCTCTATATGCTAGACCAATTCCCGAAATGGAGAAACTTGAAATCTTTATCAATAACCTTGTTCCAGAGCTCAACTATCCATTACAAATGCAAGATCATGTATCTTTTGATAAAATGGTGGATAATGCAATCAAGATTGAGAAAGTACTTGTCAAGAAAGGAGAAATCACACTTCAAAAGGACAAGTCTAAATCTAGATCTAGCTCAAAAGATAAAAACAAGAGCTGGAATAGAAACAAAGGTATCATCTCTGATGGTGTTGTTGACACTATCCACACCCCATCAAAGGCACCAGCCTACAATCTCACCCTTGCCACCAAAGCCATTGAAGCTTCAAAGCAAAAATCTGCTGAACCATCTCCAAAGAAGCCATTCAAACGATGGGATAATAAATGAAAGTTTACTCCCCTGGGAGAATCTTTGGAATCTGCCCTGAGAACCCTGATAGCTGATAACATGATCTCTTTACCACCAATCCAAAAACCTGATCTGGATCCAAAACCATATTGGTGGAAAGATAATGAATATTGTGCTTTCCATCAGACTAAAGGCCACAAAACTAATAGATGCTTCCACTTGAAGCATACCATTCAAGACTTGATAGATCAAGGGGACATCACGATCAATAATCCTACCAGCAATAATGATCACACAGCATTTACAGAATCATTTCCACAACATGACAAAGGAGTTTCCACTTCCTAGCCTAACATGGGGGCAAAAGTCAACTATGCCTACCCTAGAAATGATGTTGTCATCAATATGGTTGAACCATGTATCTCTGAGAGCTGCAATGTCATCACAATTGTACGAAGGGATAGAAATCATTCCTCAGCTAATGCAGTTACCAGATCACAAGCTCAGACTCATTTGAAAGGACAAACACCAAGTTCATCTAATGTCCCTAAGATACCTTTCAATCTCACATCTGCTTCTAGACAGAAGGTTGCCTCGAAATCTTCCAATCCAAAGGATACAAGACCTACATCTTACAGCATCGTCCAACAACTCCAGCATACCAATGCCAAAATCTCCATGTTTGAGTTACTTTGAATATCTCCAGCTCACAGAGATATCCTAGACAAAGCTTTGCTCGACTCCAATGTTCCTGATGATCTAGATCTAGATAGGTTCCAGACTATGGTTGGTCATCTAACGTCTCCACAATATATCTCCTTTTTAGAAGAGGATGACAACTCCCTAAGTCACCCACATAATCAACCCTTGCACATAGAAGTCTTGATCCAGAACCGTTGAGTCAAACGTGTGTTGATATATGGGGGCGCAGGCCTCAACATTTGTTCTTACAACTTAATCACACAGTTGGGATTCTCAGAGATGGCTATTGATCCTAGAAAGAAGATCACCATAAAAGCCTATGATGAACAAGAAAGAGCTTCTAAAGGCACTATTGTCTTACCCATCCGAGTGGGTCCGGTCATCAAAGATACCACATGTCAGGTACTTGATCTACCATTGGCTTACAATATCCTTCTAGGGAGACCTTGGATACATGAAATGCACGCTATTCCTTCTACGTACCATCAATGCTTGAAATTTCCCTATGAAGGAGTGGAGGTTACTATCCCAGCAGATCTAAGTACAACTTGCAATACATTGAAGGAAAGTGCCGATAAGCTTGTTCCCAATAATAGAGAATCTTCCATCAAGCAGCTAAATGTTGCTTCCACATCTAAGATGGACGACATTGCTAAAGAGATCAATATCAAAGAAAATGGGATGGGAGAATACACTATAGAGCCAGTCTTGTCTTTGACATCTCTCCCCATCTCGCCCAAGTCATATGGACAATCTTTGAAGCAATCTAAATCAGAACCTAAAGAACCTATGGAAGCATACAAAAGAAATTTTGTGGCGGAGCAAGTATCCAAACAAGAATTTGAAGAAGATGAAGTTGTGCTTGCATGGCTATACAAAGATGATTCTGAATCCAAAATTGTTCAACCTAGTGAATCTATAGCACCTACAATCCCTTCTAATTCATATGGTCCAGGAAACAAATTGATAGCCAAGATGGGATATTCCGGTCAGGGACCTCTAGGAATGAGGGGAAAGGGTCTTGTGACACCCATTTCACATATTGGTAGAGACAAAAAAGATACTGGTGGCATAGGGTTTAAGAAGAAACCCTATCATCTCAGAGGTGGTTGTTCTCATGTCATAGAACAAATTGCACCAGGAGAACCCCTTCTTAAGAAAGAAGAAACAGAACCCTCTGATGATGATTCAGATAGCTCTGAGCTTATCCCCTATGAAAAATTTCCTAAAGAGATCAAAGATATTCTTGATGATAAAGATGATCCTATCAAAAGAATTAATGTAGTAGACACACAAGAACCTACTGTAGCGCAAGAGATGGTTGCACCACAAGAACCAGCTAATCTTGAAGGCAATCAAACTAATCAAGAAGAAGGGGGTAGTTATTCTGACACTGATTCCCATGAATATGAATTCAAGTCAGAGACTAAGGGTAATCCTTCTTGGGGCATTCATCCTGATTTCACACATTTTTTAAGATTTCCTAGAGATCCTGAATCAAAAGCTGAGTCAAATGACTATGAATGGGGTGCCATTCCAGAAGAAGATGAGCTTATAATGGAGAAATATATAGATGTTATTCACCAATATGTATCTCAACCTGACGTAGGTCTAGAGTGAAACAATGAACTTAACGTGTCTGATCCACCTATGGCTGAAGAGGACTTCCATGATGATGTTGAGCCTATTCACGAATTGAACATTTTGAGCTGTAATATCACCTTTGAACTTGAGCATCGGGTTAGGACCAATGATGACATATCCACATCCGTGAACACCATATCCCAAGCCTTTCCCACTTTGACTATCCAACGCCCTGATCTTATCGACCAAACTTTCACAAACCCAAACCATGGTATGTATACCTTCCCAAATGACTATGCCCTTGCCTGCTACCTCAATGCAGTTGAGCCTATGAGTACTTCCATCAGTGAACCGAGCATCAACATGACCGAGTCGAACATCAAATATCTTAGTCAGAAAAAAAAAAAATGAAAAATGAAAAATATCAAAAATTCAAAAAAATCAAAAAATATCAAAAATTCAAAAAAATTGAAAAAATGAAAAATACAACAAAAATGAGAAAAAAGAAAAAGTGTCTTGGTGAAAACCTGGAAATAGGCGCCTTGGTAGCAAAAATAGAATCTCTACCAAGATGGTGAAAACCCGGCAAATGGGTGCCACTTGTTCCAAACGCTCCATCTATCAGCACAATCTTGGTCTTTCCCAGCTTTCAGTCTTGCTTTAGTTTGTACATATCTCCCGGTTTGTTTCTGCATATCCTGGTTTCAATAAGTTGATCTGTACACCAATCAGCTCAAGCGTCTGTATCCTATCAATGTTCAAATTTGGGGGCAATCAATGTCATATCCTATGGTCTCCAGTGTATCTTAGACGGATCATATCTAGTCAGAATCCTTTAAAGCTTCATGTGAGTCAGTCAGTCAGTCTTGTCTCCATAAAGGATTTTGCATCTATAACAACACAATCAAACATGAAAAACAAACTGAAAACAATTTGTGCTTCATGCTTTTATCTCCTTGTATGCTTACTGATTCGCATTGAGATTTTTGCATATTATGTCCCTTCGAGCTCTTCGATGATGTCCTTCATAAGATTTAGAGAGTGATGACTGGGGGCATAATCTTTTCTTTGTTTTCCGCTCGTATGTGAAATCTAATAACTTTGGAAATTCTGGATTGAAATGGTGTCCGACTGTAAGAGCCTCTATCTCGAATTGGATGGCCATGCGTACCTCGACCATTGATACCCAGACAATTCAAGGAAGTTTGATCTAACTATTGTCTTTTTGAGTAAGTTCTTTCTCCTACTATGGAATGCAATCTTGCCTAGAAGGTGAACGATAAAGGGTCACTACGGGTAATTCACATTGGATTTAGAATGATCTCTTGACTGTTTGATGTGTTTGCAATGCAAGGCATACTCAGGTCATCATGACGTTTATGTTTTGATGCTTGTACAAATTGCTATATCAAAATGGACATGATATTCAGGTCATCCTGGCGTTTATGCTTTGATGCTTATATCTAATCCGACATTCCGAAAACAAAATCAATATTCATATATCCATGGTTGTTGACCAGTGGGTGTTGTATTGATTCTTGCGCATACAAATCAATATTCATATGTCTATGGTTTCATAGCTAGTGGGCATTGTATTGATTTATCTGGTTACCTAAAAGTTCAATGATGATAACAAATCGACACATGATCAGTGACTAGGTCCTAGGTCTTAGGTTGCATTTCATTTTGCATGTCTCTTTTCATTTTGCATGTTGCATGATCTCACAATGACTAAACGAACTTCAATGCTTAAACAATTCTCCACTCGCATCTTCAAATCTAACAAGAGCTGAATCTCGCACGAAGGTTCCTCCAATGAAGCAGCAAGTAGAATCCTTTTTCGGGATCAAAATTCAAATCTAAGATCATTTATCTTATTCACTGCTTGCATAATCAACCTATATCATCACAGAAATCTAGTATTCAACTTAACTGATTATCTTACATCAAACTATCAAAATTTCAACTTGGTCAACCATGGTCAACTCATGGTCAAACCTAGTCAAACTTGGTCTTTTGGGACCTTCCAACGATGTAGAATGCATTCTCAGACGTATATAACCACTTCTCAAATCAATTAACATGCTTCTAAACAATCAACGCTGACTTTTTCTTGTCAGATTTCAATTTTAATCCCGAAGGGGGCATGGTATTGCACATCATTCAAAGTCTATAAATCAAATTCTATCGATCAAGTCTATCAATATCTTTCATCAGTGATCAAGACAAACAATCACGTCTAGTTACTAATTCATCAAAAGTCCTCATCGCTTGGGGCAAATCTATCATCACTTGGGGCATATCAGATTCATTGATCCATATCAATCTGGTATTCTCCTAATCTTGTAAACTGTATCAATTTTTGCAACCATCAGATCATAGTGTTCTTTCCTTGGTTCTTCGACAACTGAAGGGTTTGGATGTGATACTTGCTAGTTCTGCTAAGACAATCAAGTCTAGAACGGGTCACTCACTTCTTATCAATCCTAAGGTTCAGAATCAGGCGTTTTGGACACTTTTTCACAATCATAGGTTCATCGCTGCTATAGTGAACATTATCTTTGGTCATTCAGGACCTATTATCTCCATATCAATTCAATATCAATCAGCTTCTATCTCATATCAATTATCAATTTCAAACATCAGTTTCATATCTCTATCAAACACAGACTATCTTTGAACCACTGCGCTTCGCACAGTAATTCAAAGAGGGGCAAAATATAATACCCCAAAAATGGGCTATAAGTTCATTAACCTCCTACATCGATAAATCAGACAAAATTGACATCAAAGTCCTAACCTAAGGCACATCTAAACATCATCAAATCATAATTGATTATCTTACGTTCTGCATCAGGAAATATTCCTAGCAATATTCCTAATCATCATAATTATCCTTAATTTTATAATTATTTGGCAATAAATCACATTTATCCTAAGTTTGATTAATTGAATATTTTCATATTTAATTATTTAGATTTAATATTTGCCACTTAATTATTTAATTAAATTTAATTCTATCTATTATTAATTGTATTATTTAATTTTGACAATAAATCAAAATTCCTATCTTTAATTGATTAAATTCTTATTTAATTAATTAAAGCATGTTGTCATTATTTAATAATATAATTTTTAATAAAAGTTTGAATAAATAATTAATCAACCCATAAATTAATTATTTATTTTCAAAAATCAATTGAGTTGAGGATAAATCACTTTATTTATTTATTTAATTCTTAATTATTATGCATATTCAAAAGAAATAGTTAAACTCCAAATCAGAAAATCAATGCAAGTTATTGACTTTTTGGAACTCAACATCCTTTTGGAGTTCAAAAAGCTGATCTAAACTCTAATTTGAGTTAAAAAGCTATTTTTGCATGATTTTGAGAATTAACTATCTTTCATGATCAGATAACTCAAAAATCAAGCTGAGTTTATTTGAGTGATTTATGGCTTTTATCCATGCACCTCCAAAGCCCTGGATTTCTATAAATTAAAGGCTTCAGCTCTTCATATCTCATCTCATATTTTGCACAATCACGCTGGAGAATTGGAATTGAAGAATCAAAGCTCTTGCGAATCGACATCTTTGTGAGATCAATCTTATTTTTTGCATTCATAGCATATCAATTTTCAATAGCATTCATAGCATATCAATTTCATTTAGCATATATTTCATATCAGTTTTTACAATTATTATTGCATGGAAAAATATAGATTAATTGCATTCAATTTCATATTCATCTTTTGCATTCAAATCCTTCATTTAGGTGTCGTCTAGGTCACTGATCTCGATTACAATCTGAGAATATTAATCTCGCACCTACTAGAAGGCGGTAAATCGCTTGGTTAGATAGATTTCAATTTTGCACAATTTCGATTTTTGCTAACCTCTAATGTTTTACTGAGTGTTGTGTCTACAGATTAGGTACAATTTTCACACACACAGACGTCACCTGCTGACGTCACTTGCTGGCATTTTTTGGCGCCGGATTTTTTTTTCCGGTAATTTTTTTGAATTTTTCCGGCGACCCAATATTTTCTAGGATGACATCATGCTGATGTCAGTGACAAGCCCGTGACGGTCAAACGGCCGTCAAATTTTTTGCCGTCACTGGTTTTTGCCAGAGAGCTTGCATTTTGGGGGTACTTGGGCATTTTTGCTCCTACAGGGCTCATACGGAATCAAAAATTGACATATGATATATCGTCGGAAAGGTCTTTTCGAGATGGATGCAATGATGCTAGTTTGGTTTGCTGATTCAGCCATTTGAGTTCTCTTTTTTAGCGTCAAAGTCGAGGCTTCTATTTTCCTCCTTCTCTGCATCCGAAGTCCAGGTTTTCTCCTACTTTTCTTGTGCTTTCAGTTATTTGTTGTACGGGGGAGTTGATTTATACGTTGTGGGGGGGGTGTTTTTCCTTTCTGTAATTTACTTCAGAAAAGACCCTTCTACTTCTGTCTCCTCTCAATGTCAGATCCTTCTGTGGCCCAGCTTACACCACATAATTATCATATCTGGAAAGCACACATGACCAGGCTTCTTATGTCACGTAGCTTATGGTCATGTCTGGATAAGAACCAGCCTGTCCTGCAGCGTCCCTTTGAGATTCTTCAGCATAGAAACAAAATGGATGAAGCCATGGGTTTGATTGCACTGAACATCTCTGACAGTCTCATGTTTCACCTAGAAGGATTGACCTCTCCTAGGGCTATTTGGGGCAAGTTTTCCACCTTGTTTGGTACAGTGAATGAATTTAGGAAGCTTCAGCTTGATGCAGAGTTGACCTCTTTGACTCCTTCTGATTTCCCCACTATAGAGGACTTCTTGATGAAGTTCAAGTCTCTGCATACAGTTTTGCAGGGATGTGGGAAAATCAAGACTGATGATGAGTGTATCTATTTGATACTCTCAAAGTTGCGAGGATAGTTTTAGATCTTTTCTTCCACTTTCTACTCCACCATGGATGCTTTGGGTACCAGACACACCATGCCTTCATTTGAGACATTTTGTGATCAATTGACATGAGAACAGGCAAAGATCCAACAGATGGATGCTTCTGGCTCCTCAAGCCAAGCATTGGTTGCTTAGTCTTCATAGGGGAAACCAAAATAGAAAGCTAAACCAAAGAAAGATTCAGTAGGCAATGAGTCTTCCTCCAAACCTACACAGAAAACTGATTCAAAACCTCCAACCAACTCTTCAAAGGGTAAATCTTCTTCGAAGTCTGCTGAGTCTACCTCCAAGACTAAGAAGAAATCTTTTGAGACCTGTAGCTTTTGTGGCAAGGATGGACATCCCATTTCTAGGTGTTGGAAATGTTTAGAGGCTTTAGAGGAAGCCATGCAGGAGCATCACATTTCAGCCCCTCAGTCCACATCCTCCTCTGTAGGGAAAGGTCATGCTCTTACTGCACGAGCCATGACCTCTAGGCCCACCTGGATTCTTGATTCCGGTGCCTCTCATCATATGACTCACACTCAGCAGTTGGTTACCTCACTTGCTCCATGTGCTACTTCACAGATTGCTGTTGGGAACTCATCTCACCTCTCTGTTTTGGGTGCTAGTTCTGTTGCATTAGTTGGGGGTTCTCTTCAGGATGTTCTTCTTGTCCCTGACATTTCGACGAACCTATTGTCTATCTATCAGATTTTCCACTCTGGCTCTGGTAAGACAGTTGAGTTCTCACTACATGATGTGTTTATTCGGGACTTACATGATTCTGATATGATTGTGGCTACTGTGAGTGTTGACACTACATCCCACCTATATAGATTTGATGGATTTGAGTCTTCCGATGGTACAAGTTCCTGTCTTATCGCACATGCAGATTCAGTGAGTAGACTTTGGCATGAGCGTTTAGGTCATGTCAATTACAGATATCTTCAGCAGATGAGCACACAGGCACTTGTTCTTGGGCTTCCACAGATTACTTGCACTGATGGGGTTTGCCAAGGATGTGTTCTTGGCAAGCAACATAGAGATCCTTTTCCTCATGGACGTGCTACTCGTGCTTTGGCACCATTGGAGTTGATTCATAGCGACCTCATGTCATTTCCTACTCCTTTTTCTGGTGCCAGATATGTGCTCACTTTCATTGATGACTTCTCCAGGCGCACATGGGTGTACTTCTTGAAGTACAAATCTGATGTCTTTGATTCTTTCTGAGTCTTTAAAACATTTGTGGAGAAGCAATCTGGTCTTTTTATTTGGCAACTACGCACAAATAATGGGGGGGAGTATGTGAACCAAGCTTTCAGGGATTTTTGCTCTGAACATGGTCTTCAGCATCAGTTTTCAGTGCCCTACACCCCTCAGTAGAATGGTGTGGCTGAAAGAAAGAATAGAACACTTCAGGAGATGGCTAATTGTATGATACAGTCCAGGTCCATGGATTCGTCCTTTTGGGCAGAGGCAGTCAATTGTGCCAACTATATTCAGAATCAGATGCCTCACAAGGCAGTTCGACATATGACTCTTGAGGAGGCTTGGTCTCATGTCAAGCCTGATGTATCTTCATTTTGAGTTTTTGGTAGTGAAGCATGGGCTTTTGTGCCTGATGCTCAGAGGAGAGCTATGGAGCAGAAGAGTCGACATCTCATTTTTGTTGGCTATTGCAAGGATGTTAAGGTGTACAGGTTGTTTGATCCTGCCACCAAAGAGGTCCTATTTCGACGGGATGTCCAGTTTGATGAGCACCTTCCTACAGTAGATACCCAGCTCCCTGAGTCTACTTCACTTACCACTACTCCCTCATCACTTCCAGTCTCTTTTTAGGATGATGAGGATGATGATCTTGGTGATCCCCATTTACCTCCACCACAGGATCCTCCACATATGCCTAAATGGGCTCGTATTATAGTTGATGCTACAGGATCTCTAGCTGGTGACCCTTCCACTTCCCATCGCACCAGGTCTCATACTGCGGGTTCTAGTCTTCTGAGTCATGCCATTTGTGATGATCCTCAGACATTTGCAGCAGCGACAGGACATACTGAGTGGGACATTGCTATAGAGGAGGAGTATTCTTCTTTGATGAAGAATCACACTTGGGATCTTTGTTCTCTTCCTAAGGGAAGAAAACTAGTGCGATGCAAGTGGTTGTATCGTACTAAGTTCACTACTGATGGTTCTATTGATAAGTATAAGGCATGTCTTGTTGCGAAGGGTTTTTCATAGGTTGAGGGTATTGATTACACTGAGACATTTTCCCCTGTCGCCAAGATGAATTCTATCTGCCTTGTCTTATCCCTCGCAGCTTCTCAGGGATGGCCCATTTTTCAGATGGATGTGAAGAGTGCATTCTTGCACGGTGATCTCACTGAGGAGATTTACATGGAGCAGCCTCCAGGATTTGTGCAGGATTCCTCCTTGGTTTGCAGACTTCGACATTCTTTGTATGGTCTCAAACAAGCCCCTCGGGCTTGGTATGAGAAAATGGACTCCTTCTTGCTTTCCACAGGATTCACCCGATGCCATTCTGATCCTATAGTCTACATTCAGCATCTTGAGGATGAGGTTGTGATCCTTGTACTCTATGTTGATGATCTTCTCATCACTGGTAGCTCATCTTCTATGATTCAGGATGTTCAGCAAGCATTAATGGAGCAGTTTGAGATGACCGATCTTGGTCTGTTACACTATTTCCTTGGTCTTCAGATTGTTCAATCTTCTATTGGGATCTTTGTTTACCAGCAGAAGTATGCTCTTGACATGCTTCGGTGCTTTGATATGCTTGATTGCAAGCCAGCTCTCACACCTTTTCAGTCTAGTGTTACCTTGTCTACCTCTTGCACCTCACCTTCAATGGATCCTACATTGTATCAGTAGTTGGTTGGTAGTTTGTTGTACCTGACACACACTCGTCCTGATCTCTCCTTTGCAGTTGGTCTAGTCTCTCGATTCTCCCATGAGCCTCATGAGAGTCATTGGCAAGCTTCCAAATGTATTTTGAGATACATTCAGGGCACTCTTATGTATGGCATTCATTACACATCAGGGGTTCCTCACATTGTTGGCTTCACTGACTCAGATTGGGCTGGTGATGTTGATGATCGGAAGTCTACTTCTGGCTTTGTTTTTTGTCTTGGCTCTGGTCCTATCACATGGTCGTGCAAGAAGTAGCATGCTCATGCACTATCATCTACAGAGGCTGAGTATAGAGCAGTTGTGCATGCTAGTCAGGAGATTTTATGGCTTTGGCAGTTGATGACTAAGTTTGGGTTTCCTCATGATCGTCCCACAGTTCTATGGTGCGACAATCAGAGTGCTATTCACATTTCCCGCAACCCGGTGGAGCATCAGCGCACTAAACACATTGAGCTTCATATGCATTTCATCCGTCAACAGATTCATGATGGTGTTCTCTCTTTGGAGTACATTCCCACTAACGTGCAGGTTGCTGACATCTTCACTAAACCTTTTGCATCTCCACGCTATCTTCAGTTGCATTCTATGCTTGGGGTGACAGAAGTTGTCCTTGGGGGGTCTTCTTGAGGCCTACCTTCCTTCATGTTTTTTTCAGCATGTTTTTTCTATCTCTTTTTGGAGAGGGGTTTTTCCCACTAGTTTTTCTCCTTTTTCTCCAGTTCATAGAGATTTCCTTGTTCTGGGTACCTGATCAGGCCTTGTTGCTGGGACCCTTTTTTCCTACTTTCATAGCTATGCTAGGTTATCTTACCTCTTGAGCTTCGCTTAAGGGGGGGTGTTAGAGTATCTATTTATCTTCACTTATTAATTAAATCATTTTGATTTAATTATTAAGTTGTCTACATACTCTACTTTCACTTAAGCTTTCTTTTAGGTGCATATAATTAATATTTTATATTAATTATATTGTGCAACCTAGCTTTTTTCCTTTTTAGGGTTTTTGTTCACCTTATAGGTTGAACTCTTGTAATTATGTTTTTATCTTGGAATATAATTTTCTCTCACACCGCTGAGATTTCCAAGCTCTTGCTTTTTGTCTTCTCTGGCTTCCTTTCAGCAACAGGTATTCTTGCATGCAGGTGTTCTTGGCGTTCTATGAAATTGTGTTTCTCAGTTTCTACATGATGTTGTATAGATGCTGGTTACATGTTCTTTAAAGTACATTTTCAAGCTTTGAACATATCTATTACTGAATAAAAAAGAGTGCTTCAAGATTATGCCATAATTTTAATGTTCACAATTTGTTTTTACTGGGTGTCATGAACCTGTGCTCGAACCTCAGTTATTAACATCCTAATGTTTTTGAGTGTCATGAGCCCATGCTCAAACTTCATTAACAAAGAACAAAACATTTACATCTTGTTGTACTTAACATATCAAATGCAGATTCAGCATCAAAATGAAGTGTACACAGTAGACAAAGCTACAGGACCAAGCTCAATAAAAGCTATATATGAATTGGAATAGTTATATTTTTGCAAAGCTTGTCAGAAAAGAGAAATTAATCGTTCATATTCAGAATTCTGTATCAAGTTGTTTATCATATTCATATGCTGGAATGAAGATCAATCTTTGAATATTTCTATTCAAAGTTCATAATGATGAACAGTGGGTTTTGATATACAAAATGAGCTTCATATTTAGAAATCAAGCTAATGTTCAGAATATAGAGGAAGAGTAATAGTCAAGTTTTAATGTTACTTTAGCATGAAGAAGTGTTTGTAGCTATAACCAAATGTTTCTACAGTTCCAAATTTTTGATGATTCATTTCCATATTTGATTCAAAATGAACTGATATTAGTACTCAAGCCTTAAGAGTGAATAACAGACAAATTTCAAAGTACAGTTCAGCAAATAGAGGCCAAGTCTGAAAGACATCAGTCATGAACAAATTTACATCAGTCATTGACTGTAGACATGTAATATAATAGAGTTTGTGAAAACCAAAGTGGAGACATAATGTTGGTTATGTGTCATATTCAGCAATCAGTCATTGACTGTATTTTACAACTGATGGTTATGAGTCCATGATAAAGATAGATCAGCAACTGTACAGAGAGTCCAATGCAAAAGGAAATGATAACAGAGATCTTGTTCTACTTAATAGATGTCGTGAATGAAGGTATTTCCCAAAATTATTATTGCAAGGGGAAGTTTGAAAGTCACAGTTCAAACTGAGAATTTATAATCATAACAGTGAGTGCATATTTACAAACAAACAGAGAAGCATCTATTATAGGAAGGCATGTTTTGCATTTTAAACTCATAAACTTTCATTGCAAACATTAACAAAGAGTTTGAACTTATAGTTCCTTCATTATATGTCGAGTTCCTGTATCATTCAGCAAAGCCCAGTGCATCAGAAGATCGACTTCATCAGTAAAGTCAAGTTTGTTCAAATAATGCCAAGTTTCAACAGCAAATGCCATGTTTTCAACCATTTTCGAAGACTTCTTCAGCATGTTAGGGTTTCTGTTCCCTAATTTTTTGCAAATGAAACAATAACAAATGCCGAGTTCAAAGAAAAATAATAAGAATTTGGAGTCCGCTATGCCATAAATGAATGCAGAAGATGTCAGTGCCAACACACTTCTTGAAAATCGAGATCATGCCACTTATGCCTCTCTTGAAAATAGTGAATGCAAAGTGGGTTGAGTCTTGTCAACTCTCCACTTTGCATCAATTTACACTTAGAGTCATTTAAGTTTGAATTTTAGGTTTGCAAAAAAAAATTTGAAAAGATATTTTCTCTTTTGTATTATGTTTTAATATTAGTTTTCTAATAGTAAAATTAGTATGATTTTTGGCAATTTTTGTAAAAGGAATTTAATTCCTTATGTTAAGCCAAAATTTAGGGAAAGGGCATTTTGTGAGGAAGTGGCTTAATGGCTACACTTGGGAGGCTATTTAGAAAAGTTTTTTTTTAGCTAGATGGAGCATTTCTAGGAGGTTTTTTTTTGGAGGTCTTGCATTTTCGGATTAGGGTTTGGAGAGCTTCTTAAGGGAGTCAGATTGTTTGTTTTAGATGTTGCAAATGTTGGAGAGAGAGCCTATAGTGAACTATTTAGTTCCTAAATGCTTGAAAGCCTTTTTGTAACCATTTTTCATCAGATTTTGGAAGAAATGAACCAAGTGTTTTAGCTCATATTTTGTGTATTTGTTCAATTTCAATTCTTGTTCTTCTTTTCTAACAAGTGTCAGATTGTTAATTATCTATAAGAAGTGAATGATTTTTTGTTCCTTCCTAAGTTAATTGATTTCCTAGGCCTTGCATGAGAAATGTATGTTGTTAATTGTTCAAGTTGTTTGTGGTAGAACCCTGATAGTATGAATTCATTAGCCTATATGTTGAGCAGTGAATCAAATTATTAAAGTATTCATTTTGTGAGTCAGATTTGGAACCCATATCTTTTGCAAAGTCTAAATTATTCATTGGTGTATCACCCTAATCTTTTCAGTCTTAAGTACTTTTTTCCCTTTTCCCAACTAATTTTTAGATTAGGAAAGTGATATTCAATATTTGATAGGAACCGGCCTAGAATCCAGAGATTCCTCTCTAATCATAGTCTACCCACAACTAGGAGAGGTTTCCATTGTCAGATAGAATTGTTGTTCTACCTTAATGTCTGATGTAAGGTAACAATTCTAAACTTGAACAAGACCTTTGATCAATTAGGTTCAGGATTGCAGAGAGGATCTCATTTTTACTTTGCATATCAAGGTTTCCTCTTTAGATAGTAATGACGAGAAGAAGAGGAGCATTTCCTTTCTGATATCCTCTTCCTTTTTCAAGGTTTTTCCATTTGAAACAAAGGGAATAGATCATGTTAATAGCCTTATGTTTCATAGCAGTCATATGAAAGAATCTTGTATTTGTATCCCCATCTTTTAGCCAAAGGGCTCTTGATCTCTGCCTCCAGAAAGATTCTTCTTTCGAGATGATGTTGTGAAAATTAGCCACCAGCAAATTTTCATTATTCTTAAACTCCTCCGATAGACCCTCTTTCTGAATTTTCTCCTAAACAACCTTTAGTTCTTCCTATTTTCTATTTTTAGCCAGAAATATGTCACCAAAAATTTCCTTATTCCACACTCTAACTTTCCTTTTAATAGTACTCATCTTTTTAGCAATTTTGTACATGGTGCCACCATCCTGGCTATAATTCCACCATTTAGCAATACATTCCTTCAATCTAGGGTGGGCCAACCACATTTTTTCAAAATGAAAGGGGATGTTCTTTTTTCCATTTAGAGTATTGGCATTAAAAATTATGGGAAAATGATCGGACCCAATTCTCAGAGAGGAAGATAAAGTGCAAAAAAACTTAGAAATTATATCAAAAGATAACAGAGTTATGTCTAACTTAACCTAAATGAGAACAGCTCCATTTCTTCTATTAGACCAAGTATAGGCAATTCCCTCTAGCTCCATGTCCATTAGAGATTGGTCATTGATGTACTCCATGAGGTCCATTCTACTGTCAATTTGAGAGGGTACCCCTCCCATTTTGTCAATAGCCTAGAGAGGCATTTTAAAATCACCCATAACCATCCAACTAGTCTCTTAGTAATTGCTTCTGATTTCTTTTAGTCTTTTCCAGAATTTTTGTTTGCCATTTTTAGTGTTGGGAGCGTAGATGTTCATCAGGTTCCATGAAAAATCATCTTCAAGATGTTTAACTTTGACAAGGATGATATTTTTCTCCACCAGCAAGACCATGCAGTTAACAAAGATATTGTTCCAAAAAATAACAACACTACTAGAGGCTCCTTCAAAGTCACTTCCTATACTATTTCTATTCTTAAAAGGATGAATTTTTTCAACTTTACTACTTAACATCTTTTTTTCTTGGATAAGCAAAATATCAAGTTTGTCGTCTTAACAATATTTCTCAAAACATCTTGCTTATGGGGACTATTCAGTCCTCTTATATTCCAAGAAAGAATCTTCATTCAAAGGATTGGGGAGCATATCTCTGGGATGGTAGACTGTTTACCATCTGCAATATTCTTTTTTGCTTCTTGTTCCCTTGTTATTTTGTGAGTAGGTCTACCTCTTCCCCCTAACGGTGAACCAACATCAGCTTTCTTCCTTCTAGTTTGAACTCCTCCCTGGGGAGTACTTTCTGATTTCTTGCCTGACTCTGATATCCTTTGACTCCCCCCACCTTTTTTAGAAAGTTTTTTAAGCTTCTTTTTATCTATAACATCTGATCAGGGGGTCTCTTGGATCTCCATAGAGGGTAAATCTTCTACTAAGTTCTCCTTTTGGTTATCTTCCTCACTTACTTCAAACTAGCTCCTACTGCTACTAGCTATAGCAGGTAAATTTTCCAACCCATTGATTTGAAATATAACTAAATCAGAGTTTCCTATCATAGTTCCTCCAGGACCAATAGGAGAGTGGGTATTACCATTGATTTCTTTCCCTTCTTCATTAAGATTTAGAGAATTCTGTTGAATATGGTCATCTGATTTGTCCTTATTTGACTGTTCTCCATCTTTGTCTTTCTCTCCATTGTTTTCAACTATATCCTTAGTTTTCTCTGATTGAATAGGATCTTCCTTGACTTGTTCTTTCTTATCTCCATTAGTTTTTAAGACTTCATTATTCTACTCTTCCTCATTAGGAATGTTAGGTTTAATATGGATCTTTGTTGCTCCATTCTTTTCTCTCCATTCAGTTCTTATCTCTTTCTTTTTAGCTTTCTCCTTTTGTTTCATCGAGCATTGTTTAGCCCAATGCTTAGATTTTTTGCATGTAAAAAAAGCAAAGGGAAGAGACTCAAAGTCCACCATTTGAATGTGTTTTCCTAGCTTTGAGTTAATAGTTATAACCTCTGGTAGGTATGCCTTTTGGTTAATGTTGACACAGATTCTGGCATAGACAAGTCTTGATCTTGTCGTTGTCATCGGGTCTATAGAAAAAAGCTCCCCAAAGGAACCAACTAGACCCGCAAAAATGTCTTCATGCCAGTATTCCAGAGGTAGACCTTGAAAATGAACCCACACTAGGGCCACTTCAAACATACATGCATTCAGGTCAAGTCTAGTACCCCATTTTTGAAGAGCCAAAGATGATTTGTCGAACATCTAAGGGCCACCACAAAGAACATCAGAAAGGTCCTCAGCGCTTGAGAAAACAAACATGAAGAACCCCTTTGGCAATTTCATTATATCTACTTGACCCTTTAGTTTCCATTTTCTAGTATTAAACAACCTTACCGCATCTATAATAGGTTTAGGACCAATGAATTTTCCAACCAGCGTATTTTTCATTGTAGACACAGTGTGGTCTACCAATGAATTAGGAAGGGAAATACTAAACACTTCCTTTTCAGGATCTGAAGTATTATCAACAGAAGGAAAAGAGGATTTTCCAATTGGTTTGACCCAAACAAGGATGACCAACTACCTTTGTTCAAACTTTCAGAGAAAGAATGAAAAACATTCCCAGGAAAGGGAGACTTACCGACAATAGTCCCTGGTTTTGAGCCTCCGTCTTGGGAAAGCTTTATGTCTTGATCTTTGTCCCCTTTATTGTTCTTGGTGGAGCCCTCTTCAGATTGACCTCTAGAAATATTTTGTTCTTCTTCCAAAGAGATTTCTTGAATGCATCCATGTGCAGAGTTCCCTCCCAAAGCAAGATTTGAAAAGGCATGTTTTCCACCTTCTCAGGAATGATTACTATCTGGGTCTTTGTCCCCTTCAAAGTCCTTCTCTCCCCCGTTCTTCTGCTGGTCACCTGCCACTGTAGATGCTTGAAACCTGCCAGTTGAAGGTTTCCCGCCCAGTGATATTTTTGAATTTCCTCCCTCTAGTCATCACCTTCCTTCTCTGCTTCCTTCTCCGCTTGCCATGCTTTTAAAATCATAATGTTACCAAAGTTACTCTCCTAGGGCATCATGTGATTCATTTGCATCCATTTACAATCCTTTCCTCTATGATTGCAGATATATTCCTATATCCAAAACTAGAATCAATGATTGCAACTTTATATTATAGTCATTGTGGCCATTAAAATAACCAAGTTTGAACCTATATTATATCGAGTCAAATTATCATTTACTAAAGAGCTCACCATAGAGTATTTAGTATGTAATCTTTCCATTTAGTCTATTAATTTGAGTGAGAAAAATACTTGTATAGGATTAATAGTATTTAGGAATCTACTTTATTTTAATTAGGAAATTCGAATGTTAATTTCAAGTGGCTAAGTTGGTCTTACTCCTATCAACATAATCAATTAAGAGATGGATTTGCAATTAGATACCATCAACAAGTAGGGAACTTGTCAATTCACTACCACCATGTAAGGAGTGAATACCTATGATTATGGATTGAAAGAAACAAAATGAGTATAGGCATCACTTCAAGGTGAAGAGAATGACACCTCTAAAATCTGAAACCAAACCCGGTTAGTTTTTACAAAAAAAACTATTATAGACCTGTTGTAATTTTCCAGTGAGCATTTGATGTTGATTTTGGTAAAAACCAGACTTGTAGAAGAAAGAGGACCTCTATTCTTGAAAGTAATCAAATTTATTTATAATTCCAAGTTCATACATTGGTTATATGGGTCATGTTGAATGCAAAACTATGTTGGTGTTTTAAACAACAATAGGTATAGTGATGTTATTTCAATTTTGGTAATGTTAGTGTTATTTTCCATAGTCATGTACTTTTTATGGATGAATGAAACATGAAAAAATAGTTTATTTTGCAAAAAAAATCCCTTTGTTTTTGGGTAAGCCTTAGTATGTCAACTTACAAAAATATAAAAACCCAAAAAAAATCAGGAGTGTTCATTACAGTATCTCACTCTTTCTTGTAAAGTGTTATATAAATTTATTGTGGATGTTAGAGGTCATATGTATGGATGGTGTTGAGATCTTCATACTTGTAGACTACATGGCACAAATCACAACCAAGATACACATCAGCTCACTAGGATTCCTATATATAAATATTTTCCCTAAGTAAAACTGAGCCATGGTTGGATTTCTTCAACTTGATGAGTGAGGATTGTTTGCTCAAGAAAATACCTATAAGTTCATTAGAGATCATATTATATGCTTACCCTCCAAATATGACATAAAAGGGGAATATCTTCCTAAGGTGGGGTGACTGATTTTTGAGGCATCTCAACTGAGGAATTTTTAAAACACTTTCCTCCCAAGTACATACACATAATCAAAATCAACTAATGTTGTCTCAATCTCCATGTTGCACCTATTTTTGTTGGAGATAATATAGTCAAATTTTTTAGTCCTTTTGTCAATATTCTAGATGGAATTAACATCATTGCACTGTGTGTCAAGATATCATGGAGGTACTTATTTAAGCAATGTGTGAAGTGATTGGAAAAGCATATATCCTATGGAGATTTTACCAAGGGGTATCATACACCAAATTAATGTCTCTCTTGGAAGTAATTTAACAAGATACCTTTAGGTTTTTGCCTATATTAAATGCCTCATCTCAACAACATCCCTCCAACAAAGCATCCTTCACAAGACATTCTAGATGGGTTCATTTTATGGATTATGCAAACCTAAGCATGTAACGGGTGGGAAATAGAACAAATTGTTTTGTTCTCTCAAGCTTGATGCACAAATGGAAAACCCATACTCTTTAGAAATGAAGGTTCAATAACTCATCAAAGAACATATCAAATCTTGGAAAAGATCATATATATAGAAAAAAGAGTAAGTTATTTATAATGTTTCTTCTTAGATATTTCCTTTTTTTCTGCAAATTTACTTAATATTTAATATCATATTCTCTTAAAATAAACTTCAGTAGGTATTGCAATTATCGGGGATGTGTTTCCTAGTTCTACATTCACTGATCATATTTTGCAGTTTAATAATATTCCACAGGTAAATAAACTACATTCAGTTCTTTATGCGGATGGGTTTGGTAAATAGAAAATGCAATTCTCCTCATGGGAATTGAGAAGATGAGAGCCACTACCATTTATGCTTGACATTTTCTTTCTTAATTTATGTCATTAATTGTTTTGATATATGGAAAACATATTAATTATTAAAGTAAAAATATTAATGTTTTTATTTCATTAATAAAAGATTAGATTAAGTGATGATGAATGAATTAGACTGTCTCATAGTATAAAGGTTTTAGATACATCCAAAACTTGTAGAAACTTATCATATAAATTTATATTATAAGAAATTAGAAAAAACTATGTATGAGAGAAATTACAACTCAGTGCAAATAATTTGGACGTGATTCCATTTCCCTCTCTCCCTATAGATTAACTTGTGGTATCAAGACAAGACAAATACAAAGAAATGATAGTAAAAAATAATTGGTATGGCTAGAGATCAACGAAGAGATTGTATGCTTTGGAGTCGAGGACAATGAATCGAATTACTATCATTGCTTCTACTATTGAAAACATAGAGAATATGCACATGTTCACCCAATACCATGACTTATGTAATGTGTTGAGATTCTTCCCCTTCACTCTGATGTACATGTGATTTTCCATCACAAATGTTAGGGGAAAGGTATTGATAGTACAATAAATTAAACTTACTCATCATCATTGGAACTTTACATGTGAATTAAATTGGTCTATCTATTTGGATGTCTCATTTACCTATTTTCATTTCATTTTCATGGAGCCTTGGATTTAATTGAGATTTTCATTTCCCTGATAATGATAAGGAAAGTAAGAAAACATCTAAATTGTAAAGGGGATTGATACTTAATTTTCCCAAAATCCTCTCATTATAATGTAATAGATGTTAACCCTTCATTACTTATACTAGTGGCATTGGATAAATAATTAATTGAAACACTATTATTTTTTAATTATGAAGGGGCACACCCTCAAAAAATTGTTACAAACCTCTTTACTATGACTTTTTTGTTTTAAGCCAATGGTTGTCAACCCTCCATTCCTACCAGTGGCAATGGAGAATATTTGGGTTTTAAGTGAATATTTCCTTGCAAAGTATTTTCTAGGGGGTTCAATTATTTTCATTTTTTTTTTCAAGTATATTGCATGTAGCAGACTTAAACTTTTTTTCTCAGCATTGTTTATTATTATTTTTATATTTGCAGTTTCCCCCAATATAAATACTAAATATGTGTATAATTTTATTTTTTCACAACACCCAACATGAGAAGGTTCACCATTGCAATATTTTTTTCTTTGAACAACTCACTTGGAGGGCCAAGTAGGGACTTTTAATGAATTATTTCTTAGACAATGAGACTTATCAATATATAAACAAATTCATTGTCTTTTCCACTCTTTTTTCATGCCATGTGTCTATAAGTATTTATATTTTTAACATGTTTTTTGTCTGTAACAAGGATTGTATTTCATATATGCATTTGATTTCAGAATAAGTTAAAGCACATTAATGCCTTAAAATTGTGTTCCTTTCACAATGGACATTAATATCTAAAATTTTGTCAATTTAAATTAAAATACATTTGTAAATTTAGGCATACCCAACATTCCCATGCCCTTCACAAATCACTTCCCTAATTATATTGTAATCTCAAGCATATGTGACTTATATTCATAGTAAAAATTAGGAAATGAATCTTAAGTATATCTGTATGCGCTAGTTTTCACTCTCAATTGAATAGCTTCATATAAAAGTAGATTTGTCAGCTTATTAAATATTCAAACACTTCTACAGAAATTTAGTACAAAATATAAAACACTTTTAGAGAAGTAATTCAAATTGGGTGTGTTTTTTAGTGAACAATTTGGTAGTTCTCCTATCCTGAAACCATTCAAGTTTCCCATTGCAAATAATTTTTTTGTGTAAGCTACAGTTTGGATATTCTAACCATCTTGGTAAGTAATTTTTGCCTTGTTACATGAAGATGTTTTTACAACATACATATGTTATGTAAGAGAAATGAATCTAGTGGAATTCTTTTTTGCTCAAATGGGTATTTAAATAGACCTTAATATCATGATTAGTTTTTCTTGGTATATGCCTTGTAATCAATGACCACCTATAATAATATAGGTTCAATTTCATAGTCGGTAATTGCTTGGATCCATCACAAGGTTTAAATTTTATAAAATCTTAAATGAGATTAAGAATGAAACACATTGGGCTTAATCACACGGTGAACAATTATACCCTACATTTGATATTAAACCCTCAAAAAATGTAGTTCACTACGAACTCAATTGTATAGGATAGAATTTCTATTATTGTGTCATTTGTTTAGTTTTTTAATTTGATTGTGTTTAATTTTTTTTTGCATTAAAATTTCAGATCATACATTATGATTTATCATCTGAATATTTGAAAGTGCAAAGAGATGTTTGTACTTTCAAATATCCTAATGATAGATCATGAAATGTGATCTCAAATATTAATAATCAAATCTTAAAATAACAATGAACTTTTAGTATTTAAAGGGTACTAGATCAATGGAAGAGCACATGCTTTACAAGCAGGAGGATGGTGGTTTGATTCCATCATGCCCTAAATATACAACTAAATATGTTACTAAATATGCAATTAAATATGTGACTAAATATACGACTAAATATTTGACTAAATATGTGACTAAATATATGAATAAATCAACGACCAAATTGATGACAAAATATCTAACTAAGTATACGACTAAGTATGCTACTAAATATATGGCTAAATATGTGACTAAATATACCACTAAATATGCGACTAAAGATATGAATAAATAAATTATCAAAACCAGTGACTAAATAAATGACTAAAATCATTTAGTCATAAATTTAGTCGAGTTATAAATGACTGCAAATTAACTACTAATAGTCATGTGACTAAGTTTAGTCATTTATATATAATTTTTAGTAATTATTTTAGTCACATATTATTGTTTTTGATACCAGTAATCAAGATTCACACACTTATCCTTATCTCCAGTCATATGATGTGAGCATCCACTATTAATGACCCATTCATCTCTTTTAAAAACTCATGAGACCAATGCTTTTTCTTCATTAGGATTATCTTCTTTAATAACAATGAACACATTTTCTTCCTCACTATAAATAGACTCATCATTAGTCACACCTTCTTCAGCAACATAAAAACTTTTATGACCCTGAGAATGGTATTTCTTAGATTTGTCTTTGATATCCTTGAAGTTTTTGTTCGGACATCTAGATGTAATATGACCAATCATATTACAACTGAACCATTACTTATCGGATCCATTAGGTAGTCTTTTCACAATCAAGGCTTCAAGTTCATCAATCTTCCATTCTTCTTCCATGATCTCTTCCTAATCCTTAGCAAGGTGTTTGAATTTCATCTTTGTATAGCTTTCTCCCTGGTCATACTTAGTCACACTAGCTTTGAATGAAGTCTCAACCTTCAAAAGTTCCTTACCAAGTGTAGTCATCTAGAGTATACCTCCCAAAGCTTATCTTTAAATGTCTCTTTTAGTTCCCAATTCCTCAATAGAAGCAACCTTCTCACTATAACATGTAGATAAAGATCTCATAATATTGTCTACAACTTCATTATCTATCAAGGTACCACTGACACATATGATTGCACAAATTAGATCATTTATTCTCTACAAATAGACTGAGGTAGTTTCACCTTCACTCATCTTCATATCTTCATATCTTTCTTTTAATCCCTACAACTTAGCTTTCTTAACGTATAAGTCACCTTTATAAATAGTTTCTAATTTTGTCCATACCTCATGTGTGGTCCTTAATCCATAAATGTGTGAATATTCTAAATCAGATAAGGTGCTAATAAAGGATTCCCTTGCTAATTGTTCTCCTTTAATTTCTTCTTTTCATCTTCATTATCATTTGTTAGGTCATTCAAAATAGCATAAGGCTTCTTAGTGATCTACCAGTATTCATCTCTTGTCCACGTGCATATCAGGTAGCTAGTCATCTGATCCTTCCAAATTAGGTAGTTGATTTCATCAAAATTTGGACTCTCTTTTTGCATACTTACCATGACAGATCTCCTTTAAGCAGTCAAGCTTCTTCAAAAGGACTAAGCTCTGATACCAATTGTTAGGCCCCAAAGGAGGCCAACACAACTGATGGGGGGGTGAATTAGTTGTGTACATCTAACTATTTAAATTCCACTTTAGCCACTTAGATCTAAAATATAAACAATAATACAAGATCCACAACATATAACATAAAACACCAATATTTTTCTCAAGGAAACCCAGTTAAGGAAAAACCCCAGTGGGAGTCAAACCCACAAGATGAATGTACTTTGCTAAAAGTAATGCCCAGTTAAGAGCAAATAGAGAACAAAGAATGCACTTGCAACAAAAGGCTTATATCCCAATCTACAGGCTCACTTTCCATAGCTCATTTCTCACAATACAATCTCAGATATGGCCCTCATTTGGGTTAACCAATCTATCTTAAATTATAACATGGTGGACATATAGTTCATTAAAACTAAACTTAAAAATAGCATCTCTTATGAAAAATAGTTCCAATAAAGTATAATCTCTTCCTTAAGTGCAGAATGTGAATACCAACATCTCTCTCACACACACATATTCTCTCTCTCATAATTAAAAAATGATCTCTCATTTATACTGATTACAAATAATAATCAATGACTAGGTCGACTAAGACCAGTTATAATAAAATATATAAACATTATGCTCAATCTCCAAATAAATCCAAATGAATTCATCCAAGACTTAGATAGGACCCAAATCTTCAACCACAAACACAATTGTATGTCACCAAGGAAGCATCAATAATCACAACACATTACTCCATCAAGTAGGCTAGGACCTAAATAAAGAAATGCCAACACACTACCAAAACAACAAATCTGATCATCTTAATCAATGTGAACCAACAAGACGATCATCACACAATCCAAGAAAACCAACAAGAATCATGAATACCATCTAGAATCTTCACATCATATTCAACATGAAATCTAAACTCATCTTTATCTTTGATCAATAAGATCACTAAAATATCAAAGTTTATCATAACAAAAGATAGCTTGTTGTACTTTTAATCATAAACAACACTAGTTACAAATACAATGATAAGGTACTATGTAACCACTAGCTTTGCAACCTCTCAAACATCAAATCCAAGATATATTGAACCAAATACTCATCCATTGTACATAGGAACATTGTAACATCAACAACCAGTAACTTGATCATACTTCACTCACACTGTCATCCAAACTTCTTTGAATCTTTGTAGATTAACTATAGACACCTCTAAATAATACATCACAATCGCCACTCAAGATCTTCAACATATCACCTAATCAACTAAAATCATCTTCATTGAACATACTAAATGCACTATCTAAAATAACAACTAGTATGTTGACATCAATGACAAAACACTAATGTCAGCACACCCAAATACCAAACTCTAAAATGTTCAACAATCTTCCAACACAAAGATATATATATAGAAGGGTTTCACTAAAATAGAAACCCTATAACAGATAAATTGAAAAGAAAGTGGAAACCATTAACAATCATATTAAAACCATAAAATAGATAACTTATTAAACCCTTGATCCCTAACATTGGAAATGAAACTACAAAACCTTAACACTAAAATTGAAACCCTAAAATTGATAAATTGAAATGAATTCAGAATCCTTTAACAAGAGCAGTGACATTAAAAACCCACAAACACTGAAATTGGAACCTGTTATCCCCTAACATACATACATACATATATATATGTAGGCATATATGCAACTATAGGTATATATGTATCTATGTGTGTGTGTGTGTATAGATATGTATGTGTATGTAACTTTGTAGTGGTGGGGGCCGAAACGTGCACACCCTAACTTCAAAGGTTAACAATATCAATACTTATAACACCATGTTTTACAATTAAACCTTTGACATATAATGTAATGATTGGGCCAAGCTGTGAACAATTTGAACAACCCTGAACAATTTAAGTGTTATATATGGCATGAAATCAACCTTTCATTGATATATGTCATTCTTAGAAACAAATAAGTGATTATTTGTGTGTGTCCTAGAAGTGAAAATTACCTTACAATTATATAGTGTGTTTTACATTCAATTGAAGTATATTTTACATTCAATGGAAGTGTCTTCTACATTTAATTGAAGTGTCTTTTAAATTCAAATGTAAAAAATGCATAGTAGGCCATCCAAATCACCATTCATGCATATATGTCATTTTTCAAACCAATAATTGATTAGTGCACTTTTAGTAGATGTGTAGATCACCTTTTTAGTCTAAATTGAAGTGTCTTCTTACATTCAGTTTACATTACCACAAAAAAATACCTCAAGTGCAAATGGTAAGGGGAGATGAACCAATGCATGCACAAGGTCCTAAATATGGCCAAACATACATATAGATGTGCACACAACACTACCAATATCAAATAGAATAAGGACACTTTTCTATTTAAAACCTTCCTATTATTTAATTATGTTGCACTCAAACATTAACATTGAACTCACTATGCAACACAATTTGTGCGTATAAAGATCTTCATATGGTAGAGTTTTCTCATTCTATTCGATACCTCCTCTCAATACTTGTAGAAAACCCAAGTTGAACACATTTTGACTGTAAAATGATCAAGCACTCTAGAATGGGTAGGATAGAAAGGAATGTTAGGTGTCTTGATTCATGAAGAGTCAGACATATTGAATGGAGTTGCAATGTTAAAGGCATCCCTTAGCTAAATGTAAGGTGAGTTGATGTGTAGTAAATGCAACTGCATGTTGCTTTAAAAATACAAGCCTCTTGGTGCAAGTAGATATTGAGCTGATAAGAACAAATACTTCACTTGAACTTGGCCACAAGGTATCAATCATGAGTTTTAGTCTAATTTTGACTCCCTTTTTAGTGTTAAACTATGTTGATCTTCCCCACAGTAGGTGAGTGGGACACCTTTGCAACCAAGTTTAATGCTAAAAAATTACCCAACTACAATGTTGTAGTGTAAGGTGGTCGTAGGAAGTAATGGTGGTCAAGGTGGTGGATTGGGTCACGTTGTGGTGAAATGTTGCATGACCACCCTAGTCTGTATGAAGGTAATCAACTTATTTTTTCCTTGGGCCCCATGTATGTCTCGATCAAGGCACCAAAATGTTAATATGGATACACCTTGGACCAATCGATTCATAACCCATGATGAATAATTTCCAAATGGGCTCAACTTTGGATTTGGGGTTGCAAACTTGGCCAACTATGGTGGCAAAAAAATGAGTATGGGGTCCATGTGGCAACCCACATTGACCCCTGAAGTCAAGGTGTGCACATTTTATCTCCTCTACCCTATATATGCCAATTAAAAACCTAATCCTTCAAAACTATGAAAACTAGTCTTATTGCATTGAAATTTACTTAATCTTGTTGGTCACATCTTGGCTCAATCATCCTATAAGATGTTGCAAATTGCATTGACATATCAATTGAGAAAAAAGGATAGAGTTGAAAACAAAATGCATTGAAATTTACTTATTCTTATTGTTCAAATCTTGGCTCAATCATCCTATTACATGTTGTAGATTACATTGACATATTAGTTAACAAAAAAGAACATACTTGGAAACAAAATGCATTGAGATTACAATAAATTAGAAACAAAAATCATCCCAAAGTTAGGTAAACCAATTAGGTAAAGTAGTTTTTGATGAGGTGGGTGATGGGCTTGAGGCTACAATGGGAGCCATGTTCTCATCCCCTATTGTTCCTTGAGTGCTACTCACTCCAGCTTATATTGGGTTGCAATATACAGTTCTACCAGCATATGTTGGGACCCCTCCACTATAGTTATGAGCAACAAAAAACATAAGAGATGGTGAAATTGGTGCACAATTATGATCCATTGAAAAATTTAGGATGTTTATGTTGATTATATCCCGCAATATGACATGCCCTTCAGGTAGGGGCATGAATGGAATGAATGGATTGTTTAACATCTTCTTTCTTTCTAAATCCTTGGGTTGGTCCTCAAGCCTCCTTTCCTCTCCCTCATGTTCCTTTGCTTTATTTTCTCACTTTTGTCTTTCATCTTCCTTCTTCTCTTCTTCTTTCAACTTTCATGTTCCTTACAAAAATTCTCCTTTTCTTTTTTGTCCTTGTCCTTCATTTCTTTTTCCAATTTGCATCAAACCTTGTTTTCTATGTTCTACTCTCTCTCTCTCTCTCTCACACACACACACACACACACACACACACACACACACACACACATGTCCTCTAGTTCTTTCTTCCTTATCTCTTTCTCCATCAATAATTCCATGTAATCATCAGATGTTAACAACTAGGATTCTTGACTCAAGCAGATCCCTTTATCAGTCGTCTTGCCCTATTTTTGGTTAACGATGCAAACAAAATACTTTAATAATTTGGTCAATAACATTTCCTATTGAGATCCCAATGTCTCTCTTACTTGTGACAGTAGGCTTTCATCTTCCTCATTCCCACCTTCACATATTTATCGTGTCATATCTACATCTATATCACTATTTGATTGCATACTTTCAACATAGTAATGCATAATTTCTTCCACGATAGCATTGGGTGGTGTAGGGAAAGTGAAAGAGGAATCCTCTTCTTGGCCTTGCAAGTCCACACTTAGATTCACAACCTCTTTTGACAACCATGTGGGTGTTATTCGCTTTAATGAAATTCCAAGTCTTTCTATTTCATTCTCTATTGGTTGATTACATTCTACCAACCATATGGGTGCTATTCACTCTGATGACATTCTAAGGCCCTCCATTTCATTTTCTTTTCGTTGTTTACACTCTACTTGTGAATTTGAATTAAAATGATAAAGTTGAGCTATGTTTTTTGCCACATATTCATTTGACACATCAAATCCAGATAGGCTTAGCATATTCTACACTACACAAACATCTTTGTCACTATTAATTTCACATGTGTTGTTGGGATGCATGTCATCTATGAGTGTATGAGGATTAAGGGGTCGTATCCTTATCATTTTGAATCCTTCTACAATGTTAGACACAATAAATGCCCTTGTCAAAGATTTGTTGCCAATCTTTGCTAGTTATGCCCTTTTGATTTCAACATTGGGGAACCTTGCCAACCACAAGGATCATTATGTTTTAAAGTAAGATTTGAATGGAGAAAATGCACTCACATCGAGGGGATGGATTTTATGAGATGTGTGTGCTAACAATGTCAGAAATTCAATTCCAGGCATTTGAGCCTCTTGGATGGTTGTCATAGCAACATGGTTGTTGTGGCAATCAAATATCAACAATTGTCTATTTGTGGGTGATACACCCCCTAGAACAAATCGTGCAAAGTGGCGTAACCAATTTAGGAAGAGATCCTTGGTCATCCACACATGTTGTTGGGATTCCATGCAAGCACCTTGTTCTCATTTTGAAATTTAATTTTGTAACTTGTTGCCTTCGAGCAAGTAGAATCCTAAAATGATTTTCCTGAAAGCATTCACACAACAAAGAATGATAATCCATTCACAACTCTTGGGAGCTACGTAGGAGACATTACATCTTCCTTTTCTAGCAAGTACCCTCATAGCCCCATTTCTTCCCACCTACATGTCAGTTTCATCACAATTCCATATGCAAGTAGGTCCATAGGGTTTTGCAACATATGTTTTTGACAAAGTCTTATAGAAAGAAACCACAACAATTGGTCTAAGATTCACTGATCTATCTTTGCCAAGGCCTTCCATTGTCCATAGTGTTAGTTCTAGATGGTGGGCCTCAAATCCCAACCATCATGACTTATCAGGTATTCCATGTTTATTCTCACATATCTGAGCCACAATTGCCTTCAAGTTGACAATCTCGAGCCCATGACCCAATGCAACCATCTCTTGGCACCACTGGATGATTTGCTCTTCTTCTTTAGGGGTGAGGATGGTTGGGGGACCTTTCTTAGAGGTGGTTGTGAGACCACCCAACCATTTAGAGAGTTTGGCTATTGGAATACCCCATTTATTTGGTGATGCCCTTATTGACATGTCATTTGTAATGCCCCGCCAGGGAACCCAAGAGAAGTTAACCTAAAACATGCTACTAAGTTTGGTGGAAAGTTTTTTTTTCTAAAGTTTACATTCAAGATAAACATTCACATGAAAGCATTAACCATTAACTCACATAACACACATCGTAAACATAGGCTACAAATATAATGGGTCCCATGACGTAGTATTACTTTCTAACATAACTCATTTAATAACATCAACAAAAGATTCCATAAATTAAATACAACAATTACATCATAATGATTACATTCCATGAATATCCATGAAGCCTAATAAACATACATCCACTACACATGTCGCAGGGTATGCAGTAATCACTCTAACATCTAAACTACAATATCTGGTTTAAGTATCACATGCAATACTCTAATACAAGATTTACAATATAATGATATAATTAATGAACCACAAAGAAGAAGTAACATAAGCAATCCAACTATAAAGACACCATCAAGCACTGGCACCAAGATGTCGAATCTTGAATGGTAAAGAATCACTACCACCCGTCCGTGTAGAACCACAAAGGTCTATCCCACCATGCTGAGGAGATAACATCGGACCCCAATCGGATAATCAAGTCAAATCAGGAAACACCACTAGGAAATGAATCCTGAAAGCTTACTAACTCAAGGTCAACAAATATAGTGATAGGTATGACTCACTAATCCAGAGGCAACCGACCATGTAGGATAACTAGACTATGCATAGGAAGGTATCATCATGTACGTCTAACCCTTGAGTCTCATCCTGGTAATCTCTCTGGATCCCGGCACTCAAGTGACCATACATGGATCAATGACTTCTCATACAGATGAATCCATTAACTATGCTAGACACACCTCTCAAGGTGACCAACATCATCTCCATTCCCATCTTAGTTTGTACTAGCACTTAAGCACGGGCAAGGAACTTATCTTATTAGGTTCATTTATTTCCCCTTAATTTTATTAGGTTATCACTTGATTACAGATACTTACAATAAGTGATCCTAGCATCCACTTGTGGGCCCCGACGCTTATTGCAAGCCACCCCCTAATACATATCTAGGTAAACTACCCTAGGCTCATAGATCTCTTCCTAGAGCTAACATAGATAAAAATCAGATAGTCACACATCCAGAATCATCACAGAAATCAGGATTGACTAAAATACATAATCAATAGAACATAGCACAACATGAGCCTATAAGGTCAAATGGGATATAAAACAAATCACACTCATGCCATACATAAGAAACAACATGAACATAGAAGACAATTCTCAAACCTCTATCTTTCCTAGGTCATCTAGCACCCATAAAACTGATAAACCCAACATCCAGGAAAGATAAAACCATATTGCAGAAAACAACCAATTCCAGTATGAAAAGATGCATCTACAATCATAAGATAACTTGTACATTCAATATTATATAAAAGCTCAAATAAAACATACAATGGAAATCCACACTTTACAATTCATACCTAGACTAAATCAAATAAATATTTTAAATCCAAAACAATTTGATTTAAACTATCCTATTGACCAATTCAACTAATTTATTAAATAAAGTTTACCCAAGCATTTATTAACCCAAAGTCCACTAGACTATCAATTAAAACAGCAGTAAAACTTTATCCAAAGTCCTAATAGTCTCAAAAATACTTATCTATTTAATATTGGATGACAATTATTAATCATTATTATTAATAAAATTGTCAATATTAAATGATTACTTCCGACATAGATTAATATTATTTAAATAATAATATTAAATAACACAAGAACTTATTAGCAAATGAAATTATTATTATTAATTTAAATCTAATAATAATAACCATTATACAAAAAAAACTAACACTAACTATTCACAAGAATATTTAATAAAATTAAAATTAAATAACATTAATAAATTTATTAATATTAAACAATAAATATTTAATAAAAAATTTATAACAAAATTTTATAAAGCACATACCAAAATTCACTTAATTAATAAATTTTAATTATAAAACATTAATAAATATCAAATTAACTAACAATTTAACATCACATAATTATTTAAAAAGAAAAAGGTGGGGGAACATTCCCTGCCACTGCGCAGGTCCCCATGCCAAGTCTGCCACGGCAGACCGTGTGCAGACCTGGTACTACGCACGAAATACCGTGTGGAGTACCAGGTCTACGCACGGGCTACCGTGCGTAACCTGCACCCCTTACGCATAGGGAGGGGGGTAAGGGACAGGTGGTCCCCACCCCCTTCACTAAAAACAAGTCTCTTTTTTTTTATATATAATATTTTTACTTTATGAAAAACGATATCATTTTTTAATAACAATTTTATTTATTTCATTTTTTTTTTATACATGTATTTTTATAAAAAAATAACAATACAAAGAAATAAGTTTTGTATTAATTTTAAAGAACATATATATTTAACATTATTAGGAAATATTTCCTTTGCAAATTTTTAAAAAAGGCACTGTTTCCAAAAATAGAAATTTACAGGCTCTACAATATTTTCTCCAGAAATGGAAATTCACCATTTTTACACTCACACACATGTGAGTTTGTCTTTTCCCTTAATTTTTATTTACTTCTATATTTTGCAAGCACAATCACATTTACTAATGTTTTCTTTGTCTTTTGTAGAAAATAAATTTTCTACTTTGGTAAATTTGTTTTGACTGTCATTTTTTGACAAAGATTGAGTTTTTTACCCAGATTGCATTTTTTCAACTCAAATTGGATTTTTGACAACAACCCAATAATTTATTTCCTCCATTCAATAGTTTGAACTATAGCTAGTTTAATTTTTCATTTTCTAAGGGTTCTACATTGAATTTTCTCTCGAAATTTCAACAGCATAACCCTACTATGCTAAGTCATAAAATAATCTAATAACCAAGAATCTAAGGGTTTATTAACACCCAAAATGAAAGCAAAACTATAAATAGATTTATAGCAATAAATCAAAACAAGCATATGAAAACAATGAAAATTCCACAGATAAATTTAGAGGGGGGTTCCTTCAAACCCTACCTCAATTCCAATGCTAGAACTGTAAAAGAATGTCTGTAGAATGTTGAAACTCCCAGATTTGACAACAGAAGAACTCAATTTGCATATCTGAATCATAGTGCATGCAAAACCCAAATCTAGATGTAAACAATCTTCACCCAGAAACTCAAGCACACACACCAAAGCTCAAGAACACAAAGAAGTCTCAAAATCTCCAAAAGCTCTCTCCAAAATTCTCCAACAACCTGATTAACTCCAAATGAATGCAAAATCCCCCTATTAGGGATTCAACTCCACCATTTATGCAAACCCTAGATGACTCATAGGACATCTCCTATTCAAACTCTCCCTCTTTAGTTGAGAGAAAATACTAATTAATAATTTAAATATATTTAATTGTGCACAACCCAACTTAGTCTCCTAAAGACAAGTTGACTCCTTTTTGAAAAAAATGACATATTCAAACTCAATAAAGCACATGTTATTATTATAATCTCTCATTAAATAATTTAATATTCCAAACACCATTAAATCATGCAATTTAATAATTTAATATCTAATGGACAATATTAATCCTATTTTCACATAATTAATTAATTAAAACCAAATATCCTAATATTTGATTTTTAATTAATTAATAAACATACAAAAATATAGGAATTAAATTTAATATTATTTTTCAATTATAATATTAATTTCCATAACTATAGAAAATCACATATTCAAACAGCAATGAATCAGGATCATCAAATAAACATACAAACATAAAGAAGGGATCCACGAACTTTGTCACCTGACAAATTTGGGTAGGGCAGTCAACAGATACTTATCCAATAATTAGGATAAATTGGCTTAGGATAGGGTTTTAGGTCTGTGTATTATCTCCCCTCTTTACCATTGAAATGAATGTTTGTGGGCACACTCACTCCTGCCAATTTAGGGAAGACGATGCCTTGTACCTGCAAACCTATCATCACAAATTAAAGCATGTACATACAATATATAACAAACAATGATAGGGTACGATCAGTCATGTGGATCTCGACAAAGCAAGTAACTACGCCTCTGCCCTCTACCATACAGACACATAAAATAGATACATACAAATGAACACCATACACATGCTAGTATGGGGTAAGTACATCATAATCCAACTGAAACACAAACCATTACATCATAATAATACCAATATCAAAATACAACAACATATCATAATCATCATCAACAATCACTGAAACAATAGAATCTGCACACAAATAATGTGGCCTAAAAGAGTATGGCATCTAAAAAATTGAAAGCAAACTATGGGGGTACTACATCATTATCCTCAATATTTTGAGTGCCCCTTCCACATCTATTGCAAACCACTGCTTCTATTGCATCATGACTTTAGGTGTTGTTATTGTTGTAGTATCATGTTCTGTCAGTGTAACAAGGTCTGAATTGCTTTCAAGAGGTTATGGATTGCTCAAAATGGGAGGTAGGTTTTCAGGCTCTAGAGGGAAGCATACACCTCTTTTCTAGGTAGGAAGCCTTGTTGTTTCTCTTTGGGTAGAGGAGGCTCCTTCTCCTTCAAATGACTTGACTTCCTCATCTGGCATACAATAAAAACAATGTATGCATAAGATAGGAAGCCATTTCTAATTCGTAGAACTATTTTTAAGACAACATTGGTAAAGATTATTAATTTGTATTGTGATATTGAAATTACAGTAGAGTGTACAATGTGTAGGTATGAAATGGAACCAAATAACCATGACATTTTGTAGAGTGATGCTTGAAAAATAATATGAACAACGATGCTTGAATGAGAAACTTTTGTACATTTTCAAATTGACTGACAATCTAGTTTAATGTGACCATGATTCTTGAACATAGGAGGAATGATTACCTTGTTTGGTTTTATTATTGTTTGACAGATGCATGGACATGATGTTTATTTACTTTCCATGATAGTTATGCATTATTGTGGTCTAAAGATGATATTAAGGAGGAGAAACATCAAGATAGGTACAAACCTGACAATTACACTAGTAGTGAGCCATGGTCGAAACCTTTCGAGTCAATTATATGAGGTGGTGTATCTATTTTGGGGTTCTTTCCACATAATATTTTGAGTGTAGACGTGACAAGGAAGTGTGGGGAAGAAAGCAATATGAATTTTAATGTATACCTTAGTAAAAACCAAAGATGGGATTTGGTCTATAACTACTCTTCTAAGGATATATGTCCATGAAAGACTTTTTGAGCATTCTCTGAGTTATGGACCATAGCCTTCTAAGAAATATCTATTCAGATTGTTGGTATGCTATGATTCTAGAATGACCTTGAATAAATTAGAATAGAAACAAGATGTGATTGGTAGCAAAAGATCATCACAAGGATATTGAGCGACAAAGAAATGGTCAATAAGATGACAATATCTTGCAAACCATTCTTTTTGTGCTTGAATTTGTGGATATGGGATCTTCACTATGCATTCTATGTGGGGAATTGGTCTGTGGGGTAAAGGGGAAGTTTCACAGATATATGCTAGGATATCTTTGTCTACATCATTTGGAGGATAGGTTGCTATAAGACCTAGACTTGTCATTTTGTTATGGGCCTTCAAATAGTTATCCCTATCGTATTTATAATTATTGACAATCTGATAGTGTTGA